>OX451739.1:719594595-720003713 GCA_948472305.1 Vicia faba
TGTAAGGCTTGAGCAATCTCTTCTGACTTTGGATCTCTTTCCGTACCTCTGAATGGTAGTTGATTGAGAATGGGAATCCTCAAGAGTTGGGAGAATTCTTCCAAAGTTGGCACAAGCTGATAATCAGGAAATGTGAAGCAATGGTGTAGAGGATCAAAGAACTGGAAGAGCACCTTCATCATGTCCTCATTAGTGTTGGATGTCACCAAGTTTAGGAGGCGACCATGTATTTCGGTAAATGGAGAATTTTCGGGAACCCTTGATGCTAACTCTTTAAGTTGAGGAGGGATTCTTACAAGATTGACTTGAATGGTTTTCATGCGAATAAGATCCATGTCCTATAAAACAGAACAAAGATAAATCCCAAAATCCTTGAAATGGTTAGTGAGTATGAGTATGATGTTATGATGTTTATGATGTTATGTACAAGTATATATATACAAACAAAACAAACAAGTCCTTAGGTTTAGGCTTGCATGGAGTCTCATAGGTAAGTACCCTCTTGAAGTTTAGTTGGCTCAAACCTGTCCTAGCAATAGTAACCGGGTTCTAAGGAGCTCAATATCACTGGTTTGTTTCTTTGGGCATTGTTTCAGCATAAGCATCTTTAATGGCGGCCAAAATATCCTAAAAAAACAACCTCAATGAGTGTAGTAACGAGTATCTACCAACTTCGGACTACACCAAATTCGGTCATCTCACTACGTCCTAATGGCCAAGTTGGTCAAGTAAAGGTTCTAGAAGTTAGTTAGTGCTTCATGACATCACTCAGCGGCCCCTTATTCTCCTTGACTACTCAAGATCTACCGGTACCTACAAATATGTCACACTAATGTAGCTATTGCTTAGACCATGTTGGTATACCCTGCACAGTTTCCACAATGTATTGCTACCTACCTATAAGGTATCCTAAATCCGGGTAGAGGATTCAAACCCAAACAAAGAACCAAAATTTAAAGCATACAAGTCAAACAATGAAAGCAAGTAATTATGATCTAACCCTAAGGTAACCCCACTTTTAAATCCTCCCCAGCAGAGTCTCCAATTCTGTAATGCGGTGGGAGAACTGACTTGGTTGTTTTGCGTTTTATCGCAAATGTTGCGATTTAGCAAGAGTCGCCACTGACTTTTTTTATCCAAAAGGAAAGGCTGAAAAGAACAGGAAAGACCTTAGATATGTTTTCTTGAGTTCAGGGGGTAGATTATGAAAAGGGAAGGTATTATCACCCTTTTCATCCATGGTTTTCCATGGGCTCTTAGTTACTTGCTAGATCACTTGCTTTTGTTTGAAAATGTGCTTTGTGTGGTTTTTTGAAAGTATTTTGTAAAGATGTCACCGTTTAGGTAAACTTTGTAATTATTCTCGTTCGTAAGAATGTATACAAAGTGTTTGATCTTTTGAAAATGTTTTCAAGTTTGAAATATTTTTTTGAAAGTGTTGGTGTTTGTTTTGAAAATAGAAAGAATGTTTTCGTTTTGAAATTGAGAAAGTAACTAGGAACATTCTACCTACTCAAAAGTATTTCATGTTCATTTCTTATTTCCTTTGACATTATTATCTTACCATTGATTTGGTAAGTAACCCTATCTTTAGATGTAAAAGGGACGGGCGTGGGTCATCGTATAGCCATGATTAGCAATGTTGTAAGATATCTTAGTATTTTCTTTAGGGACTAAGATCATTTTGAAAGGCAACATGGATAGCGTCATCGAGGGACTATGATCTTGTATTTTGCTTATTTTTGCTAAGATATCTCACATGCATAATATGGCCATTTTTGTAAGGCAGCAAAGTGTGTTTACCCTAAGGGTGTAAGTGTGCAAGTGTATTGATTTTCATGCTTTATTTGTCTTTGATTAGGGTTTGCTATTTGTTGGTTTTAGTCTTTCCATACAAACCCTAATTACTAGCATTTGTATATAAAACATTTAAATTGCGGAAAATAAAAATACTAAGTTATTATATCATTTAGGGGAGGGGTGTATAAATTATAAATGGGGAATTGCAAGAAATTAAATCTAAATAATTATTACAACTATATTGAATTTGAATAAATGTACAAAATTGAATAAGTAAAAATGCAAGAATGTAAATGTAAAAAGAAATGTGATTTTTGTTTGATTTTATGAAAAGGGTTTTTTGATCTAATTAATAAAATAATCAACTAAAAATAAGAAAATTAAGATTAAGTTAGTAAAATAAATAATTTAAAGAAAATAAGTTTTATAGGGTTTTTGTGAATTTAATTTAAATTAGTAAATAAAAATAATTAAATAAAATTCTTAAATTCTAAATTGATTTTAATTTACAAGAAAAATAATATAATATAATAGTTAAGATTAATTATCTAAGTATTAAAAAAGCAAATTAATTTATTAAAGGAAATGTTTTTGCTCTTTTAGTTTTATGAAAAATAAACTAAATAAAAATATAATAATAAAAATATAAATATTTTTTGGGATTTTTATTAATGAAAATAATAATAATAATAATAATAATAATAATAATAATAATAATAATAATAATAATAATAATAATAATAATAATAATAATAATAATAATAATAGATAAAAAATAATAAAAAAACAAAACAAAGTCAGGGAGGTTGATAAGTGAAACAAGGAGTATTGTTAAGAAAAATTCAGGCCCAAGGTATTGCTGGCCCAAACGCTTCCTGAAAGGAGAAATGGCAAAAAAAATGTGGAAAAATGCAAAAGGAAGCGCGCTGAGGTTCAAACCCATGACCTCTTAATTACCAGCGTGCTGCCTTACCACTGGGGTGGCTATACATCCGTTAATATAACTGAAATGATAAATATATAATACAAAGCAATTCTTGAATACACTTCATCTTCAACCTCCAGCCAGACCACATGTAACTTCACCATTTCTCAACAAAAATGGAAAATGTAAACATGAAAGTTGATCCATTTTTCCATACGAATCCCACCATATAAACATCATGAACTATAAATTAAAGATGAATGAGAATTTTTAAAGTACCAAATTCTGACCTAATTATTTTCAGAGGTCCAGATTCAAAATTCTAACTACTCAGGCAATAATAATGAAATCTAAGGACATGGTTAGCTTCAGGACAATGATATCTACATTTCTTATTCACAAATAAACCATTAATGATGCTTGTATGAAGAGTTCAAAATTCAGAAAACTCACCTTGCAAGAGGGTATCGTGTTTTGAGTTTGAACAGCTTTTGATGAGTTCTAGTGATTGGATTAGCTTTCTCAAGTTCCCAGGAAGATAATGTGATGCTTAGCTTGAGCTGAAAGTGGTTGAAGAGTTCTGGAGAAGTCAAGGTGCAAGGTGCTATTTTTGAAAATGGTGGATGATGATGGAGGTGTTACAGTCGTGTTGCAGGTGTTGGAATTGTTTGTATATGTTATTAAGAGTGTAGCGGTAGAAATGTTCAAGACTAAGCCATTGGGTTGACTAGACTTTATACAAATCAAAATAAAAATCGCCACCGCGCTTTATTGTTTCCAAAGGAATGGAAAAAGAGCGAATAACCCAAAAAAGGGGGAAAGATTCAAGGTAAGGGGGTTGGTTATGCAAAAGGAAGGTATTAGGACCCTAAACATCTACGGTACTCCGCAGGAACCTCTTTGAAAAATCTGTATATTTTGGCTATAAAAATGTGTTATATATAAAATGGATGGTGGAGGTGAGAAAAGAAATATATTTTTTATGATTTTTGCACCCACCGCGGTTGCGAACCTTTAGTGCCTACGTACCACCTTTCGTGCAATAGGGGATCATGATACATGTAGTTCCTCTTTTAAAAATTTGAAACACAAGTGTGTTGGTTAATTTTATGAGATGAGACATCATCGTGATTGTCCGTGTGGAAAACATACTTACTACCCACAATCATGAGAAAGGAGAATTTGCATCATCTCAAAGTGGAGGATATGGCTTGGATCTTAAAGTCAACAATACATCACTCAACACCCAAGTGGAAAATATCTCTCTTCACTACATATTGTAGAAGTACAGTTGTTTGCATCACTACAAGGATTGACAAGAGTCTAATCTTTTAAGAAAAAATTTAAAGGTAAAAGCCAAAGTGGCAAAATGGTTTGAAATGAGATTGATTGACTTTTAGTCTTCTCACAAAAAATTTTTCAAGGTATTATTAAATTGATTGAAATTTATTTATGAAAATGTTTTGAAAATGCATGGACATAAGTCCAAGTTTATTATGAAAATGGTTCAAGTTTCAAAACCAGAAGAGTTTTCAAAAGGAGGAAGAAGATTTTTGAAATTAAAGAAGATGGGAGGAGATGAAGAGACTATCCTAAAGCATAAGGTAAAAGCTAGGGATAAGAATCATCTAACCAACAAGAAGTCAATACTTGATATTATGAGTCAATATAGAATTCCCATTCTTCGGATTGGAACCAAGCAAGCAAAGATACTAGACCTCTTGAGAGAACCAAACTTCAAGTGTATTAAGTCTTCGCAAAAATTGGGCAGAGTAACGGCTGTATACGGGTGAATTCCAGATTACAAACAAAGTATGTAATCACAATAACCTGCGCACAAAACAAACAAAAAACCCAATGTCTTGAGGTAAACCTCAAGAACTCCAGACAAAATATGAATTAAGGTCACAAGGTCTTCAACATAGGCCAAGGTCTCTAATCCTAAGTCCAAGAAGTCCAATGCTCCATAATGCCAAGGATAGTAACCAAATAGTCCAAGTATCATTAAAAAAATTTATGGTTCATGTTGATTATTAAGTGTATTCAAAAGGAAAAGAAAAGCTCAAGTGAGCAAAAATAAAAATGACATAAAAGTAAATGCTCAAGTGAGCAAAGATGAAAATAGCATGAAATGTAAATGCTAAAAGTAAATGGTACATAAAGTAAAGAGTATAAAATAAAAGCATACAATAAAGTCAATTGTTAGAAATTAGTGGTTAGTTTGGTGACCATCTTGAAACTTGCATTTGGAACTCATTAGAGGATTGGTAGAACCAAAGCCTCCACACAACAAGTTGCATTTGCTTTTTGTCAAGTATATCATCCATTTTGGAATCCTCAAAAGTGCCATTTAATGATCAATGATGTTTAAGTGATTCGCGTTGACCAAAGGTGTTGTAGATCCATTAGAGGATTGGTAGAACCAAAGTCTCCATACAATGAATCTCAAGGTTATTGGATCAAAGAGATCAAATTAACATACTTGGGCTTGCAATCATAAGTTTGGGCCACGAATGATCATTTATTCGAATCGGGACAAAATTTAGCGCTATGTTAAGCAATCGTAAGTGGACTTATGTAGAAGTCGCACCTATTTTAAGGCTGGTCAATAGCAATCTATGTACTTCATGTTTGGATAAATGATATAGAGATCATCATCCCTTAACATGTAGCACAATTAAAAAATAAATGGATAAGATGAAGAGGGAGGGGAATGATAAGCTAATTTGGATTACCACCTCAAAATTCTTTCATCTTTAAATTCAACCACTCCTCTTGATGGATTAAAGCACTAAACATATCATTAATCCAAAGCACCAAAAATGAATTAAATAATTCACTCTTAGGTAGATTTGAATTGATGAACATTTATCCAACTTCATCTACATCACAAAGTCCATTGAGTTTAAAGAGAAATTGGACATTGAAAATTGCAATCCAAACCAACAATCAAAAGGAGTGAGTAGAAAAAGCATTTTGGATCAAAGCTACCCCAAAACAAGGCAAAAAAATACATTATGTCTCTGTGTAAATCGATTGCACTACTGTGTAAATCAATTTACACAGTACAGTTTTCAAAAATCTGCACGAAATTGCTTCTGTGCAATCGATTGCATTGTTACTGCAATCGATTGCACGCTGTTACAGACAG
Organism: Vicia faba; assembly: GCA_948472305.1. Taxonomy (NCBI): domain Eukaryota; kingdom Viridiplantae; phylum Streptophyta; class Magnoliopsida; order Fabales; family Fabaceae; genus Vicia; species Vicia faba. The sequence continues at coordinate 719,600,472 of OX451739.1, forward strand.
CAAAATAGCATTTTAAAAGGCCAAATTCTTGTTCAAACTTTCCATCAAATACCTTATGACCATGGATCCAATTGAGCACAAAAATTCCATAAAATTATGAGAAAATAACACCATCTAAATCACAAAATAATGCTCAAAGAATCAAACCCAAAGATCAACAAGAGATCACATTGTAAAAGATGAATTATCCAACTTACCAAAGGTAGATCTAGAGAATTATCAAAACAACTTCAAGAATTTGCTTCAATTTAACCACAAGAATCAATTGCTCAAGCTTGGATATAGAGAATTGATAAAGAAAAAGTGTTTGGATGAAGGTTTAGCTCAAAGATTAGTAAGCTTCAATGCAAATCTTACTAACTTTTTGAAAATGGAGCTTTGAGTGAATTTGGTAAATGGAGAGAATTAAGAGATTTTTTAGCAAGGTGGATTTGGCTATCAAAAGATTGAAATTTGAATGAAATGAGGGCTCTATTTATAGAGTTTTAGGATTAGGATTAGTGGTAATTTGGTAATTGATTCTTGGAGCCAAAATTTGAATTAATGATAATTCTTTCAAATATTAGAGCCAAAATTTGAATTAATGATAATTCTTTCAAATATTAGAGCCAAAATTTGAATTAATGATAATTCTTTCAAATATTAGAGCCAAAATTTGAATTAATGATAATTGTTCTTAAAAATGAAAGATTTGCACTAAAATTTGAATTAATGATACATCTTTCAAAAATGAAGGAAAATTGGAGCCAAAATTTGACAAGTTTAAAATTGCTGATTTTTTTCAAATTTTCAAGTTGTGCAATCGATTGCACTATAGTGCAAATCGATTTGCACAGTGTATTTTTTTCAAAAATGGCACAAAATGCACTATGTGCAATCGATTGCACTCTAAGAGCAATCGATTGCATCAGTGAAAAAATGAATTTTTGTTAATTTTTCTTTTGCAAATAGAGATTTTAGGAAAATAATACGAGAAATCCTTATTTGTCAGATGCTTCGACTTGGTACCTACAAAACAAAAATGTACAAAGACAAAGACAAATATTTTTTGTATTTTGATTAGAAGTTAGTCAACAACACATATACAAAATACACAACCAAGGTGCTTGGAAATTCCTCAAGAGCAAACTTAAAGATAGGAGATAGAAAAAGAGGAAGAACCAACCCTAATGTGATCTTGATATGATTGAGTTAATATGATATGATAGTGGAATCTTAGGGGCAAAAATTGGGGTACAACATAGAGGCTTTTGAAAGTAAAAGGCCAAGAAACGCACAAGCAAATTTGGAGATTGGATTCAAAACTCATAAATGGAAAGTGTTGTACCCCAAAATTTTCCCTCCCATATTCTTCAAGGTTTGCTAAGATCATGCTTCAAAATCTCCCAAGGGTTGCACAATCCAATTGCCTCCTAATAGTCAAAAATTAGGGTTTTGATTCTGGAAAAGAAGTTGAAGTTTTCAAGGGTCCAATCAAGTCCCACATGCCTATAAACATTGTCAAGCATCCATATGCCAAGTTTCAAGACTCACAGCACCAGATTGCACAGTCAAAAACCCTAATTGCTTCACAGTCAACTGCAGGGGCAAAATGGTCATTTGACAGTCAAAAGTCAAAAAATTTGGTCAACATCTTATTTTGAAGCCACAAACATCATTTGATCAATTATTGATCATGATTCTCAAAGCATGGCTCAAAAAGTCTCAAGATGCAAAAGTTTCTATTTTTGGACAGTTGAAAAAGTCAACTGCAAATTGACCAGGGCATAACTTCCACATGGTTTATCAGAAAAATCCCATCCAAAGCTCATTTTGAAGAGAATGACATTTCATACAACTCATCTTCACACTTCAAGTCCAAGAAATGCTCTCACAAAAAGTTATCAATCTCAACATTATAGGTCATTTTCAAAAGTCAACAAAAAGGCACTTTAAGTCAAAGACCATAACTTGAGATTGGTAAATAAAAATGACATGGGACCAAAGGAATTGGTTAGAGGACTTCAAGACCTTTCCAAAATGTCCAATAACATGATCAAAGCTTAAAAATTGAGCAAGATATGCCTTGTGGAAGTTGGGAAATTTTTGGGAATTTTGAAAAGTCAACTTTGCTTCAAATGCCTCAAAAATGCTAATGGGCCTCAATTTCTTCCATGAATCATCACCCAAAGGCTATGCACGACCCATTGAACTCCAAGGGAGTTATTTTATCATTTTTGATTAATTATTTGAATTTTTATTATTATTAATTCACTTAATTAAAATTAAATATGAAAAAAATAGCAAATAATACCTTTCCAATCTTTTTGTGCAGAGATTTCACTCATAATGAATCAAATATTTCGTGCACATTCAAAAAGGCAAGATTTCTCATGATTGTCAATAGTTTCATGGCAAAAAGATTGAAATTGATCTCATGGAAAATCAAATCTCCAAATCATCAATGCATGGATTATAGGCTAGTTTTCTTGACCTAATTCACTTACATACATAAGCATAAGTGAAACCTAAAAGCCTAGACACAACAAGCTGCGCTCAGAACACAGGAACAACTTTGCACTTTTTTCATAAAAACCTTAAAACTGAAAACCTAGCTAGAGCTCGTTTCAAAGCAAAAAAACCATTCCAATACACTTCTGACACATCCAGGAAACTATTCCAATCAAAGCCAGCCTTCCATACTCAAGGAATCGGTATAACAGAGTCTTACTTTTCTTGAAAATTTTCATAATCGTATTCCATTTTCCATGCATTATTTGTGACTTTTAACCATTGATTTATACTAACATGAGTGTTCTGAAGCTAATGGCATGCTTTGATTGAACTAATAAGGCCTGTATAAGAATCCACCATGAACATATTTTAGGGTTTCAGGAGCTTTGAAATAGGGATTCCTTCATCTGGCAAAATTGGCCATTCAAACCAGTACCATTGAAATCAGAGCATCCAGACGAAACTAATCCACTATTCGCGCCCTTTTTATGTTTGCATATGCCCTATTCGCTATTATTTGCAGGTGCCATTTAGTGGGGGTTTAAAACCCCCGCTATCTATTTTTGTATTTTCAGGCAAACGAAGAAGAAGGTGGACGTGTCTCAGCATGACTGGATAATTTGAATATTCGCGCGTGATTGTTGTTTCTGCCAATAACGCTTGTTTTTCACATATATTAATCATGTTCCATTAAACTAACAAAGAAACGCGTTGGTTGGGTTGGTAGATGCGTTGTCATGCAGGTACTAGGACCTGGGTTCGATTCCCAGGTCCCCCATAATCTCAATGATTTTTGTCAAAACATGTTCCAGCGTTGCACTCGTCCAATGGTTCATCATGCACCCTCGCCTGCTTGCCTGCCAAGTATCCAGGAGATCTCATCCAAAGGCCATCATGTGAATTCCACCATGTACGCTGGTCAACCATGCCATACGCAATTCCAAAAAGTCCAAAAGGGCCAGATTTCCAATGGGCCTAATTGCTTCAACAAACCTCCCAGATTGGGTCAGACACCCCATGGTTTGCATTATATTTCTCAATTTCTTTTTCTTTTCTTCTTTTTATTTTAATTGCTTTTTTTTGTTTTATTTAATTCACAAATTTAATTTTCATAACACAAAAAATCAGAAATCATAAAAATAAAAATATGTTTTATTTAATATTTAAGTCATTATTATATTTTTGTAAATAAATTTTTAATAATTAATCTAGGTTAATTTAGGTTAAAATTTTAATGTTTTTCTTAAATAACTAAAATACATAGAAATTAGGGTTTTTAGCATTTTTACCTTTTCTTTTAATAAATAATTTTTTCTCCTTATTATTATTATTAACTATTAATTAATTTTGTAAATAAACATGTCATTAATTAATTAGGGTAAATTAGGTTAAAACTTAAATATTTTTCTAAAAAAATTAAAAATAACTTAGAACTAGGGTTTTATTTAACTTCTAATTTTAATTCTTTTTTCTTTATTTCATAAATATCAAAAACCATAAAAAACAACTTCTTTTCTTATTAAATAATTAATTAGCCTTTTTAATTTCATTTAATTTCTTTAAAGGGTCCAACGTCCTCGAACTCTCGATTCTAATTTCTTTTCGCGTGTTTGTTCTTATTTTTCTTTTAAATATAATGTAATTGCCAAAGCTTTGTAATAGTAATTAGGAAATTTATTTACTTTCTGCATTTTATTAAAAAACGGGTCTTTGTTAATTTGGTGATGTATAGACCCGCGCCTTGTAATAGCGTAGGACCTTTATTTTCCGCACTTTAATTTCCGCACCCCTTAACTGCTAAATTTTGCATGAAAGAATGAATGGCCCAAATAAAATCAAAGCGTAGCTCACCCAATGCATGATCAAGATAAAACATAATTGAAAATGACACACAATTCACACACCACTCTTAGGGTATGCCTCACTGTTGCCTTGCCCCTCGAAACGTGATCGTCGAGTATAAGACGTTTTAGTAAGTCCTTATGTCCATGAACATGGCATAAGGGTAGCTTCTAAGGTGTCCTACTATTGCTCCGGTGACCACACCGTTCCTAACCTTCGAATTGACCTGAACACCTCCAACGGTGGTGCTACCTACCTCTCAATGGTGGGATGGCACTACCTTAAGGACATTTACACAGCCTAATTCCTTAGGGTGGTAGATGACTCATAGATACTTGCTCTTTTCAAAAAACAAACAAAAACTCTTTTCACACCGACACTTTCAAAATCTTTCAAAACAATTTTTCAAACACTCTTGAGGACTGATACAAGAGTCATTCAGAAATCTTTCAATGAAACTTTTTCAAACCCACGCACATTTTGAAAAGCAAACACTTTTGAAAACACAAATGAGCAAGTACCTAAGAGCCCATGGATAACCATGGATAGAAAGGGTGCTAACACATTCCCTTTCTATAAATCTACCTCCCGAACCGAGAAACTATCTCATAAGGAATTTTGCTGTGCTTTTGTCCTGTCCATGTTGGAGAAAATAAAAGACGGTGGCGACTCTTGCTTCCGCGACATTTCGCGAACCAGCGTTAAACAGTCAGTTATGAATCCACCGATCACAGAACTGGCGACTCTGCTGGGGAAACTTTAAAAGTGAGGTGTACCTTAGGATTAAATCATACTTATGTTTTCAATTGCTTTGCTTTGATTGCTTTATATTTGTGGGCTTTACATCGGAGTTTCATAGATCCTAACTCGGATCTGGGGATACCCTGTTAGGTAGCATAAGCTGTGAGGGACCTGTCCGACGTAGACCGACACGGGTGAAACAGTGGCTACGTTGGTGTGGCGCCTTGGTCTGTACCGATATCCCTTGTGTCGCAACGAGGAGAATATGGGTCTTCTGAGGAGTCATTAAGCACCAACCGACCTTAGAACCTTAAATGACCCAACTTGGCCAATAGAACAGTAGCAGTATGCTACGCCCATTGAGGCTAAACTCTCGTGATGGTTCTGGCCGCAAGAAAAGATTGTGATGCTGGAGTTATGACCGATTGAGGGTAGTCAGTGATATTGGGATCCTCTAGAACCCGGTTACTTCTGATAGGACAGGTCCTAACCAACAAACTGAAAGAGGGTAATACCTAGACCCCATGCAGGCCTAAACTCTAAGGGTTGTGGTGTGACTTGTGTGCCTTATCATGTTTGCCTTTGTGAATATTTGTGGTGTGTTTAATCATAGTATCATGACATCATACAGCATCATATGCATTGACTAACCATTTCAGGGGTTCGAATCTTCATCTTTGTTCTTGTTTTGTAGGACATGGAAACTGTTCACAGAAAGACAATTCAGATCAGCCTTGTAAGGATCCCTCCTCAGCTTAAGGAGCTTATATCCAGGATTCCCGAGAGCTCTTCATTCAGTGAAAGACATGGAAGACTCATCAGCTTGGTCAACACCAACTTTGAGGAAGATATGATAAAGGTCCTGTTCCAGTTCTTTGACCCTCTGCACCACTGTTTCCCTTTCCTGGATTATCAACTGGTGCCTACATTGGAAGAGTTCTCCCGGCTTCTGAAGATCCCTATCCTTGATCAACTACCCTACAACGGTACGGAAAAGGAACCCAAACTTGAAGAGATTGCTAAATCACTACGCCTACAATCATCTGACCTCAAGGGACATTGGGAAGTTAGAAGTGGTATCAAAGGGTTCTTAGCCAGGTTTCTGTTTGAGAAGGCCCAAGAATGTTGGAACTCCCTTGACCTACAAGCTTTTGAAGAAGTTGTGGCCCTCCTTGTCTATGGTTTGGTGTTGTTCCCTAATCCAGATCAGCTTATAGATATCAGTGTTGTCCAGATCTTCATGTCCAGGAATCATATACCTACATTGCTTGGGGACATCCTTCACTCATGTTACACTCGAACCATGAGAAAAAGAGGTGTTCTTATGTGCTATACTCCTCTCCTGGGAAGGATGTTTATTTCTCACCTTCCGCAATCAGTTTTGAAGAACGAGCGGGGTTTGAGATGGTCACAACGATTGATGACTCTTACACATGCAGATATACATTGGTGCTCTCGGTCCAGAGAGGATGTCACTATCATTGATCGTTGCGGGGAGTACCCTAATGTTCCTTTACTTGGAATCATAGGAGGTATTACTTACAACCCGTGCCTAGCTTTGAGACAGTTTGGTTATGCTCGGAGGGACGGCCCCCATGACATGTTAATTCTTGACATAGTTTTTGACTTCGACAACGATGCACAAGGACTTCGCCAGAGATTTATCAGAGCTTGGAGGATGCCAAGTAGGATAGACAGCAAGACACTGGGGCACAGGAATTCCATCTCGTTGGAGCCTTATCTCAAGTGGGTACGCGCCCGCTCCCAGAAGTTAGTAATGCCTTACCCTCATGTTCTCCCTGTGATCAAAGAGCCAGTATTGGAAGGAGAGGTGTCCCACACCATTCAACATCCTGACATGCCCACATCCTGGGAAGAGATGCAGAAGAGCTGGATCCAGCTTAAGGAAGAACGGAATTCTCTTGAGACCAGTCTACATGCTAGTGAAAAGAAGGTCTTGGAGCTCACCCGCCTACTGCACGAGGAAAGGAATCTCAACACTTACATTGCTCCGAAGAGGATGCGTAGTGTCTTTTGGGATTGATTTGCTTTTGTAATGTTTTGCCCATGAGGCCCTGATGTACCAAACAATTATTTCCATAATGATAACGTGTGTTCCTTTTTGTCTACAACAAATTTGAACTTTCGAACCCTTGAATGCATTGCATAAACACATATCATTCATCATGTGCATAGCAGGTACTCTTCTTTTCAGGTTGCTTACTGTTCTTCGCTGTTTATTTCAGCATCATGAACCCTGAATCGTCTACCGAGCAGTCTATCAAGGCCCTTCAGGCCCAGAACGCACAATTTCAAGAGCTGATCATGGGTTTGGCTCAAGGTCAAGAGGAGCTGAAGGCTCTGCTGGTCAAGAAGAAGAAAAAGAGAACTGTTTTATTCAACACGGGCCGGAGATTTGGTAACACACTGCAGAATGAGGAAGCTGGCTCTTCTGTAGGCAAAGACAGTCCCCAGGGGGAAGGGCTCCAAGTCCGGTGGTCTCTGACAACGAGACTGATTTTAATGAGGAACAATATCCTCCAGCTGAAGATAGATACAAGCTGTTGGAAGACCGTCTGAACGCCATGGAAATTCAGCAAGTACCTGGTTTGGATTTCGGAGACTTGGGTTTATCTTCTGGTGTGATCATCCCACACAAGTTTAAAGCACCATCTTTCTCCAAGTATGACGGGGCGTCCTGCCCTAAGTTACATCTCAGATCTTATGTGCGGGAGATTCAGCCGTATACAGTGGACAAGAACTTGTGGATCCACTTCTTCCAGGAGAGTCTTTCAGGGACTCATCTCGAATGGTTCTATCAGCTGGATGGAACCAAGGTTCGTAACTGGGAGGAGTTGGCTACTTCCTTTTACAAGCAGTATCAATATAATGCCGACCTTGCTCCTACACGTACCCAACTCCAGGGTATGTCGCTAGGATCAGGAGAAGGTTTTAAAGAGTATGCGCAGAAGTGGAGGGACCTGGCTGGCAGGGTGCAACCTCCGTTAACAGACCGTGAGCTAGTGGATATGTTCTTGGGGACCCTATCCGGGCCGTTCTTCAATTATCTTATTGGCAATTCATCTGCAGGGTTCACAGACCTTATTCTGACTGGGGAAAGAATAGAGGCTGGTATGAAGTCAGGAAAGATTCAGAAAGGGGCGTCTTCAAGTGTTGAGAAGAAACCTTTTAAAAAGGAGGCCAGTGCTGTGTATGGGCCTAGAAGGAAAGATAAACCAGAGCGCTGCCAATCTGTCAACGCAGTGGTGATTGCAAAGCCTGCTGCCGCTCCTCGGTAACCTAACCAACCAAGGGGTGAGAGACCCAGAAGAGAATTCACCCGGCTGAGTATGACCTTGTCACAAATCTTGCCGCAGCTGCTATCAACCAACTTGGTAACCGTCAGAGAGGCTCCAAAGGTTGTGAATACTGCATCCCCCAAGTATAATCCAAATGCCCGCTGTGCTTATCACTCCGATAGCCTGGGGCATTCTACTGATGACTGCTGGGCCCTAAGAAATAAGGTGCAGGACCTTATTGATGTGAAGGAGGTACAGTTTGAGGCACTTGATAAGCCCAATGTGGTGACAGTTCCCCTACCTGACCATGGAGTGAATGCTATCAGGGATGATGACAAAGTGGAAGAATCGGAGTTCGATAGCTGGATCTACCCGACGACTAACGGTGGATTGAACAATTGGACCGCAAAAGATCATACACCTGTTACCTTTGTTATGCAGTAATAAATTCCTTTGTTTTTGTTATTTGTAATAAACAATAAATTGAAACTTTATGGCCTGGTGTCTTACCCGGGGCACCGTTGGTTTCATTTGTGAGGGCTTATAACTGTCATTTCCATATATCATGAATAAAGATCTTGGACGTTTTTTCGCATTTCAAATCTTGTGCTCCCTTTCTTTCTTTCTTTCTTTATATATTGCAAAACAGTTATATTTACACACACTCACCTACACAGGTTTCAATCCACTATGGATCTCACTGGTAACGACTCTGCTACTGCTAGTTATGACTTCGAAAATCCGATCAACTTAGCCGAAGACGAAGGTGAAGATGATTGCGAAGTGCCTCTTGAGCTTGCAAGACTGTTACTCCAGGAAGAGAGGGCAATTCAACCACATGAAGAGCCAGTGGAAACGATAAATCTGGGTACTGAGACAGATAGGAAGGAAGTCAAGATTGGTGCCAATCTGGAGCTCAGCGTAAAACAACGGTTGACTCATATGCTACATGATTATGTGGAGATCTTTGCCTGGTCCTACGAAGACATGCCCGGGTTGGATACTGACATTGTGGTCCATCATCTGCCTACCAAGGAAGACTGCCCTCCGGTTAAGCAAAAGGTCTGCCGTATTCGTCCAGAGATGTTTGAAAAGATCAAAGCTGAGGTTATGAAGCAATTCGACGCCGGGTTTCTTGCAGTGACTTCTTACCCTCAGTGGGTTGCCAACGTGGTGCCGGTGCCGAAGAAAGATGGTAAGGTCATAATGTGTGTCGACTACAGGGATCTGAACAGGGCCAGCCCCAAGGATGACTTCCCCCTACCTCACATTGATGTTCTGGTTGATAATACTGCTCAGCACAAGGTATTCTCCTTCATGGATGGTTTTTCAGGCTATAATCAGATCAAGATGGCTCCTGAAGACATGGAAAAGACTACCTTTGTTACTCAGTGGGGCACCTTCTGCTACAAGGTCATGCCATTCGGGTTGAAAAACGCTGGGGCAACCTACCAACGTGCCATGGTTGCTTTGTTTCATGACATGATCGATCATGAGATTGAAGTGTATGTAGACGACATGATTGCCAGGTCCCAAATTGAGGAGGAACACCTTGACCATCTGCAAAAGCTATTTGACCGTCTGAAGTTGTACAAGCTGAGGTTGAACCCGAACAAGTGCACCTTTGGGGTAAGATCTGGAAAGTTGCTAGGCTTCGTCGTAAGTGACAAGGGTATTCAAGTGGACCCTGCCAAGGTGAAAGCCATACAAGAAATGCCAGCTTCCAAGACAGAGAAAGAAGTCAGAGGCTTTCTAGGACGTCTGAATTACATTGCCCGATTCATCTCACACCTAACTGCTACTTGTGAACCAATCTTCAAGCTGCTGAAGAAAGATCAGGTAGTACGTTGGAACGATGAATGTCAGGCCGCTTTTGACAGAATCAAAGAGTATCTCCAAGAACCACCCATCCTTATGCCACCGGTTGAAGGGAGACCTCTGATACTATACCTGACAGTGCTTGACAGCTCAATGGGGTATGTGCTGGGGCAGCATGACGAGTCTGGCCGAAAAGAGCACGCCATTTATTACCTTAGCAAAAAGTTTACCGACTGTGAGACCCGATACTCACTGCTCGAGAAAACTTGATGCGCTTCGGTATGGGCTGCTCGCCGGCTGAGACAGTACATGCTGACTCACACTACCTTGTTGATTTCAAAGATGGATCCTATAAAATACATATTCGAAAAGCCTGCTCTGTCCGGAAGAATAGCAAGATGGCAAATGGTCTTGACAGAATGCGACATCCAGTACACGACTCAGAAAGCTATCAAAGGAAGTGTATTGGCAGACCACTTGGCACATCAGGCAGTGGACGACTATCAGTCAATGAACTTTGAGTTTCCAGACGAGAGCATCATGATTGTGACTGATTGTGAAGTACCTGGACCGGATGAAGGACCTGAGGAAGGATCCCGATGGTCTATGCACTTTGACGGAGCCTCTAACGCTTTGGGTAACGGTATTGGCGCTGTGATCATATCCCCTCAAGGCACTCATACTCCACTCACTGCCCGGCTATGTTTCAACTGCACCAACAACATGGCAGAGTATAAGGCATGCATCATGGGTCTTCAAGCTGCGATTGACTTAAGGATCAAGATTCTGAGTGTCTTCGGAGATTTCGCTCTCGTGATCAATCAGATCAAAGGCGAGTGGGATACGAAACATCCGAATCTTATTCCTTACAGAGAATGTGTGTTGACATTGATCCCCCATTTCACAGAGATAACTTTTGAACATTTCCCAAGAGAGGAGAATCAGTTGGCGGACGCGTTAGCTACGATGTCTTCCATGTTCAAAGTCAAATGGGACAATGAGGCTCCCCGGGTCATTATTTGGAAACTGGACGAACCGGCATACTGTTGTGATCTTGAAGCTGAGGTAGTGACTGAAAAACCTTGGTACCATGAGGTGAAGAGATACTTGGAAGCTCAGGAATACCATGAAGGTGCATCTGTCAACGATAAGAAGTTTCTGAGAAGGTTCGCAGCGAAGTTCTTCCTCAGCAACGACATCCTGTACAAGCGAAACCATGATTCGACCTTACTGCGTTTTGTGGATAAGACTGAAGTAGAAAGGATCATGGAGGAGCTACACGAAGGTACCTTCGGAACGCATTCCAGTGGACATACCATGGAAAAGAAGATCCTTCGGGCAGGATATTTCTGGTCCACCATGGAAGCCGACTGTTACCAACATTCTCGGACATGTCATAAATGCCAGATTTATGCAGACAAGGTGCACGTTCCTCCGGTTCCCCTGAATGTCCTAATTGCGCCTTGGGCCTTTATAATGTGGGGCATTGATATGATCGGCGAGATTAAACCTACGGCATCCAACGGGCATCGCTTCATTCTGGTGGCGATTGATTACTTTACAAAGTGGGTTGAAGCAGCTTCCTACGCCACTGTAACCAAGAATGTCGTGGCACGGTTCATTCGGCACAACCTGATCTGTCGATACGGCGTCCCGGAAAGGATCGTTATAGACAACGGTACCAATCTTAACAACAAGATGATCACTGAGCTCTGCGAGCAATTCAAGATACAGCACCACAACTCTTCTCCTTACCGGCCGAAGATGAATGGGGCTGTAGAAGCAGCTAACAAGAATATCAAAAAGATTGTGCAGAAGATGACAGTGACCTATAAAGATTGGCACGAGATGTTACCGTTTGCTCTACATGGGTACCGTACCTCAGCAAGGACGTCAACCAGGGCAACACCCTTCTCTTTGGTCTAGGGTATAGAGGCAGTCTTACCGATCAAAGTGCAAATACCCTCTCTCCGGATAATGAAGGATGCAGATCTGAGCAAAGATGATTGGATCCAGACACGACTTGATCAGTTAAACCTAATTGACGAAAAGAGACTTGCTGCTATTTGTCATGGTCAGACGTACCAAAAACGGATGATCAGGGCATTTAACAAAAAGGTCAGACCACAAGAGTATCAAGTTGGGGATCTGGTAATCAAATGTATCATCCTTCCTCAGAGTGATCCCAGGGGCAAATGGACCCCCACCTACGAAGGGCCATTTGTGGTTAAACATGTGTTCTCAGGAGGAGCCCTGATTCTAACTACCATGGATGGTGACGACCTTCCTCACCCCGCCAATGCAGACATAGTAAAAAGATACTACGCATGATAAAAGACCCGCTAGGTTGACATACCTAGGCAAAAATTAGGGCTTCCCGACGAACCAAAAGGGTTCGGGCAAAATGAGGGATGAAATGAAAAAAAATCTGTACACCCGGCAAGTCGAAAACCTGAAAAGACGGCTTGGGCAAAAATGGGTATCCCGGTGGACCGAAAACCCAAAAGGGCGGTTCAGGCAAAAGTTAGGGATTAAAGCGTAATACTATGTCTCATTGGATCACCTTGCATCCAGAATCCGGTATCAACATCAAGTTCAGACGGCATCGATCAATCAGCTTCATCTTCAACCGAGCAGCAAAGTGATGAGACGCTCGAAGATATAAGGGCGATAGCAGAGTTGGAACCCAGTGGGATTATTCCTTTCACACAGCTGTTTTGTTTTCCCTTCTCCACAAAATTGTATAAACTCTTTTATTCGGCGGCGTTCTCCTACTAGTACGTCAGCCTCTAGTACATAAACGCCTATTTATAGGCAAATTCAAAAATCAATATAAATTCACTTTTCAGCTAAAATTGCCAATTGTTTTTCCTTTTCTGTTTTGTTTTGCGAAGAACGTCCAAGGTTCAATTTGTGATATATGCATTTGACATTAATTGCTAACTCATAAATAGTTGCATGCGAAACAAAGGATCAATTACAGGTAACATTAGAAACAGGGGCAATAATGTTTGTCTAAGCGATCTAATTTCCCTGTCCACCAAGGTACCAAGGTAAGTTCAGCTGAAGAGCATAACCAATATATCTTAACTCCCCAAAGAGTGAACCAGCAAGTCAATGCACTCTCCCCAAGCAAAATTATAATGTCAGCCTTAAGGAAGTTGGGTATCCTCCAGCAGATCTCAACATTCTCCAGCGCAATATACGAACATTCCTAACAAGCATCCCCGGCAGTCTTGATCTAAGATTTTTCCCCGGCAGTATACCAGACATTCAGCGGAGCCACCTCCCCAATATATCTCAAAATTTTCCCCAGGAAAGTCCAGTACAGTTCAAAATTTCCCCAGGAGAGTTCAATCAATCTCCCCAGCAGTAAGCTTATCCCTAGTAGATTCTGGAAGCTTCCCCCCCTGCAGAGCACGAACGCGTCTCCCGGCCTTATTCAAAGGTTATTCCCCTACCAGGATATAACTGGGTTATCCTCAACCAGAAGTCACGGAAAGATTGTCCTCGGCAAAGTCTGCTTGTCCCCAGCGGAGTTCATCTTCCAACACAATACAACAACCGTATCCCCAGCAAAGTTATCATCAACATCCCAGCAAAATACCTCTCTTCCCACAGAGTATTGTTCCCCAGCAAGATCGCTAGAGTAATTTTCTCCCCGCAGAGTAATCCATTCGCCAAGTTTATTCCCCAACTGAGTTATCTTCTCCTACCGGTATTCTTGTAACATTCATCCCCAGCGAAAACAACAAAGCACTATTCTTCAACATCAGCCCAGGATGTGACTTCCCGGCACCCGTCAAGGATTTACTTTCCTAGACAAAAACATACATTCATAAACATCGCATCTTCATACATTATAGCATGCATATACGCATCATGAACATACAGTCCCATTCATTCTGAGAACATCACGCATGTCATACATCATGACATCGCATACAACTAATGTTTTGTCTTTTCAGGACAAAGGTTAATACCAAGATGATTACCATCAACGGTCGCAACTAAAGATCCGATTCCTGTATCTCGCCAGGGTGTATCTGTTGACGATCGATTCCAGACCCGATTCCTGTATCTTGCCAGGGTGCGTCTGAAGAGTTTGAGGATCTGATTCCTGTATCTTGCCAGGGTGTATCTGTTGACGACTAGCATTACCAGACCCGATTCCTGTATCTTGCCAGGGTGCGTCTGAAGAGTTTGAGGATCCGATTCCTGTATCTTGCCAGGGTGTATCTGTTGACGACTAGCATTACCAGACCCGATTCTTGTATCTTGCCAGGGTGCGTCTGAAGAGTTTGAGGATCCGATTCCTGTATCTTGCCAGGGTGTATCTGTTGACGACTAGCATTACCAGACCCGATTCCTGTATCTTGCCAGGGTGCGTCTGAAGAGTTTGAGGATCTGATTCCTGTATCTTGCCAGGGTGTATCTGTTGACGACTAGCGTTACCAGACCCGATTCTTGTATCTTGCCAGGGTGCATCTGAAGAGTTCGAGGATCCGATTCCTGTATCTTGCCAGGGTGTATCTGTTGACGACTAGCATTACCAGACCCGATTCCTGTATCTTGCCAGGGTGCGTCTGAAGAGTTTGAGGATCCGATTCCTGTATCTTGCCAGGGTGTATCTGTTGACGACTAGCATTACCAGACCCGATTCCTGTATCTTGCCAGGGTGCGTCTGAAGAGTTTGAGGATCCGATTCCTGTATCTTGCCAGGGTGTATCTGTTGACGACTAGCATTACCAGACCCGATTCTTGTATCTTGCCAGGGTGCGTCTGAAGAGTTTGAGGATCCGATTCCTGTATCTTGCCAGGGTGTATCTGTTGACGACTAGCATTACCAGACCCGATTCCTGTATCTTGCCAGGGTGCGTCTGAAGAGTTTGAGGATCTGATTCCTGTATCTTGCCAGGGTGTATCTGTTGACGACTAGCGTTACCAGACCCGATTCTTGTATCTTGCCAGGGTGCATCTGAAGAGTTCGAGGATCCGATTCCTGTATCTTGCCAGGGTGTATCTGTTGACGACTATATTCTCCGGACTCGATTCCTGTATTTCGCCAGGGCACGTCTGAAGAGTTTAAAGATTCGATTCCTGTAACCAGCCAGGGCACATCTACATAAAAAGTTTGAAGATCAACTCCTGTAACAGGCCAGGTAATTATCTTTCTTTTTCAGGTACGTAAGTTCTCGCTAAGGAAACTCTTACGCGATCGACACCCAGATGACATCTATAAGCCCATCCACCTATCCATCACCTCTCAACATGGCATCTGTAAGCCCATATTCCTATCCATCAGTCTCCAAATGGCATCTATAAGGCCATTCCCACCATCACACTGCTAACATGTAAGCGCAATGTTCTGGGCACTCTAGTGTTCAATCATCTTCCACCTTCGGATTACGAAAGGCACGTCAGCCAATCTACATCCTCAGGTCTAAGAAGATTGAACAGGGGCAACTGTTGTACCCCAAAATTTGCCCTCCCATATTCTTCAAGGTTGGCTAAGATCATGCTTCAAAATCTCCCAAGGGTTGCACAGTCCAATTGCCTCCTAACAGTCAAAAATTAGGGTTTTGATTCTGGCAAAGAAGTTGAAGTTTTCAAGGGTCCAATCAAGTCCCACATGCCTATAGACATTGTCAAGCATCCATATGCCAAGTTTCAAGACTCACAGCACCAGATTGCACAGTCAAAAACCCTAATTGCTTCACAGTCAACTGCAGGGGCAAAATGGTCATTTGACAGTCAAAAGTCAAAATTTTTGGTCAACATATTATTTTGAAGCCACAAACATCATTTGATCAATTCTTGATCATGATTCTCAAAGCATGGCTCAAAAAGTCTCAAGATGCAAAAGTTTCTATTTTTGGACAGTTGAAAAAGTCAACTGCAAATTGACCAGGGCATAACTTCCACATGGTTTATCACAAAAATCCCATCCAAAGCTCATTTTTAAGAGAATTACATTTCATACAACTCATCTTCACACTTCAAGTCCAAGAAATGCTCTCACAAAAAGTTATCAATCTCAACATTATAGGTCATTTTCAAAAGTCAACAAAAAGGCACTTTAAGTCAAAGACCATAACTTGAGATTGGTAAATAAAAATGACATGGGACCAAAGGAATTGGTTAGAGGACTTCAAGACCTTTCCAAAATGTCAAAGAACATGATCAAAGCTTAAAAATTGAGCAAGATATGCCTTGTGGAAGTTGGGAAATTTTTGGGAATTTTGAAAAGTAAACTTTGCTTCAAATGCCTCAAAAATGCTAATGGGCCTCAATTTCTTCCATGAATCATCACCCAAAGGCTATGCACGACCCATTGACCTCCAAGGGAGTTATTTTATCATTTTTGATTAATTATTTGAATTTTTATTATTATTAATTCACTTAATTAAAATTAAATATGAAAAAAATAGCAAATAATACCTTTCCAATCTTTTTGTGCAGAGATTTCACTCATAATGAATCAAATATTTCGTGCACATTCAAAAAGGCAAGATTTCTCATGATTGTCAATAGTTTCATGGCAAAAAGATTGAAATTGATCTCATGGAAAATCAAATCTCCAAATCATCAATGCATGGATTATAGGCTAGTTTTCTTGACCTAATTCACTTACATACATAAGCATAAGTGAAACCTAAAAGCCTAGACACAACAAGCTGCGCTCAGAACACAGGAACAACTTTGCACTTTTTTCATAAAAACCTTAAAACTGAAAACCTATCTAGAGCTCGTTTCAAAGCAAAAAAACCATTCCAATACACTCCTGACACATCCAGGAAACTATTCCAATCAAAGCCAGCCTTCCATACTCAAGGAATCGGTATAACAGAGTCTTACTTTTCTTGAAAACTTTCATAATCGTATTCCATTTTCCATGCATTATTTGTGACTTTTAACCATTGATTTATACTAACATGAGTGTTCTGAAGCTAATGGCATGCTTTGATTGAACTAATAAGGCCTGTATAAGAATCCACCATGAACATATTTTAGGGTTTCAGGAGCTTTGAAATAGGGATTCCTTCATCTGGCAAAATTGGCCATTTAAACCAGTACCATTGAAATCAGAGCATCCAGACGAAATTAATCCACTATTCGCGCCCTTTTTATGTTTGCATATGCCCTATTCGCTATTATTTGCAGGTGCCATTTAGTGGGGGTTTAAAACCCCCGCTATCTATTTTGTATTTTCAGGCAAACGAAGAAGAAGGTGGACGTGTCTCAGCATGACTGGATAATTTGAATATTCGCGCGTGATTGTTGTTTCTGCCAATAACGCTTGTTTTTCACATATATTAATCATGTTCCATTAAACTAACAAAGAAACGCGTTGGTTGGGTTGGTAGATGCGCTGTCATGCAGGTACTGGGACCTGGGTTCGATTCCCAGGTCCCCCATAATCTCAATGATTTTTGTCAAAACATGTTCCAGCGTTGCACTCGTCCAATGGTTCATCATGCACCCTCGCCTGCTTGCCTGCCAAGTATCCAGGAGATCTCATCCAAAGGCCATCATGTGAATTCCACCATGTACGCTGGTCAACCATGCCATACGCAATTCCAAAAAGTCCAAAAGGGCCAGATTTCCAATGGGCCTAATTGCTTCAACAAACCTCCCAGATTGGGTCAGACACCCCATGGTTTGCATTATATTTCTTAATTTCTTTTTCTTTTCTTCTTTTTATTTTAATTGCTTTTTTTTTGTTTTATTTAATTCACAAATTTAATTTTCATAACACAAAAAATCAGAAATCATAAAAATAAAAATATGTTTTATTTAATATTTAAGTCATTATTATATTTTTGTAAATAAATTTTTAATAATCAATCTAGGTTAATTTAGGTTAAAATTTTAATGTTTTTCTTAAATAACTAAAATACATAGAAATTATGGTTTTTAGCATTTTTACCTTTTCTTTTAATAAATAATTTTTTCTCCTTATTATTATTATTAACTATTAATTAATTTTGTAAATAAACATGTCATTAATTAATTAGGGTAAATTAGGTTAAAACTTAAATATTTTTCTAAAAAAATTAAAAATAACTTAGAACTAGGGTTTTATTTAACTTCTAATTTTAATTCTTTTTTCTTTATTTCATAAATATCAAAAACCATAAAAAACAACTTCTTTTCTTATTAAATAATTAATTAGCCTTTTTAATTTCATTTAATTTCTTTAAAGGGTCCAACGCCCTCGAACTCTCGATTCTAATTTCTTTCCGCGCGTTTGTTCTTATTTTTCTTTTAAATATAATGTAATTGCCAAAGTTTTGTAATAGTAATTAGGAAATTTATTTACTTTCTGCATTTTATTAAAAAACGGGTCTTTGTTAATTTGGCGATGTATAGACCCGCGCCTTGTAATAGCGTAGGACCTTTATTTTCCGCACTTTAATTTTCGCACCCCTTAACTGCTAAATTTTGCATGAAAGAATGAATGGCCCAAATAAAATCAAAGCGTAGCTCACCCAATGCATGATCAAGATAAAACATAATTGAAAATGACACACAATTCACACACCACTCTTAGGGTATACCTCACTGTTGCCTTGCCCCTCGAAACGTGGTCGTCGAGTATAGGACGCTTTAGTAAGTCCTTATGTCCATGAACATGGCATAAGGGTAGCTTCTAAGGTGTCCTACTATTGCTCCGGTGACCACACCGTCCCTAACCTTCGAATTGACCCGAACATCTCCAACGGTGGTGCTACCTACCTCTCAATGGTGGGATGGCACTACCTTAAGGACATTTACACAGCCTAATTCCTTAGGGTAGGTAGATGACTCATAGATACTTGCTCTTTTCAAAAAACAAACAAAAACTCTTTTCACACCGACACTTTCAAAAGCTTTCAAAACAATTTTTCAAACACTCTTGAGGACTGATACAAGAGTCATTCAGAAATCTTTCAATGAAACTTTTTCAAACCCACGCACATTTTGAAAAGCAAACACTTTTGAAAACACAATTGAGCAAGTACCTAAGAGCCCATGGATAACCATGGATAGAAAGGATGCTAACACCTTCCCTTTCTATAAATCTACCTCCCGAACCGAGAAACTATCTCATAAGGAATTCTGCTGTGCTTTTGTCCTGTCCATGTTGGAGAAAATAAAAGACGGTGGCAACTCTTGCTTCCGAGACATTTCGCGAACCAGCGTTAAACAGTCAGTTCTGAATCCACCGATCACAGCAAGTTTTGAGATGTTTTTGGTGGTTCTGTGTTTTAGGAGGTTTCAGGGCTTGAGCATTCATGTTTTTTCTTGTAAATGACTTGTGTTTATGTATGGAAAAGGTTTGGATACTTGAGGTGGTCAGAAGTACAAGATCACATGTTTTGGCTTCTTGACTTGTTTTTGAAGTAAGGTTGACAAACATGGTTTCAATGCATAGTAAAAAGCTATCTAGAGTGGTTACCAACTTTGAACAAGCTTATCTGACTTTGTAGAGGAAGTTTGTGCAGAAGGAAAAAGTGCAAAGCTCAATGCAAGTTGACTTTGCATAAAGCTTGCTTTATGTAAATCACAATGGTGCCTTTGTTCCATTAATGGAAAATTAACTTGGATAAAGCTTGAATCAAGTGGATAATAGCTCAAAAGCAAGTGTAATCTTCTGATTATGGATAGATCTTGAGGTTTAGAGGCCTACAAAGCAAGATTGTGCAGCATAGGTTTGAGATTTGAATTTTGTTCATCATAAAGTTTGCCTTGTAAAACAACTTGAAACCCCAACTTCTGACCTTCGATTCTCCTTGCTCACAAATGATCTCAAGGAGTTCTTGGACATTTTGGAAAGCTTGTAATGTTCTATACAACCCCTATTTGAATCACTTTTTCAAAATCCAAATGAAACTATGTGAAACTTGGGTCAGAAGTTAGGTCCAAATCCTGACCTAAAATGTTCAAAATTTCACTAAGTGTTTTAGTTTCATGACCATGACTTCATGGATTAATAAATTAAGATCCAAGAATTTATAGGAGAAGTTGTGTGAATCAATGTTGTATATATCATGGAGATCTACAACTTTCATGTTGAAAGTTTCTTTTGAATCATCTTGTATCATGGTGAAAAATTGGCTTAAAGTTGTGAAAAAATATGAAGTTTTCAACACTTAGAAAAATTTCTAAGTTTGAAAACTTTGACTTTTCAAAATGAAATCTTGACTTTTTGATTTCTTGATGAAAAAGTTTCATATTTTGACATTTTTTGATGAATTGTGATCTTTGACACTTGATTTTGACCAAAAAGTCAAACTTTGACTTTTCAGTGTACAATTGACTTTTAATCAGTTGACTGAAAATCAACTATCAATTAATTGATCTTGAGCAATGTTTTGAGTCATGCCATTAGGTCAAAATGATTCAATTGAACTCTTGAGATCATGCCTCAAACCAATTAACCATTTTCTAGGTCAAAAATCAGAAATTGCCCTTTCTCAGTCAAAACCCTAATTTTGACCATTTTGCCCTTTTGATGATCTGATCAAATTTCTTGAGGAATTATGGTCCAAACTTGATCAAACGATACATATGAGTTTATAATGTTGATATGGATAAAAAATTATGAAGTTTGACTGTAAATTGGCCACAGTTGACTTTTTCCCCAATACAGCTGATATTTAGGTCAATTGCTCAATTGACTGATCAAAAATGTGAAAGGCTTGAAACTTGACATGAGTAATCTTGGGGGTCCATAATGATCCATGAAAGTCATATGAGGCATTAAAAGTTCAAATATCGTTGTGCAATCTTAAACCCTAATTTCAGTCATCAGTGTTTAAGGAGGTGTCTTGAGCTGATCAAACCTTATGCAGTCTTGAACCAAAGGAGATCTTGTAAGAAAATACCTGGCAAATAAGAGGGAAAATTTTGGGGTACAACACAACTGATAATCAGGAAATGTGAAGCAGTGATGTGCAGGGTCAAAGAACGAGAATAGAACAGTCACCATATCTTCTTCAAAACCCGAGGTATCTAAGTTGAGTAGTCGACCATGCCTTTTGATGAATGGAGAACTTTCAGGAACCCTTGAGACTAACTCCTTAAGTTGAGAAGGTATCTTCACAAAACTGATCCAGGTAGTATTTTTGTGAGTAGTGTCCATAACCTACCAAATAGAACAAAGATAAGTCCCTAGGTCCTTGAAGTGGTTAGTGAAAATGACATGTGGTATGATGCCATGATGTTATGATGTCATGTTCGATCAATTAATCATACACAAACAAAACACACAAGGCCTTAGGTTTGAGCTTTCATTGAGTTTGTAGGTAAGTACCCTCTTGAAGTTTTAGTTGGCTCATCTTGTCCTAAAAGAAGTAACCAGGTTCTAGGAGCCTCAATATCACTGATCTTTCTCTCAAGCATTATTTCAGCACAAGCATCTGATTTGCAACCAAAATATCCCGAGAGTCTGATCTCAATGAGTGTAGCATCGAGTATCAACCAACTTTAGTTTGCACCAAATCCAGCTATCTCACTACTTTCTAATGGCTAAGTTGTATCAACTAAGGTTCTAAGGTCAGTTAGTGCTTATGACACCACGAAGCAACCCAGCATTCTCCTTGACTGACTCAAGGGATACCAGTACAAACCAATGTGTCACACTAACGTAGCCATCACTTAAACCATATCGGTCTACACCGTACAGTTTTCACGATCTATTGCTACTTACCTAAAATTCCCCCAGATCCTGGTATAAGATCTATACAAGAAATAAACCCAAGCATATCCCGAAATATAAAGCATACAAGGAAAACAAGCAAAGAAATAAAGGTGATCTGGCTCTTAAGGTAACCCCACTTTTGGTTAGTCCCCAGCAGAGTCAACATTTCAGTAATACGGTGGGAGAACTGACTTTTGAGTGTTGCATTTTATTGCAAATGTTGCGGATAGCAAGAGTCGCCACAGACTTTTCTTTTATCCAATAAAAGAAAGGGTGAAAAGAACAAGAAAGACCTTTGAGAATTTTCTGAGTTCGTGGGGTGGGTTATGAAAAGGGAAGGTGTTAACACCCTTTTCATTCGTAGTTTTCTATGGGCTCTTAATCACTTGATCACTTTTTGAAATGCTTTGTGTTTGTGCATGTTTGAAAATATTTTGAAAATGCCTAAGTGCGGCAATTTTGTAATAATTCTCGTATCATTGAGAATGTATACAAAATGTTTGTTTTAAAAATATTTATTGAAAGAAAGTGTTTGTTTTGTAAAAAGATGTTTTGAAAATGCCAATGTAAGGCAATTTGCTTTATAATAACCCTTGTATCAGTCCTCAAGAGTGTTTATAAAGCGTTTTGAAAATAGTTGTTTTGAAAGTGTGAAGTGCAAAGATTATTTTAGTTTGTGAGAAAGCGATTACGAGCGATCTACCTACTTAAAAATTCTTTGTTCTTTTCCTCCTCCTTTAGATGGTGCTACTCTACCATTAGATTGTAGAGAGCCCCATCATTAGATGTGAGGGACTGGTGTGGGTCATCGTACAATCATAGAAGGCAACTTGTAAGATACTTTAGCAATTGTCATAAGGGACTAAGATCGTTTACCGAAGGAAGCGTCGAAGGGTCATCGAGGGACTACAATCTTTTAACCGAGGGTCTTTGCTAAAGCATCCCATATTCGAGGGACATGACTATTTTTTATCCAAGGTAATAAGTGAAGGTCACCCTAGAGGTGTGTGTGTGTGTGAAGTGTTTTTGATTTCAAGTATTTATCTTTGAGATTAGGTTTTCTAATGTTTTGTTTTAGGTCTTGCCATATAAACCCTAATTACTAACAGTAATAAGGAAAGCAGTAAATTGCGGAAATTAAAAGTCCGACGCTATTACAATGCTTCAGGGATGGGGGTACAAGTTTATGAATGGGGGAGGAAAGAAATAAATCCTAATTATGTATTACAAACTTTTGACAGTTACATAATTGTATTAATGTGAAAAATAAACAAATGCGCGGAGATAGAAAGGGGAAAGATGCAAAAATCCTAAAAATTCTAAGTATTTTTTAAGAAAATATTTTGTTGTTTTTTTGTTTAGAAAATATTTGAAATGTGAAATAAAAAATTTAGACCTAATTCTAATTTAATTTACAAATTTAATTATTAAAAATAAAATAAAATGTGATTAAATTAATTAATTTTATTATCAAAAATTAAATTAATTAATTAAAATCTAAAGAATTCTAAGTATTTAGAAAATATTTTTGGTGTTTTATTTAGAAAAGATATTTTATAGTGATTAATAGAAATAAAATCTAATTCTTAGTTAATTTACAAACTAAAAATAAAACAAGATGATTAAATTAAATTAATTTTAATCATCAAAAATTAAATTAATTAATTAAAAACCTAAATCTAAATTTTTATGATTTTTTTTTATGATTTTAAATAAAATTAGTTAAAAGAAAATAAAATAGTTAATTTAAAAAAAAACAAAGAAAAGAATTTTAATGGGTCTGTGTTGTAAGCAAAATGGGGGTGAGAAGAAGCAAAAATGTTAGGCCCAAACAGAGGAGAGTCTAAGCGTTGTGCTTGATCATGTGTGGACAATGCTCAGAAGGTGCATCATGAGGCACGCGTGTGGTGCGTTGGATCTGATTGTATGATGATTTAATGGCCCAAAGACTGGAGATGCATGGTGCACGCGTATGATTGCAAGGCATGGGATCTACAAGAGAAATGTTAGAAAATAAAATGTCAGAGGCATGGATCGAACCCCTGCCCTAACACACTAATGCCTTACACACACACGTTTGCCACTGGGGTGGCTGTTTCATCCGGTTAAGAAACAACACCCATTAAATATATTATAAATGATGTTCACAAATTCAAATTTATGAACTTCATCTTCTTCCTCGCGCCAGACCAACAACATCACCATTTTTTATTTTGTAAAATGCTCATTTCTCAACCAAATTGAAAATTTTCAAAACCAAACTTGCTTGATTTTTTACCACGAATTCAACCATATAACTTTTAAAAGCTATAAGTTAAAGGCTGAAACGAATTTTGCTTGGTACCAAACTTAAACTTGATATTTCAGAAACTTCAATTCCAAAATTATCATCACATAGTCAACATAAATGAAAACTTAGGACATGGTTAGTTTCAGGGCAATCATATCTACATTTTATCTTTTGAAATTAAAAGCTAATGATGCGTGTATAAGGATTTCAAAGTTTGAGAAACTTACCTCTTGAAGTGAAAACTCAGAACGCGTATGGAGGCTTCCAGGTGCAAGTAAATGATTGATTAAGCTTCCTTGGATCTCCCTGAAGCTTTTCCAATCCTTACTTTATATTGAAAATTGCTGAAATGCTCTAGCCAAGTCAAGTTGCAGGTCAAGATTTTGGAGTTTGGAGGATGGTGATGATGATGTTACAAAAGTGTAACAAGGATATGGATGAGTTTATATGATGTGTAGATGATGTTTGAATGATAAAAAGAGAAAACGCACAAGTGGATTGAGAGTTGGGTGTTGGAAGCTTCAAATGTGCAACAATGGTGGTTTCTTAGTGATTATGAGTTTGAGATAATTTGAGGGTGCTTGAGGGCTTTTCCAATCGTATCTTAGCTTTCAAGTGATCTCTCTATTTATAGGCAAGAGGTTTTGGAGGTTGAAACAACCAGATTTGTAAGATCACAAGTTGTGGTTTGGAAGCTTAGTTTTGAAGTAACTTTGAAGAAACATCGTTCCAATGCATTGTAGGGTGGTTGGTAGGCTTAGAGATGTTACTTCTGAGCATTCAAGTTGAATGTGATCAGAATAAACAAGTTAGAGGCTCAAGGAGTGGACTTTGTAATTAAAGTGATCTTTATGTAAATAGATATGGAGCTTTTTGCAATTTCATCCAAAAATGGTATGATCAAGTGGATAAAGCTTCAAATCTTTGTGTAATGCACCATAATTTCGTGTAAATCTATAATTATATTTAGAAGCAACATGGCCTGCAAAGTGATATTTCATGGTATGGTTATGATATTTGCTCTTGAGTTCTTCACAAATGACTTGAAATTCAAGCATAAAATACCTAACTTCATCTCTTCGATTCTCTTTGCTCAAGCATGATAAATTTGTGTTCTTAGTCATTTTGGAAAACTTGAAACATTGTCTACAACTTTCATGTTGATCACTTTGGCTAAATCAAATGGGAACTTGGTGGAAATTGTCCAAGAAGTTGGGATAAAAAACTGGTTAAAACTTGTTGAAATTTTTCTAAGTGTTGGATAAAAATATCACAACTTCATGGGCTCATATCTCTTAATCCAAGCACTTTTTGAGAATCATGCCACATTAACAAAGTTGTGGAATTCATAAATCCCTACAACTTTCATGTTGAAAATTTTCTTTGAATCAACTTGGATCTTAGTGGAAAATAGCCATGAAGTAGTGATTTTGTTAAGAACAAGACACTTAAAAATTTTCTAAGTGTTGGAAATTTTTCCAACTTTTAACTTTTGTTGACTTTTTTTATTATTGATGATCAAGTTTGATAGTTTTGAATATTTTGATGATTCTTGATTTTTGAATTCCAATGTTGACCAAAAAGTCAAAGTTTGACTTTTGTGTGACTGCTGACTTTTCATAAATTGATTCAATTTCTTCAACTATCAATCACTTATATCTTTGGAAATTTCTTGAGTCATGTAATTAGGTCAAGATGTTGTATTTGAGCCTTTGATATCATGCTTCAAGCCATTAGGTCATGCACTAGGCCAACAGTCAATGATCAGTCATCTTCAATTAAAACCCTAATTTTGGCAATTTTTGACCTTTGATGATTTGAGGGCTTTCCTTGAGGAATAATGATCAACCATTGATCAAATGATGAATATCACCTCAAAATATTGATGTTGACAAAAAATCTTGAAGTTTGACTGTATATTGACCATAGTTGACCTTTTACTCAATATAGTTGATTTTCAATCATCTGAGCCATTGACTGAGCAAACATGTGATGCAAGATTTAAAACTTGACATAAGCATTATTGAGGACCTATGATGAACCATGAAAGTTATTTGAGACCCTTGAAACCCAATATTATTTAAGAAACACCAAACCCTAGTTGAAGACCCTTACTTAGGAGGTAAGTTTGTCTGATCAACTCTTGAGAATCCTTGAGTATTTGAGAATCTTAGAAGAATACCTTGAAGAAAATGGGAGGGTAAATTTTTTGGTACAGCAACAACCTTGAGTCTTGATTTCTTCAACAAGTTCATAAACTCAATTACCATCCCTTTAGATTATTTTCCCTTAAGTCCTTAGTAAGAAAAGCTTTAACCATTCATCCTAAATCCTAAGTCCTTAAAGATATCTGATGGAGTCAAGCCTTTATTTTATCAAGAGTGATCTAGTAACTACAGGGTATCCCTAGTCCTAGGTGATATCTATTATAGTCTATTCGTACAAAAACCTTAACAACCACGGTCCATCTGGTTGTTAACCGTAGATCAATCCTAGTTAGTTCGATGAAGAAAGCATTAAAACATTGCACAACTAAATTTAATATTAAAAACCATGTAATTGATAAAATCATAATTTCAAAGTCATTACAGATTCAAATCAGAGACACTCCCTAGCATTGGGGGATTTAGCTACTCATATTATTCAAAATAATTTCAATGATATAAAGATTAAACATTACAGATAAATGATGAACTTTGATCTTCAATCGTTGCGGCTCATGAAAAAACTCCGTTCTTCAAGAATTTCATACGTTGCTCTCTTCAATCCTCTATTCTTCGTGTGGAAAAAAGTCCTTGTTTTCATCGCGGAAACTTGGCTAAATAGTGAACAATCCATTTGTCTCTGTCCGAATTTCCCAAAACGCCCCTCTGGGTCCCAAATAATGAAAAATTATAAAAACACTTAAAATTAGTATCACTAGTTGACACGGCCCGTGTCAGGCAACACGGTCGCCCGTGTCAGGCGACACGACCGCCCGTGTTGGCCATCAAGAATTTTTCTGCTCCAAGCATGCTGACACGGCCCATGTTAGGCAACACGGTCACCCGTGTCAGGCAACACGGTCGTCCATGTTGTTGTACCCTAAATTTTGCCCCTAACTTTTTCAGACGCACTTTCATACCATATTTTGTCATCCAGTCACAATCATTAATAAATAGCATCATTCATCACATTTTCATCCTATCTTTAAGTTTTCTCTTGTGTTATTGATTAACTTCTAATCAAAATACAAAAAAATATTGGTCTTTGTCTTTTCAAATTTGTGTTTTTGCAGGTACCGAGTCGAAGCATCTGACAAATAAGGATTTCTGCCTTCAAAAATCAAAAAAATCCAGCATGCATTGACCCATAAAGGTATGTATCGACTCATCCTGTTGTGTACAACTAACATGTATCGACACATGCAGGTATGTATCGACTCATCATGTTGTGTACAACTAGCATGTGTCGACACATGCATGTATGTATCGACTCATCCTGTTTGTATAACTAGCATGTGTCGACACATACGTGTTATGTATCGACTCATGCAGTTTGTGTGATTTTGTAATGTGTTGAGGAAGCAGTATGTATCGACACATAGAGGCATGTATCGAAACATGTTGTGTTATACAGCTAGGATGTATCGACGCATACAACCCATGTATTGACTCATAATGGCAAAATACACGTGTTTTTTGAAAAAAAAAGCCAGCAATTTCAAACTGTTATCTTTTTGGCTCCAATTTTTCTACATAATTTGAAAATTATATCATTAATTTAAATTTGGCTCCAAGAATCAATTACCAAATTACCACTAATCCCAATCCTAAAACTCTATAAATAGAGACCTCATTTCATTCAAATTACAAGCTTTTGATAGCCAAACACATCTTGCTAAAAAATCTCTTAATTCTCTCCATCTACCAAATTCACTCAAAGCTCCATTTTCAAAAAGTTAGTAAGCTTTGCATTGAAGCTTACTAATCTTTGAGCTAAACCTTCATCCAAACAATTTTTCTTCATCATTTCTCTACATCCAAGCTTTGGTAATTGATACTTGTTGTTGAATTGAAGCAAATTCTGGAAGTTGTTTGATAATTCTCTAATTCTACCTTTGGTAAGTTGGATCATCATCTTTCACAATGTGATCTCTTGTGGATTTCTAGTTTTGATTCATTGAGCACTGTTTTATGACTCCATTAGTGCTATTTTCTCATAATTTGCTGGAATTTTCATGCTCAATTAGATCCATGATCATAAGGTGTTTGATGAAAAGTTGGAACAAGAATTTGATCCTTGAGATGTTGTTTTTCTATTGATTTTAACATGTTGCAATCAATTGTTGTAACATTGCAATTGATTGTCACAGAAAATTGATTTGATAAAAAAACTGCACTGATGCAATAGGGTGTTGTCTAAGCACAATTGATAATAACAGTGCCAAAAATACTTTTGCTGCCTTATTTTGGGGTTGTTTTGACTCAAATATTTTTCTGCTCACTCACTTTGATGGATAATTTGGATTATAATTTTAAATGTCCAATTTGTCATTAAACTCAATGGACTTTGTGATGTAGATGAAGTTGGATAAATGTTCATCAATTCAAATCTACCTAAGAGTGAATTATTTAATTCATTTTTTGTGCTTTGGATTAATGATATGTTTAGTGCTTTAATCCATCTAGAGGAGTGGTTGAATTTAAGGATGAAAGAATTTTGAAATGGTGATCCAAATTAGCTTATCATTCCCCTCCCTCTTTATCTTATCCCTTTCTTTTTTAATTGTGCTACATGTTAAAGGATAATTATCTCTATATCATTTATCCAAACATGAAGTACATAGATTGCTATTGACCAGCCTCAAAATAGGTGCGACTTCTACATAAGTCCACTTACAATTGCTTAACATAGCGCTAAATTTTGTCCCGATTCGAATAAATGATCATTTGTGGCCCAAACTTATGATTGCAAGCTCAAGTATGTTAATTTGATCTCTTTGATCCAATAACCTTGAGATTCATTGTGTGGAGGCTTTGGTTCTACCAATCCTCTAATGGATCTACAACACCTTTGGTCAACGCGGATCACTTAAACATCGTCGATCATTAAATCTTACTTTTTAGGATTCCAAAAATGGATGATATACTTGACAAAAAGCAAATGCAACTTGTTGTGTGGAGGCTTTGGTTCTACCAATCCTCTAATGAGTTTCAAATGCAAGTTTTAAGATGGTCATCCAACTAACCACTAATTTCTAACAATTGACTTTACTTTATGCTTTTATTATTATGCTTTATCTACCATTTATTTTTAGCATTTTACATTTCATGCTATTTTGAGCATTTACTTTTATGTCATTTTTATTTTGCTCACTTGAGATTTTTCTTTTCCTTTTAAAGACACTTAATAATCAACATGAACCATACAAATATTTAATGATACTTGGACTATTTGATTACTATCCTTGGAATTATGGAGCATTGGACTTCTTGGACTTAGAATTAGAGACCTTGGCTTATGTTAGAGACCTTGTGACCTTAATTCATATTTTTTCTGGAGTTCTTGAGGTTTACCTCAAGACATTGGGTTGTTTTTTTGTTTTGTGTGCAGGTTATTGTGATTACATACTTTGTTTGTAATCTGGAATTCACCCGTATACAGCCGTTACTCTGCCCAATTTTTGCGAAGACCTAATACACTTGAAGTTTGGTTCTCTCAAGAGGTCTAGTATCTTTTCTTGCTTGGTTTCACTCCAAAGAATGGGAATTATACATTGGCTCATAATGTCAAGTATCGGCTTCTTGTTGGCTAGACGGTTCTCTTCCTTAGCTTTTACATTATGCTTTAGGATAGTCCTTTCATCTCCTCCCATCTTCTTTAATTTTCAAAATCTTCTCATCTTTTTCAAAACCTTCTTTGTTTATAAACTCGAACCACTTTCATAATAAACCTCGACCTTGTCGAGTGCCTTTTCTTTTAAAACTTCTTTTCTTTAAACAAACTTCAATACATTAAATCATACTTTGATATCTTTCAAAATTAACAAAAACAATTCAACTCATTCAAACTCTTTTGTGCGCTCGAGAACCTTTTACATTCAAAACTTTTTTCAAGATGAGACATGATTCATTGATAGTTGAGCAATATTATCCTATCCCTATGGTTATAAAGGTGTCGACTTTTCCACTTGAGTACTAGAGGCGTTCTCAAACCCTCACTCTTGTTGACGCATGGTCCATATTTCTCATACCTTGTGGGCGTTAGTTGAGATTTCTCTCCTAACAATGACGAGTTGTCTCCTTGTTTAAAATCAATTAAAAGACAAGTCTTTTCTAGATGAACTACGTGTACCCTGATCCCCTATTGCACGAAAGGTGGTACGTAGGCACTAAAGGTTCGCAACCGCGGAGGGTGCAAAAATCATAAAAAATATTTCTTTTCTCACCTCCACCATCCATTTTATATACAACACATTTTTATAGCCAAAATATACATATTTTTCAAAGAGGTTCCTGCGGAGTATCGTAGATGTTTAGGGTGCTAATACCTTCCCTTTGCATAACCAACCCCCTTACCTTGAATCTTTCCCCCTTTTTTGGGTTATTCGCTCTTTTCCCATTCCTTTGGAAACAATAAAGCGCGGTGGAGATTTTTATTTTGATTTGTATAAAGTCTAGTCAATCCAATGGCTTAGTCTTGAACATTTCTACCGCTACAGAAAAATGGTGACTTCACTGGGGACAGATTGACCTATTGCTGGTCCATTCCTAAGTGGGTCGATCCTAGCTTTGTTTGTTTCTTTTCTATGAGTGTTTGTATATTCTCTTACTTGATGTTTATTACTTCCCATTATGCTGTATATATGTTTGTCTGGATTTTCCTGGTTTTCAGGAGCTTGGTGATTTCTTATAAGTCCTATACCCGAACTTGGGCAAACTTTAAGATAGGACGGGCGGTATAGTCATGTTAACTTTGAGGGAGTAATCCCAAAAAAGGAGAAATGAGATCCCCCACTCAGTGGAGGCCCCTTTGACTGTAGTGTCGTTTACCGAGTAATCAGGAAGACGTACTGCTTTCGACCTGGGAGCCTACTGAAGCTGAGGACCGTAGATTACCTAACTCATCTTGGCCTTTTAGGTGTAGTGCAGAAGCTATGACGGAGTAATCCGGAAATAGTTGTCACGTGATACTATGCTCGGACGAGTCTTTCCTGAGAATATTGCTAATTACTGAGTTAATCGAGACGTTGGTAATATCCAAAGGAAGGATGTAGACTATGGGAACCTCTTAGAACCTTGTTCGGCAGGTGATAACCGTTATTCCATACCTTATGGGTTGTACCTTTGACTCCAGGCTCGTGACTCTGAACTGTGTAGTCCTGTTACTGTATAGTGTATTGCATAACATTTCATATCATTTGCATCCTCTGCATCATTCTACATACATCCAGGTTGTTCAGGATCTTATTCCCAGTTGCTTCTTTCTTCCAGTTAGTCGTCTACCGTCAAGCTGATTCCTCAACACAACTACGGGACTAGAGCTGCTGTCAGATTAAGAATGGAAAACCAAGAACAACACAACATGGAAGTCAGAATGGAAATCGACGAGTTGAAGTCAGGCATGGAAAAACTTACTGAGATGATGCAAGTCCTGATTTCCAGAGGAGAGCCACCTCAAAGGACTATGATATCTGAAATCCAAACTGCTGCTGTTGACACTCAACCTATCCAGCATACATCTACTGCATGGCCAGAATTTGGGTTACCTTAGAATTTCCACCTATTGCAATTACTTCAATGGTTGGCCAATCTTCCCGACCAGTCTTTCAAGCTTCAATTTTCACTGAACCTCATCCAGTCGTTCATACTGCTTCTCGTTAACCTGTTGCACAAGCTGCTTTTGGGAACCCTCTCTTTGAGTACCATGCTGCCTGTCCTCGAAGTATGATCCAGGAAGACTTTGGTGAGTTTGAAGAGTTCAAAGAACAATATCAGACTTTGGAGAAGAGACTCCGAGCTATGGAAGGAAATGAGTTCTTCAGTGTTGATGCTAACAACATGTGCCTAGTTTCTGATCTGGTTATGCCTGCAAAGTTCAAGACTCCCGAGTTTGAGAAATATCGGGTGCACACTTGTCCAAGAAGTCATTTGATGATGTATTTTTGAAAGATGTCTGCTTACACCAAGAATGACAAGCTGCTTATCCATTGTTTCCAATATAGTTTGAGTGGAGCTTCATTGAAATGGTATATGGGACTTGAGAAAGGTCGTATCCAATGCTTCCAAGATCTTGTTGATGCTTTCATAAAACAATACAAATACAACCTTGACATGGCACCTGATTGTCGCCAACTACAAAATATGTTTCAGAATGAGAAAGAATATTTCAAGGAATATGCTCAACGATGGAGAGAATTGGCATCTCAAGTTGAACCACCTCTGGAAAAGAAAGAGCTAACTGGTTTGTTCATGGATACTTTGTCCCCTTTCTTTTGGGTGAAGATGATTGGTAGTGTGTCTTCCAGCTTCACATACCTGGTGACTATTGGCCAAAGAATAGAAGAAGGAATCAAGAATGGTAAAGTGTCTAAAGCTGCTGAATCTTCTAATGGTGCAAAGAAATACCTTGGGAACTTTCAGAAGAAGAAAGAAGTAGAAGCCAATGCTGTCTCGACTGAGAGAAGAGGACCTCGCCGTAGGCCTCAATACACTGATAAACCACAAGTAGCGGTTGTTACTCCTGCAGTTAATTCTCAACCAGTTCAGGTTCCTCAACAACAGAATATTGCGCAGAATCAGAATCGGAATAGGGATCAATTTGATCCCATCCCTATGACATACACTGAATTGTATCCTGCATTGGTGCAGAAGGGCTTGATTACAACTAGGCCTCTGATTCCTTGAAATCCTCCTCCAGCCGGGTTCATATCTGACCTTCACTGTGAATTTCATCAGGAAGCTGCCGGTCATGATTTAGAGAGGTGCTATGCATTGAAAAATAGAGTGCAAGAATTGGTGAAAGCAAATATTCTCATTTTCAAAGAGGCAGGTCCTAATGTCATCAACAATCCTTTGCCAAAACAAGGTGGCTGAAGACTGAGTCGGGATACCCTCAAGTCACCTCCTAAAGCTAGTGTTTCAGACAGGACAGCTCATCCTTGTTACTGATTAGTCACTAAGCCATGTTTCTTTCTGTTTGCATTTTCCCCTTGTTTATGTTAAAATTGTTGCTTTCAAATTCTGTTTATACTTTCATGTTAATTCTAATGAAATGAGCATTGAAATGTTTTGATTCAAATCATTTCCATTTACTGCTTTCAAATATATTTCTCTTGTTTACTCCCTTTATCAAGCTTTTGTTTATGCAAAGATCTGAGGGAGGATGATGAAAACGAAATACCCATAATTGCTGCTGGTATGCTTTCGAATAAAACTTTGCTGAGGATATACAGGCATTGTTTCAACTCCCAAACACTGGAGTAATAAGGAAGTTAATCCCTCATTCACCCCTTTGAGCCTAGAAGTTGGAGTTTCTTTCTATACGAAAAAACCCGCAATCTTAACCTGGGGATGGGTAGTTCTCAGTTAATTCGGTTGTGCATTCAATTACAAGAGAAATCGTGCAAGACACCTTTCAATAAAGTTCGTGATCAAGCTTTCCTTTGCACACAACAAGAAGTGTCAAAGATGCTCTCAAACAAAAAATGATGAAGATGGTTCCCCGTAATCATTGAGCAAGGCAGTCATTATCTTTCCAAAAAAGAAAAAAATAAATGAAAAGAAAAATCAAAAGAAAAGTCCTTCTAAGTCAAAACCTCTGAAGGAGACTTAGGCAAAAAACTGGGGCATCCCACTGACTGTAATTCCAAATGGAACAGTTCAGGCAAAAATTGGGGCATCCCGCTGACTGTAATCTCAAATGAAACAGTTCAGGCAAAAGTTGGGAATAATAAATTCAATCAGAAGAGGTCTTCAAATCCTCAAAATTCTCCACCAGAGTTGACAAAAGTCCTCAAAACAACAAAATGATGTAAGAAGAAATTACTGTCATTCTCAAGAATCCTTTTGCTTTCGAGCCATCCTTATTGCTGCCCTCAGTGCAATTCCAAAATCTCTTACAACCTGAATGCATAGTCTGAATTAACTGAACGTAGGGCTGAAGAACATCACGTAGATTGGGTTGGGTACAAATAAATTTTGAGCCTTTATCCTTTATTTCTTAAACCGTGAACCAGACCACGTTACAACCCTCAAAAGACCTAATTGAAGCCAGGTTTCTTTTGA
This sequence comes from Vicia faba, assembly GCA_948472305.1. Classification (NCBI taxonomy): domain Eukaryota; kingdom Viridiplantae; phylum Streptophyta; class Magnoliopsida; order Fabales; family Fabaceae; genus Vicia; species Vicia faba. The sequence goes on from OX451739.1 coordinate 719,634,909, forward strand.
AAGCATACTACAACAAGGTTGCATAAACTGACTCCTATGATCTTTTGCGAATCATTTATTTTGGTTTCATACCTTTGTTTTCACTTTAAAAGTATAAACCACTGTGTTTTAACCAGTGATGCATTTTCTATACACCAATAACATCATTTCAAAAATGATTTTGGATTCAAAACTTTTACATGAACTTTGCATTAAAATTACCATGTTTGAATAAACAATTTTGCTTGCAAACAAGCTTTCCTCTTCAAGGAGTTTCAAACAGCTGAGAAACTTGGTCAGTGACCCTATCAGGGGCAAGTATTCTTCCAGATCCAATTGTGAATCAGTTCAAGATTTGTTGCTCAGTGCAAGTTTTTCTCATAATTGGTTAGCCAGAAAATCATTTTCAAGACTCGTACAGGGGCATTCATCTCCAATAGACATTTCAGAACTGAAGCCATGATCAATTTATTCCCAATAAACATTTCCAGAGCTGAAGCCATGATCATTTTATCTACAATAGTCATTTCATAGTTGAAGCCATGATCATCTTATTTCCAACAACTTTCGGCTGAAGCCATGATCAGTTTATCTTCAACAGTCAGCTAATCTGTGACAAATCCTCAAGCATCTCTCCATGTCCTTCCTCGGAAGATTATCAGTTAAATACAGTTTACAAGTGTGACAAATTTGGGTTCAAGACATTTTCTTCCCAAACAATTTGGCAGAGTTCTCCGTGTTGAGGAACCAAACTTCCAATCTTACCGCCACAAAAGAGTCAAACTCCGTTTTCGTAAACGTCTGCATTACATGCATAGGTCATTCACATATCATGCATAACAAAGTTCATACATAATGCATAACAAGAGTGTTTCATCCTCATTTACATTTTCTGAGGTCTTGTTGTAGTTGACATGTCACCTTGAGATCAAAGTCCAACTTACTTGGCACCTACCAAAGCAAATGTCAGTTCAACTGTCTCTCTTTAGTCCAATGCTAATCTTGGATATGTGGTCTCTTTTGTTTCCATCCAAAGCCAGTATTGGATGTTGTTACCTTCTCCTTCATTCAAAGCCAGTATTGAATGTCAAGATCTCTTTTTCCATCCAAAGCCAGTATTGGATGTTGTTACCTTTTCTGCCGTCCAAAGCAAGTATTGGACGCCTTGTTTTTTTACTCCATCCAAAGCTAGTATTGGATGTTGTGATCTTTTCTCTCGTCTAAAGCCAGTATTAGATGTTGAGTTTTCCCTTCATTCAAAGCCAGTATTGAATGTCAAGACATCTTTCACTCATTCAAAGCCAGTATTGGATGTTATGATCTTTTCTCTCGTCTAAAGCCAGTATTAGATGTTGAGTTTTCCCTTCATTCAAAGCCAGTATTGAATGTCAAGATCTCTTTCACCCCATCCAAAGACAGTATTGGATGTTGTGATATTTTCTCTCGTCTAAAGCCAGTATTAGATGTTGAGTTTTCCCTTCATTCAAATCCAGTATTAAATGTCAAGATCTCTTTCACTCATTCAAAGCCAGTATTGGATGTTGTGATCTTTTCTCTCGTCTAAAGCCAGTATTAGACGTTGAGTTTTCCCTTCATTCAAAGCCAGTATCGATTGTTAAGATCTGTTTCACTCATTCAAAGCCAGTATTGGATGTCGTGTTTTTCTTCTGTCCAGCGTCTTCCCTGGACGACTCTAATGCAGCTTCAGATTTGGTCTCATCCCACATCTAATGTTCTTCAAGATGCTTCTGATTGCCTTTTCCAGAGAGTTGTTCGCCTCATTCAATGCCATTCTTGGATGTCGCTACTTACCTTCTTAGGTTTTTATCTTTTTCCAAGTATTGCTGGTTACTCTTTGTCGCCCTGACAGATATCCAGAAATATCTTGTTGTTTCCCTAGCGTGTCTTTCCACGTCATTTCATCTGAACTACCATAAGTTTCCAGTTTCGAGTCTTTCCATATTCCCAGAGTTTGTCTCATCTCATACATCATTCAAAAAATATATATGTCAAAAAAGAGTCCATTCATTCATAATATATGCTATCATCTCATCGCATCAGGGACAAAATTCAGGTCTGTTTGTATTTAATTACTTTTCGCCTCTCTGGCTAAAAGATAATTAAATAGGGGTAGCTGTTGTACCCTAAATTTTGCCCTTAACTTTTTCAGTCGCACTTTCATACCATATTTTGTCATTCAGTCACAATCATTAATAAATAGCATCATTCATCACATTTGCATCCTATCTTTAAGTTTGCTCTTGTGTTATTGATTAACTTCTAATCAAAATACAAAAAAATATTGGTCTTTGTCTTTTCAAATTTGTGTTTTTGCAGGTACCGAGTCGAAGCATCTGACAAATAAGGATTTCTGCCTTCAAAAATCAAAAAAATCCAGCATGCATTTGTAATAACCCAAATTTTTCCTACCCTTCTACTTTTATCTGGTTTACGCATTGTCGCACTTTTCGCATGTACATAACTCCATTAGGTCATTTAATGTTGCATACATTCGCTAACAACATTTTTGGCACGTGATCAAGGGTCTTGAAAATTAGGGTTCCCATATGGCTTTGAGGCTCTTATCTTCATTCAAGATATTCAGGCTGCTTCTTCAATATTCATGGTCGGGGTAGGATTTTGATTCGTGGTTGTTGTGGACTTATTTCTTATCAGGCTATAAGGGTATCTTCCCCCAAGTTCATCAGGGGATATAGTCGTTTGTGTCGAAGTTACTTCAAGAACTAAGTGCATTAAGAGTGTGAATGCTAGGTTTTCATCAAGGATTCAGACAAAGATATTTTGAGTTAAAACTTGGTTTCTTATCAATATCTCGGTATCATTCAATCACCAAGGTACATCTCAAAAGGATTAAGGTTCTTATGCATGGAATTCGGATGTGTTAATTCATTCATTCAAGTGATTCCATGACTTTAACCTATTCAAGGACATAAGTTTGGATTTGGCTCATGCTAAATTTGGAAGGTTCAGTCATGTGGTTTGCTTGAAATACAAACAACAAGTAAAATGTAAAATTCAAATTGCAAAGCATTTTTCAAGTCCATATTCCAAGAATTCTATACCTTTCATCATCAATTTCGAACTCATTCAGGATCCAAATCATTCATAAAAATTCAAAGTTCAATTCACCCGAGCGTTATCATGCTATGTTCGAATATATCACCGTCTATTTGATCTCACTCAAGCATCAGACCAATTTAAACAAGATTCATCAATGATATTCAAACTGTGTTCATTCCATAAAAAAAACAATTACAACTAAATATTTCTCTGTTACATGTCCTTTACATCAAAAAATAATATGAAATAACCATTCCTAAACCTTAACGCTCATCCTAAAGTCTATCTCGTCATACTTCAAAGTCTTCCATGATAAGCCACCATGCTTCAAACTCTTTGTCGTCTGCCATAATTTCATTCTCTTCAAGCCTTGAAAAGAGCCGAAAGGATATTCTACCATGCCACTATCTCCCTTGCTAACACTAAATCCCATGCTTGAAAATCACAACTGAACCTGCATAAAACCAAGCATACCATATCAGTTTCAGCATAAGCGGAAATCCAAACATCATAACAGCCCCTTAACTGCATAACCACATTAAAAAAAACAGTTAATTCAACAACCAATTTCCTAACAGATTTTCTAACAGCTTTTATAACTGTTAACCAAAACAGAATTTCCCATTTCTTTACCATTATTTCATTCCCTAACAGTTCCCTAACCTCCTAAAACTTTCCATTTCTCAAACCATAACTAACTTTCTCCTAACTTCTAACTATAACCAACTTTCCATTTCCCAAACCATAACTAACTTAACTGTAACAAACTCCTAACTGCATCTTAACTTCCTAACAGAATTTTTGTTAACTACCTCCTATAACAAACTGCCAGTACATATATACCAGAGATGGACAGAATAGAAAAAGGATTTCAACACAGAAAAAAGATTATTACCTCTCAATCATCTCACTCTGGAATCTGCAGAAGAACCACCAAAAAACTCCTCTCAATTATTTATGCCCTCCCTCTCTCTCTCAGACTCGGCGATTCATACACCTTCATTATCTATTCTCAATATTTCTCTCATCTTCCACACACCTTCATGATTCATTATTCACCTATCTCTTTCACCTTCATTCTTTCTTCTTCCCTCAACCATTAACACGCACCAGTTTCCAAGATTTTTACACTTTTCATTCTTCACTCTCAACTCCATAAACACCATTTTTCTCACCAATCTGAATCCTTCTGAGCTTATTTCTCAGAACTCACTCACTCTCCTTTATCTTCACCTCTGAACCTCACACGCCCCCTCTCATCGCAACAACACCGATCTCGCATGTCTCAGTTCGCAGATCTTTATCATACTGAAGGCACACAACAAGAACCCAATAACTCAGCATCAACACGCGCACACGGAAGTCACAAAGAAACGCATAAAAAGAAAAGAAAAAACTAAAAGAGAAGAGGAAGAAGAACTAAATAAAATAGAGGAGGAAACGAGACTCGGGGAACATACCTGGAAGTTTCATCTTCATCAGCGATCGAGGTTGGTTGTTTGCAACTTTTCGCCATCTTCTTGACACCGTAGAGTAATCCTTACCTCGTTGAATCATGGTCTTCAACCAATTGCGTTGTTCTCGGGTGATTCATCACCAGATTTGAAGCTTATGTTGTTAGGGTTTATTCACTTAAGAATAAGATACAGGCTTCTTCTCATGAAATCAAGAAAAAAATGATAGTGAATATGAAGAGAGGAGGTATAAACAAAGGTTTTGATGAGAAGAAGAAGACGGCGGAAGAAAGGGACGGCGCTATTCGTGAGGGAGAGGAAGAGACTTTTTTTTTCTCTCAAACCCTAATCCCTTTTCATTTTTTACATATCTTTTCTTTTTTTTAATTGTTGCATTGTTTTATTATTCTTTAATTCAAAGTAATAATAATTATATTAAGTAAATAATGTTGAATTAAAAAAAGCTGAATCAAGTTCATGGATAAGGATGGACCGAAAAATCCTAAGGCCCACCATCAAATTTTTGATAGATTTTAGATCATGCACAAAAAAAATTCTTATTGGACTCACTCTTGTTGGGCCTGGTGCCATTTTAATTTTTTCTTGCAGCATACCCTGAATTCAGCTTGTACCCCCTGATTCTTCTAATTTTTTCTTTTATTATTTTAGTTTTTCTTTTAGTTTAATTTTTTTCCTCTCAATTGATAATAAAAATAATATAATATTTTAGAATTCTTTAGAATTTCCTTTTAGAATTTCGATTAGAATTTTTTATTATTTTATTTTTCATATTTGGTAATCATTTTTATTGCCATTTTCTAGTCAAGATTTTTGTAGCATCGACATGACTCTTGCAATGTGGAATGCTCGGGGTTAATTCTTTAATCACTCGTTCGAGGAAACTTTGGTAGAATTCTCTTACTGCTTGCACAATTTTGAAGAGGCAACGGACTTTCTCCGTTCGGTATCGTCACAAATCTATGTTATTCTTCATTTTCGTACTTTATCGTAATCCATCCACGTGCTAACATTAGGTAGAATTCCCTCAAAATTCTAACCTTAGGTCTAACACACATAATAACAATAGGTTTAGAAGTAGGCTAGTCCTCAGTTGACTTTTCTTTCTCCTTTCGCATACGCGCCTAAAAACTAAAACTTCTTTTTTCTTTTCAAAATTCAAAACACTCTAAAACTACTGATGAAAATCATGTTTTTTCTTAGTACGGGAAATGATAAGCGGGTCTCTTCTCGGTCTTATCGTTCTTCATCTCAAGCATAGGTGTGGTTCAATTCTCAAAGACTCCTTTCATGACTAAGTAGAAAAATGGCTAATATCTCTCTCTTGAGGTCAATCAGTCATCATCTACAACAAAAATACAAAACAAAAATCAAATCTTTTATGCGCTCGAGCACCTCTCATTTAAAAAACCCTTTTCAGGGAAGGACACGGTTAATTTACTTTTGTGCCAACGCATAAGTCTCCAAACGTCGAGCTGCGGCAGAAGGCGGAATTAACTTCGTCCACAAAAAACACAAAACAAACAAAAACATATGAGCCGAACTACGGTAGCTCTGATTCCTCAAAACGGATACGTAGGCATTGGGGTAGGGCCCAAGCGAGCATAATTTTATTTTCCCTACATTCTTCTCTCCTTTCTTTTGCATGCATTTTCTCTTAGTAGTATAGTAAACAGTAAGCATAGATTAAACACACCCATAAGATAGATAACAAGAGTGGATACCGTAGAGTACTACGGGCGTGTGGGGTGCTAATACCTTCCCCTTGCATAACAGACTCCCTTACTCGATCTCTCAGTCACAAGACCGTGACTTCCCCCTTCTCAGGTTTTCTCGATGTTTATCTGTGGGATAAAAGACGTTCGATGGCAACTTCATTGTTTTGCGACCGAGAGATCGGGTAAGGGAGTCTGTTACGCGAGTATCAAAAGTATAAACACTGACGAGTGTTTGATTCAATACGGACGAGTATTGAAAGAAGATACGGACGAGTATAAAAAATTTAAACACGGACGAGTGTTTGATTCAATACGGACGAGTATTGAAAGAAGATACGGACGGGTATCAAAAACTTAAACACGGACGAGTGTTTGATTTAATACGGACGAGTATTGAAAGAAGATACGGACGAGTTTCAAAAAGTATAAACACGGACGAGTGTTTGATTCAATACGGACGAGTATTGAAAGAAGATACGGACGAGTATCAAAAAGTATAAACACGAACGAGTGTTTGATTCAATACGGACGAGTATTGAAAGAAGATACAGGCGAGTATCTAAAGGTTAAACACTGACGAGTGTTTGAATCAATACGGACGAGTATTGAAAGGAGATACAGGCGAGTATCAAAAGTATAAACATGGACGAGTGTTTGATTCAATACGGACGAGTATTGAAAGAAGATACGGACGAGTATCAAAAATTTAAACACGGACGAGTGTTTGGGAATGGACACGGATGAATGTTTAGGGAACTGACTACCAGACAAGAACTGGGTTTAGAATGACAAAGTGTATTGATTTTGTTTGGCATTGAAAAGGTGAAGGTCACCGACTGGGGATTTCGGGCATGATACCCTTCTGTAGGGATGTATTGTTGTCCTTGAATAATTCAGGTCTTTTTTTGTAAGGTACCTGATCTGGCTTATGCTTTGTATGCATGTTTGAATTTATTTTGACGCAAAGATCCACTCTGATGGATCAGCTATGCGCCTTGAGGATGAAATGTTATGCAGTGATAACTACATGCAATGCGAAGAAATAAACTTCATGGGGATAAAGGAAGGCTTGCTGGGAGCCATTGCTCATCACTGGGGATGTCAGTATATATCGATGTTGGAAGTCTGCAGTACCAAAGATTGTTGGGGATACTGACAAAAATTTTCCCTGGGGAGCTCTTGAAGATCAAAGATCGTTGTTGACTCTGCTGAGGATTGAATTCCTGACGAAGCGAGTCTTCAAGTACGATGCTGGATTCTGAATCATACCGTTGGGAAGAGATAACCTGGCCGGACTTCCAAACATCCTGAACTGTTGAGGGGGTGATATAAGTGAATATGCCGAAGAATGGATACTGAACACCATGTGGATCTCTCTGAATACACGTCCCAAGTTTTACGCACACTGGGGAATTATCTCTTGAATCACTTGGGGATAAGAGATGGGAATGGACACCTACGAGTGCCCCAGTTGAACCCTGCGAATGCCCCAGTTTAGCTTTGCGAATGCCCCGGTTGAGCTTTGCGAATGCCCCGGTTTGGTTCTGCGAATGCCCCGGTTGAGCTTTGCGAATGCCCCAGTTTGGTTCTGCGAATGCCCCGGTTTAGCTCTGCGAATGCCCCGGTCTGGCTTTACTGGGGATGTTCTTGATTAACTCCACTGTGGGTGCACTTGCGCGTGCTGAGTCAAAAGACGATTCTATACTTTTTGAATTCACTTGGGGAATCAGACCCGAAGTTGTCTGTAGCAGATGAAGGCGGCTTCGTGTACTGGCTAGGCCAGGGTGACCGTTATGATGCTTTTAGCTTGATTGTAGTCTCGTATAATTGGCTTGAGAAACTTTGCAAGTATGGACGAGAAATGCCCCTGTCTGGAGGGTCTCTGGGAAGATCTAGGTCGAATAGAAGACCAGAAGATTCGTGCCACAATACGATATGAGGTGGCCTGCCCCAATGTCTTGAGCCACGAAACAAACCACTCTTGATTACAACTTTCTTGGAGAGATTTGTCGAATCTCGACGTAACTGCCCCAGGTTGAATGAATTCTGAATAGATCTCTCGACGTGATAGCCTCTGATTGATCGAGCTTCAAGAGATTTATCGACGTGATAGCCTCTGATTGACAGCTTTGAGGGAATGCCCCAAATTTGGCTGAGCTTGGAGAGGTTGATTCTCGACTTGATTGCCCCAGATTAGAAGTTTAAAGGGAATGCCCCAGATTCATGGAATCTGCTAACTTTACCCCTGAAGGGTACTCAAGCTGTAAAGTACCAAGATGATTTCTCTTGACAGAATCATCGGTTAACATGCTGTTGGATAAGTCATTTCTCTTATGGCAGCTGACTCTTGCTTCAACAGGGTATTCAAGCCTCTCTTCTGACAAGATTGAGATCTTTATCGATTGTTCATTGTGTAAACTTACTTGATGTCAATCAGTTGTTTTGTATGCAGAAGAATGTTTATTATGAGAATGATAATTCTAATGCAACACATACGCAAGTCTTGAAGTTTGAAAAACTTTGAATGAAATGACGTCACAACTCTGTTGTGAACGAGTCACTAGCTAGAGAGAAACATTTGCAAATTCCTTTTTATGAAATATAATGCAAGCATATGATGCCAAAATAGATATTGGAACGTACCTCTTAGGAGTCAGTTAAACGCTATCTCGTTGTAGCACGCTTTCGAATTGACCCATGCTTCAGTTAGGACTTTTATGGGTTGTAACGTGGCCTGGTTCACGGTTTTTAGAAAAAGGATTTAAGGCTAAAAATTATTTGGTGCCCACCCATTCTCCATGAAGTTCTCCATTCCTACGTTCAGTTGACCTGATATAAGCGTTCATCTCTCGAGAAGAGTTTGCAATAATTGAGGAACTACAGTGGTTTCTTGGACACGACAGTCACTAACTTCTGATTTTGGTGTCTGATCAGACGACCTTGTTCTTTGATGAGGATTTTCGTTGGTAATCCTTTTCTCGCCTTTTAGGCCTTTCAATTTGTTCTGCTTTCCCTAATTTTTGCCTGGACAAATTCTTTTGAATTTTGATTTGGAAGTCCAGCGGGATGCCCCAATTTTTGCCTAAGCGACTTGTTTTCAAGTTTCGACTTGGCGGGGATATTTGTTTCTTTCTTATCCGTATTTTTTCATTTTGAACAAGTCGTTGATCTTAGAGTTGTTTTTGATTTTTCGGGAGTGATCGTGACTGCCTGAGTCTTTAGTATCGTCATTTGTTGACCTCCTGATGTGCGAGAGATACCCATTGGGATATAGTCAAATAGACGCACGTTGTTGTCAGATGAGGATTAACTATTGTGGTATTGACTTTTCTCAATCTTTTGATGGATAACCATTGTTGTATCCTTGGATGCACACTCTTGATGAGTTCTAAATGCTTGATCAGATTAGCTGAACACTACCCGCCCCAGGGTTGAAATGAGGCTTTTTTCTGAACAGAAAGGAAACTTCTACTTCGAAGGCTCAGAGGGGTTGACAAGGGTCTATCTCCCTTATATCTCCGGTGTTTGGGGATTGAAATAAGGCCTGTACATCGTCAGCAGGGTCCTACTCAAAAGCATACCAATCGGAGATTTTTGCGTTTTCAGATTATCGCCATCCTCCTTTGAATCTTTACCTAAGCATAAGACTAGGAAATTTGGCATCAATATGCAAGTAAAACATTTAAAGAGTGATAACAAATGGATGAGTAAAAAATGGAAGGAACACTTCAAGACAAGCATACTTATTGCATTAAGATTTTCGTTCAAAAATAGACAAGTTTCTATATACAAGCAATGTTTAAACAAACAAGCAAGAATGCAAATGAAAATGCAGTAAAGAAACCAATGGTTGCCATTGTTGAGGAGACTTGACTCCGTATGGACTTGCTGATCTTGACGACTTTCTGTAGCCTTGCTGCTCGAGTGAGAGGGAGGATCCCCTTCAGATCTGATGTGAGCATGACAGTTTCTGAATTGATCCAGTCTTGGATTTGGTCTCTGGATGACATACCTTCTTCAATCGATTGGCCAGGTGCCCCAGTATAATATGCATCACCAAGCATATCATGTCTTAAAGAAATAATAGACATCATCATCAGAGTTTCCATGACCTGGCTTATCTGACTCTTTAATCCATTATCTTCCTGCTTGAAGAAGTTTCAGACTATGAGCCAAAGCTTGCATGTACCACTCAGAGTTATTCCATAGCAGGTCCCTGAACACGTGCGGTGAGAAACCAAGTTGAGCCTTTGAAGAGAACCCCAGGTCTGAATAAGAATCCCCAATCTCCGGATACCTGTCATGAATGCATGAATATGCATGGGGTGCATGAATGGATGCCATGTCATGTTCTGTCATTTCCAAGGAATTTGCGTGCTTTGATTTTGATTTTGTGCAAGTAAGGGATGGAAGAGTTTAGTACAAGACTTGCAAATGTGATTCCTTGGAGATAACAAAACATGTATGTTAAGCATGTAGTTAGCTATGTTATGCATGCAAAGGCATGAGATCAAAGAGGATCAAGGTTCCGTCATAAGGTCGCTGCACTGCTCTGGATCATGTGAGTATTATCAGATTAAAGGTCCGACATAGCCTCCGCATATAAGAACCAAGTGCCATGTGGATCTCCCATTGTCCGGGATCAAGGCTTCTGGAACATTGGATACTGTTGAGAATTTCTGAACATGCTGGGAATACCAAGATTGAAGGATTGAATGAACCTCCAGGTAAACAAGTCAGGATCTCAGAAAATAAATCTGAGAACCATACGGTCACCAACAGGATATAGCATCTGCATCAAGTCATAACAAAAATCCAGAATATAGCCATCAGAACCAGTAATCATTGTCTGAGCATAGTTACCATCTGAACACAAGTAACCATCTGCACATAGTCACCATCTGTACCTGTGATAGAAATTCCCTCCCCACTCACGGGTGAAAACTAGGTCAGGGTAAGATAATGGTAACTCGAAAATCACGGGTTCGCCTGAAAGTGCTATGGGCTTGCCCACAGACGTGGGTGCCGATAGTAATTCATTTGAACCTCATCTGAGCGTGGTATATGACATGATTGCACTAATCGGACCACATCCTATAGCCGTCATGCCCCCACTCTATTCCTAGGTGTCCTAGCGCACTCTGGCCTGGGTACTGGGCCTTTTACCTCAGAAGTGATATCCCCACCCAACATAGAGAACAGAGTCCAGCATAATAGATAACAAATATGGAAAGCCATAAAATGCAATGCAAACTTATGCTCAGATAAACATGTACAAATGAGTAAACTGAAAGCATAAAAATAAACACCCTAAGGAAAGAAAACAAGAGCTAGGAGCGACTCCGGGATGGACCAGCATTTGGTCGACCTATTCCCCGGTGAAGTCGCCAGCTGAAACAACCGGCTGAAAATCATCAAACAATGAAGTCGCCATCGAACGTCTTTTATCCCACATGTAGGGAAAGATAAACATCGAGAAAACCTAAAAAGGGAGAAGTCACGGTCTTGCGACCGAGAGATCGGGTAAGGGAGTCTGTTACGCGAGGGGAAGGTATTAGCACCCCACACGTCCGTAGTACTCTACGGTATCCACTCTTGTTATCTATCTTATGGGTGTGTTTAATCTATGCTTATTGTTTACTACACTATTGGAGGAATGCATGCAAAAGAAAGGGGAAAAGAATGTAGGGAAAAATAAAATTGTGCTCGCCTGGGCCCTACCCCAATGCCTACGTATCCTTTTTGAGGAATCAGAGCTGCCGTAGTTCGGCTCATATGTTTTTGTTTGTTTGTGTTTTTTATGGACGAAGTTAATTCCGCCTTCTGCCGCAGCTCGACCTTTGGAGACTTATGCGTTGGCACAGAAGTAAATTAATCGTGTCCTTACCTGAAAAGGTTTTTAAAGAAAAGTGCTCGAGCGCACAAAATATTTGAATTGGTTTATATTTTTGTTGCAGATAATGACTAGTCGACCTCAAGAGAGAGAGAGATTAGCCATTTTTCTACTTAGTCATGAAAGGAGTCTTTGAGAATTGAACCACACCTATGCTTGAGATGAAGAACAATAAGATCGAGAAGAGACTCGCTTATCATTTCCCGTACTAAGCAAAAGCATGATTCTCATCAATAGTTTTAAAGTGTTTTGAATTTCGAAAAGAAAAAGAAGTTTTTGTTTTAGATGCGTATGCGAAAGGAAAAAGAAAAGTCAAAAGGAGACTAACCTACTTCTAAACCTAAGGCTATTATGTATTGTTAGACCTAAAGTTAGAATTTTGAGGGAATTCTACTTAATGTTAGCACGCGTATAATTTGCGATAAAGTACGGAAATGAAGAATAAAATAGATTTGTGACGATACCGAACAGAGAAGGTCCGTTGCCTCTTCAAGATTGTGCCAGCAGTAAGAAAATTCTATCAAAGTTCCCTTGGGCAAGTGATTGAAGAATTCACCCCGAGCATTCCATATTGCAAGAGTTATGTCGATGCTACAAAAATTTTGACTAGAAAATGGCAATAAAAATGATTATCGAATATGAAAAATAAAATAGAAAAAATTCTAATCGAAATTCTAAAAATAAATTCTAAAGAATTCTAAAATATCCTATTGTTTTGTATCATTTTATTATCAATTGAGAGAAAAATTAAACTAGAAGAAACTAAAATAATAAATAAAGAAAACACTTACTCCCTCTCTCAGGACAAATTTTTGGCATTGGTATTTAATCATCTTCCACCTTGAACTTCCGAAAGGCATGCGCCAATCGTACTTTCAGGTTTAAGACGATTAAATAAGGGCAGTTGTAATACCCCAAATTTGTCCTACCCTTTTACTTCCTATCTGGTTTACGCATTTTTGCATTTTTTTCACATATATAATTTCCATTAGGTCATCTAACACATCATGCATCATTAATCGATAAATTGGCATAAGATCATGGATTTTGAGGAATAAGGGTTGGTGTATGGCTTTAAGGCTCTCATCTTCGCACAAGCTTGTTTCGGTTGATTTCTCCATTAATAATTTGTTTGAAGCTAGGTTTTCATTTCATGGACCTTATCATCATCAAGCTACGAGGCTATTATTTTCTTCTCAAAGTCAAGTTGCAAGGTTTTATGAGACGAAGCTAAAAATCAGGGTTTATACATTTTCATACTTGAGCTTGTCAGCATTCTACCTGAGGTTCATTCCATATCAAGGTATTCGCATGTCTCATCTTTCATATTCATCTGCAAAGAAACCCTCAGGGCATAGTCATTATCATCTATTGAGAAGGGGTCCAAGACGTCGTTGTTCTAGTACTCATATAGTCGGGACATGGTACAAGATGTTGATTGTGATCAAGGTGTCATTATTTCAAATGTTTATTGCTTGACATGCAAATTTGGTTTAGATCGGAAAATTGAATTGAACTAGGGATTCACTGAAGCTGTAGTTTTATTAGAATTCATTCATTAATATTTGAAGTGGATTTGGAGAAAATCAAAGTTCTTAAATATTTGCGTGGCTTTTCTTGGAATTCAAACCACAAGTATGAAAAAGCATGCATCAAATTCATCCAACCATCAAAATATTGTCCAAATAGCCTCTCTTGGATTCATTCAAGATTCATGTCTCTTTTGATTACCTTGCAAATATTTTGGATGCATACCATTTATTTGAATTCATACAAAGGCCATTTCATTATGTGGAAATAAAGTCAACATACATTCCAATGTGTATTCAAATACATACAAGTCCAAATTCCATTACAATTATTCAAATACATACAAGTCCAAATTCCATTACAATTATACATAACATCTATACATTTTTACCAAAACCTATCCTAATTTTCAATCATTCTTCAGGTTTCAAACTTCAAGCTTCCAAAACTTCGTGTTATGCGTCTTTGTTCCAACTTCATATCATCTTGGTGTTTTCCTTTGCCTTTGCTTCCCAATATCCCTGATATGAACCAAACCTGCAAAAATATTGGATAAACTGTCATAAGCATGAACCGCATACACTACACTTCCAATTGTCAAGACCAATTCCGTAACCCAAAAAATAGAGGCAGCCCTGCACATAAAATTTTATAACAAAGTAACTTACAACACCATAATATATAACTAACTGCTAACCGATTTCTTCATTAACCAACCAAAACTAACAGATTCATAACTAACTTTTCCCTAACTTCTAACTTTAACCAACCTATACCCAATCCCCTACCTCATAACAGAACTAGCTGTAACAGCCCCATAACTAACATTCAATGACAACCCAAAACAGTTACAGCATAACTAACATTCAGTAACCAATTCATAACAAACTCTCAAACCTTCTAACCACTTCTAACAGCATAACTAACAACAACCAAAACTGTTATAACAACCTCTCTAAATTCTAACCAATTAACAGAATCTCTAAAAATAACAAAACAGAATAACTTTCCATTTTTTCCCAATAACCTAACGACCTCCTAACCAACAAACTTCCAGCATAAGGATATATACATAACAGATGGACAAAATAGGGAGATATAGAGGATTCATTCACCAGAAAAATAACAGAAACTATCAAAAGACTCACCAAACTCAAATTCTCTGGAATTTCCCTTCAACTCTCCCTGAAACTCCCTTCAATTTTTCCTCTGCAAAAACTTTACACCGCATTCATCGTCATCGTCATCTCTTCACTTTAACCGAATCTTCATCACCACAAAATCATAAACTCTCTTCATTCTCTTTCGATGTAAATAACTCTTCCCTCTTTTCGATCTTCATCTTCAATCCTTCAACTACTCACTTCTCCTTCACCTCTTTGCAACACCAACAACCATTACATCTTCACCATCATCATCGTAGTTTCAACGCTCAACATCACGACACTGCCACAACCAAGAACAGTGAATTCGCACAATCAGATAAAAGCACCAAAACGAAAGGAAAAAGAAGTTGAATTAGAATAGAAGAAGATTTACAAGTCGTGATTTGAAGCTGAAAGAAGAATCTTTCACCTGGACTTCGCGGCGAGTCTTCATGTGTTTTCTTGCAAATTCATCACATTGAGAAGCCACCGGACAGAGAAAATGAGTGGGAGATTTGAGACGGAGGAGAGGGATGAACAGTGGCGGCATGATTCACGGCGGATCTGTTTGAACGGAGAAGACGGGGAAGTGAAGGCGGTGAGAGTGTGAAGAGAGATCGCGCTACTGAATGATCGGAGAAGAAGAGTTTAGAAGCCGCTTCGTGGTGCTAGACGAAATCGCCGGAGCGGAAGAAGAAGACGGCGACAGAAAGGGAAGGTAGCGGCGCTGTTCTGTTCGTGAGGGAGAGGAAGTGACTTTTTTTTTCTCTCAAACCCTAATCCCTTTTCATTTTTTACATATCTTTTCTTTTTTTTAATTGTTGCATTGTTTTATTATTCTTTAATTCAAAGTAATAATAATTATATTAAGTAAATAATGTTGAATAATAAAAAAAAGCTGAATCAAGTTCATGGATAAGGATGGACCGAAAAATCCTAAGGCCTACCATCAAATTTTTGATAGATTTTAGATCATGCACAAAAAAAATGCTTATTGGACTCACTCTTGTTGGGCCTGGTGCCATTTTAATTTTTGCTTGCAGCATACCCTGAATTCAGCTTGTACCACCTGACTCTTCTAATTTTTCATTTTTTATTATTTTAGTTTCTTCTAGTTTAATTTTTCTCTCAATTGATAATAAAATGATACAAAACAATAGGATATTTTAGAATTCTTTAGAATTTCTTTTTAGAATTTCGATTAGAATTTTTTCTATTTTATTTTTCATATTCGATAATCATTTTTATTGCCATTTTCTAGTCAAGATTTTTGTAGCATCGACATAACTCTTGCAATATGGAATGCTCGGGGTGAATTCTTCAATCACTTGCCCAAGGGAACTTTGATAGAATTTTCTTACCGCTTGCACAATCTTGAAGAGGCAACGGACCTTCTCCGTTCGGTATCGTCACAAATCTATTTTATTCTTCATTTCCGTACTTTATCGCAAATCATACGCGTGCTAACATTAAGTATAATTCCCTCAAAATTCTAACTTTAGGTCTAACAATACATAATAGCCTTAGGTTTATAAGTAGGCTAGTCTCCTTTTGAATTTTCTTTCTCCTTCTGCATACGCATCTAAAACAAAAACTTCTTTTTCTTTTCGAAATTCAAAACACTTTAAAACTATTGATGAGAATCATGCTTTTGCTTAGTACGGGAAATGATAAGCGAGTCTTTTCTCGATCTTATTGGTCTTCATCTCAAGCATAGGTGTGGTTCAATTCTCAAAGACTCCTTTCATGACTAAGTAGAAAAATGGCTAATCTCTCTCTCTTGAGACTCGCTTATCATTTACTAGGGGACAATCTTCTCTTGTAGGAAGACGATGTACCACGATGTCTGTATCAAGTCCGAGAATGTCCTCATATGACCAGGAAAAGATCTCAACATAGTCATGCAATAGCTGAATCAGACGCTCCTTGACACTGGGTTCCAGATTGGCGCCCACCTTGACCTCTTTTTTATCCTCCTCAGTACCCAGGTTGATTGTATCCACAGGTTCCTCGTGAGGCTGAATGGTTCTTTCCTCTTGTTGTAGTAGTCTGGCAAGTTCCCCTGGTACTTCACAATCTTCCACACCTTCGTCTTCGACTTGGTAGATTAGATCCTCAGAGTCACAAAATGCCATAGAAGTATCGTTGCCCATGGGATCCAGAAAGGAGGGGTACCTGCATTTGTGAGTGCGGGTGTGTGTAAGGGTGTAGCCATCTTTTAAAAGAAAATAAAATGTAAAATAAAACCAATGAGCACAAAAGTTTGTATGCGAAAAACGTCCATGATTCATTGAATGTCATATGAAGATGAAATAATAACCCTTACAAATGGACCATTGTGCCTCGGGCAAGACACAAGGTTTTAAGAGTGCGAATTTTTTTGCATATTACAGATCCAACAAAAATGTAAAGATAAATTACTGAGGGATGAAAGTTATTGGGACAAAGTCTCTGGCGTCTTAGTTGCGGATTCCTCCATTGACAGTCGAAAATATCCAATCCTCCAAGCTGCAATCCTCTTCACCATCTTCTACCTCGTTGACTTCTTGGTTACTAATCTTCAAGGGTGGCCCTCCAGCACGGGCACGACGTACAGCCTTTTGAGCACTTGAAGTGAAACCTAAGACAAACTTGTCAGACTTATACAGAATATCCGGAAGTTGCCCCCAGATGGTGCGTCCACCCTCCTCTACTACTGCTTTGGCGTCCTTCATAGATGACATCCAAAGTAGAGGTCTTGTAATCTTGGGAATTTGGGACAGTCTTGGTCACTGCTACCTCTTGAGGGACGTCTTCGAAGTGTTGAAAAGGAGTTTCAATGAACTCGCCGTCCAATTCCACACACTTGAAGGAAATGAGATGGCTAATCATGTATTCTTCCTCTCCGTGGACAATGATAATCTTTCCTTAAACCGGATATTTCAACATCTGGTGCAATGTAGAGGTGACAGCGCCAGCATTATGGATCCATGGCCGTCCTAGCAGACAGGAGTAAGAGGGGCGGATGTCCATTACATAAAAGGTTGAATTGAAAGTTTGAGTCTCAACCTTTATGGGGATATCCACCCCCCCCCCCCCCCCCCCATGTACCATTCTCTTTGAGCCATCGAATTCCATTACGACTATGTTACTTGGCTTTAGCGTCAGTCCTTCGCAGTCAAGTCTGTCAAGAGCTTTCTTTGGTAAAACATTCAAAGATGAGCCAGTGTCCACTAAGACATGGGCTAGAGTGGTGCCCCTACATTCCACAGAGACATGCAATGCCTCGTTGTGCTTTCTTCCCCTTAGTGTCAAATCAGCATCCGAGAAGCCTAGGCCGTTATCTGTTGTCAAGCTGGCCACGCAGTCTTGAAATTGATCAGTAGACGTCTCTTGAGGCACATGAGTTGTCTTTAGGAACTTCACCAAGGCTTTCGCATGTGCCTCGAAACACAGTTATAATGCCAGCATGGAGATTTTAGAGGGAGTTTGCCCTAACTGTTCGACTACGTCGTAGTCGCTCCTTTTTATAATTTTTAAGATCTCCTCCATTTCTTTCTTGGAAGTCTTGGGAATAGTCAGTGACTGAGCCTTCATCCGGACAGGCTCTACTTGAATACTTTTTCCTCGGGTTTCAGCAGTAGGAGCGTTGGTAGGAATGACAACAGGGGTTGTAACAGCTTCATCAATAGGAGCACTTGCAGAGATGATTATGGGTACGGAAGTAACCTTTGGAGCAGCCACGGGTCCAAAAACTTCCTTTGGGGGGGCAATTTCTGGAGAAAAGATCCTACCGCTTCGGGTAATTTTACTAGTTCCGACAATATTGCTGATGTCGAAATCTTCTTCTTCGGAGTTTATCTCTTCGACGGCCAGCCCATCTTGTTTGATTCCATGGTAATAAATGTCCCCACCATAATTCCACGGCACAGTTTTGTCTGATTCATATGGGACTGGCCCAGGCCTTGTGATTATAAGAGGAGTAGTTTTCGAAACCGATGTAATTCTAACGGGTCTTTGGGGGACCTTGGAAGAATTGGCGGAGATGGTAATGATTGAAACATATTCAATAGGAACAGGTGAAACAGGAGTACTTTCAAATAGAATCTCTTTGTTGTCTATCAAGCATTGAATGCCCGTTTTCAACAAAGGGCAATCAGTTGGTGAGGATAAGCAGAGGTGGAAGTCTTCATTACAACCCAGGAATACACCGACTTTCAACAATTTTATCTTAATGATTGGGAGTGGAGTCACGAGTTCATCAACTGTGGTAACAAACAAATCTTCTTCAATAACATTGGTGTTGTAACCATGTCTGGGCATAGGAGCAGAAATGACGTTTGGCTTCTCAGGCGCATCAAACTCAATTTCTTTTGCTTCAATAAGGTCTTGTATTTTGTTCTTCAAGGCCCAATAGTTGTTAGTATCGTGACCAGGACTTTCGGAGTGATATGCGCAACGGGCATTGGGGTGATAATGAGGGGACGTTGTGTTGGGGTTTTTTGGAGCTTCTTTCAAAGTTGCCAAATTGGATTTCAGAAGATGCGGTAATACTTGAGACAGAGTCATATTGATTCTGGTGAATTGCCTGACTGGCCTTTCCACCCTTGGTTGATTATTTCTTTTTTTGGTCAGACGTAGGCTTTGGAATCATAATAGCCCTTACCATTGGTCGGCGTTCGGCTCTCTCTTGGTTTCTTTGTGGATAAACAGCAGCTACCTCTTTCTTCCCAATAAAAGGCTTCCTCAAAAATGTAGAAGAAGATGAATCCTTCTGAATCTTTCCACTTTTTATGCCAGCTTTCACCCTCTCTCCAGTCAGTATTAACTCAGTAAATCCTGCAGATGAGCTCCCAATCAAATGGTTGAAGAAAGGGCCCGATAGAGTGCCTAAGAACATGTCCACCAATTCCCTTTCAGACAGAGGGGGTTGAACTCTCCCAGCCATATCTCTCCACTTCTGCGCGTAATCCTTGAAACCCTCATTGGAAGCCATAGCCATACTCTAAAGTTGAGTACGGGTAGGCGTCAAATCTGCATTATATTGATATTGTTTGTAGAAAGTTGCGGAAAGATCTTCCCAATTGTGGATGTTGGCTCTTTCTAGTTGGTAAAACCAGTCGAGTTGTGTTCCAGATAGGCTATCTTGGAAAAAATGCACCCACAAATCTTTATCAGCAGAGTGTGGTTGGATCTTTCTCACATATGATCGGAGGTGCATCTTAGGACATGACACCCCATCATATTTTGCGAACAAAGGCACTTTGAATTTTGGAGGAATCACAATCCCCGACACTAGTCCCAATTTTTCAAATTCTAATCTTGACACCTTTTGTATTTCCATCGCGCTCAAATGCTCTTCGATATGTCTGTACTTATCATCAGCTAGAGGATACTATTCATCAGAGTAGTCTTCCTCTTCTTCCTCCTCTTCAGATTTTGACGGGACCGCTTTTTCCTTTCCTTTCCCCTCTCCTTCACCTGATATTGTTGCAAAATTAAAGGTTTTTCTTGTCTTCCCATGAAATCTTCTCCCCATGTTTAGGACCCCAGTGACCTTCTTTGTTTTCTTTTTCCTCTCTTCAGCCAGCAGAGTCTTCAACTCTTCTTGCCCCTTGGCTAGGGTCATGAGCAACTGTTGAAACTGCATGTTCTGAGCTTTGAGATCTTTGACTGTTTGTTCGAGATCCATCTTACTAAAATAATCAGTAGAGAGATAAGGAAACTTGTTGCCCAAAGACCTGTTTATGTTATGATGAATGATATGTGTGTATGCAATGTTTTCAAGGATTTCAAAGATTCAAGTTCGTTTTAGACAAAAAGAAAACACCTGTTATATTAATAAGATAAAGTTTGAGTACATCAATGCCCCTTGGACAAAATAATACAAAACTCTAAGATGAAAAAGCAGTGCGCATCCTCTTTGGTGCAATGTAGGCATTTAGAGTCTGCTCCTCATGAAGTAGCCTGGTGAATTCCAAAACCTTCTTCTCGCTTGCGTAGAATTGGGCTTCGAAAGCATCTCGCTCTCCTTTGAGTTGTATCCAATCCCTTTGTAGGTCATCAAGAGATGTGGGCATGTTAGGATGTAGGATAGCGTATGGAACATCTCCCTCCTTAACAGGCTCAATAATTATCGGAAGAATGGAAGGATAAGGCATCATAAGACTTTGAGCACGGTTTCGTACCCATTTGAGGTAAGGCTCAAGAGGGATTGAATTCTTGTGCCCCAAAGTCTTTCTATCCACCTTGTTTAGCATCCTCCAAGCTCGGATGAATCTCTGGCGAAGACCTTGATCGTCGT
The DNA here is from genome assembly GCA_948472305.1 of Vicia faba. NCBI lineage: Eukaryota > Viridiplantae > Streptophyta > Magnoliopsida > Fabales > Fabaceae > Vicia > Vicia faba. The sequence continues at coordinate 719,656,010 of OX451739.1, forward strand.
TGTCGTAGTCGAATACCAAACCTTGAATCAGCATCTCGTGCGGTCCATCCCTTCGGGCGTAGCCAAACTGTCTTAGAGCTAAGCACGGGTTGTAGATGATGCCTGCCCTAATTCCAAGTAGAGGGACATTAGGGAATTCCCCACAATGGTCAACAATGATAACATTCTCTTTGGATCGGGAGCACCAATGAATGTCTGAATGTTTGAGCGTCATCAACCTTTGTGACCACCTTGATCCTTGCTCATTCTTTAATACAGATTTGGGAAGATGAGAAATAAACCATCTTACCAAGAGAGGAGTGCAACACATAAGAACACCTCTTTTCCTCATTGTGCGAGTGTGAAAAGAGTGTAGGATATCTCCTAGAAATGTAGGCACTGGGTTGCAGGATATGAAGATTTTGATGGCGTTGATATCTATGAGTTGGTCAGAATTTGGAAACAAAACCATCACATAGATGAGGAGAGCCACAATTTCCTCAAAGGCTTGCAAGTCTAAGGAATTCCAACAGCTTTGGGCTTTCTCAAACAGGAACTTTGCTAGGAAGCCTTTGACACCACTCCTTGTTTCCCAATGAGTTGTGATATCAGATGAGTGCAAGTACATAGCTTGAGCAATCTCTTCTGGCTTTGGATCTCTTTCCGTACCGTTGAAAGGTAGTTGATTGAGAATGGGAATCCTCAAGAGTTGGGAGAATTCTTCCAAAGTAGGCACAAGCTGATAGTTGGGAAATGTGAAGCAATGGTGCAAAGGATCAAAGAACTGAAAGAGCACCTTCATCATATCCTCATCTGTGTTGGAGGTGACCAAGTTAAGTAGACGACCATGTCTCTCAGTGAATGGAGAGTTCTCAGGGATCTTTGAAGCTAGCTCCTTAAGTTGTGGAGGAATTCTTACAAGGTTGATTTGGATAGTTTTCCTGCGAAGTGAATCCATATCCTACAAAACAAGAACAAAGATGAATCTCAAAAAATCCTTGAAATGGTTAGTATATGTATGTGATGTCCATGATGTCCATGATGTTATGTACAAGTATGCATATGCAAGCAAAGCAAACAAGTTCTTAGTTTAGGCTTGCATGGGGATTTATAGGTAAGTACCCTCTTGAAGTTTAGTTGGCTTAAACCTATCCTAATAATAGTAACTGGGTTCTAAGGAGCTCAATATCATTGGATTGTTTCCTTGGTCATTGTTTCAGCTCGAGCCTCTTTAATGGCGACCGAAATATCCCAAGAAACCAAACCTCAATGAGTGTAGTATCGAGTATCTACCAACTTCGGACTGCACCAAAGTTGGTCATCTCACTACATCCTAAAGGCCAAGTTGGTTAAGTAAAGGGTTCTAGAAGTTCATTAGTGCTTCATGACATCACTCAGCGGCCCCGTATTCTCTTTGATTAACTCAAAGGCTACCGGTACCCATAAATATGTCACACTAACATAGTTATTGCTTAGACCATGTCGGTATACCCCGCACAGTTTCCACAACGTATTGCTATTTACCTATAATATATCCCAAATCCGGGTAGAGGATTTCAAACCCAAACAAATAACCATAATGTAAACCATACAAGTCAAACAATGTAAGCAAATAAATGTGATCTAGCCCTAAGGTAACCCCACTTTTATAATTTTCCCCAGCAGAGTCGCCAGTTCTGTGATACGGTGGGAGAACTGACTTGAGGGTTTTGCGTTTTATCGCAAATGTTGCGGTTAGCAAGAGTCGCCACCAACTTTTCTTTTATCCAAAAGGAAAGGTGAAAAAGCACAGGAAAGACCTTTGAGATTTTTTTCTTGAGTTCGAGGGGTAGATTATGAAAAGGGAAGGTGTTAGCACCCTTTTCATCCATGGTTTTCCATGGGCTCTTAGTTACTTGCTAGATCACTTACTTTTGTTTTGAAATTGTGCTTTGTGTGGCTTTAAAAGTATTTTGTAAAAGAGGCCATTGTTTAGTCAATCTTTGTAATGATTCTTGTTCGTAAGAATGTATACAAAGATGTTTGTCTTTTTGAAAATGTTTTCAATGTTTGTAAGATGTTTTGAAATGTGTGTGTTTGTTTTGAAAATAGCAAGGATAGTTGTTTTGAAATGGAGCAAGTAACTATAAGTAATCTATCTACTCAAATGTCTTTCTTGTTCATTTTATTTTCCTTTGACATTGTTGTCTTACCATTGATTTGGTAAGCAACCATATCTTTGGATGTAAACGGGACGGGCGCGGGTCATCGTATAACCATGATTAGCAATGTTGCAAAGTATCTTAGCATTTTTGAGGGACCAAGATCGTTTTGTAAGGCAACTTTGAATAGCATCATCGAGGGGCTATGATATTATACTTGTTTGTTTTGCTAAGATACTTCACATGCGTAATATGACCATTTTTGTATAAGGCAACTAAGTGGAGTAACCCTAGGGGTGCTTGTGTGCAAGTGTGTTATTTTCAAGTTTGATTTTGTATTGGATTAGGGTTTTCTATTTGATTTGTTTTGATCTTGTCATTCAAACCCTAATTACTAGCATGGTATACAAACGCGATAAATTACATCATTTAAAGATTACTACACTATTACAACATTTTATGGGAGGGGGTATACAAATTATAAATGGGGATTTGCAATAATGTAAATCTAATTAAGCTATTACAACCAAATCAAATTTGTACAAATATTTGAATAAATAATATACAATATAAATTAAATATGCAATGGTATGTATATGCAAGAAAAAAGATTTTTGTTTTGTTTTTTATATGAAAAAGAGTTTTTGAACTAAACCTAATAATTTAAGAAAAGGAAGTTATTTTTAGAAATTGGTTAACCCTAATTTCTAATTTGTTAAAAGAAAATAAAGTTCTTTAAGTATTATTTTTGTGTATTTTTGTCTTAAAATAATAAATAATATTTATGAAAATATTTAGTCTTTTTATATGTCAAAATAAATATTTACAAGTATGAAGGAAAGGAAATAAAAATTAATCTAAGTGTATTTTATTTTACAAGTTTATTTAAGAAAAATAGTTAATATATGATTTAATACAAATATTTTTTATATGAAAATAAAATAAAAATAAACAAAATGCAATATTTATCATGTTTTATATTTTTTATGATTTTATAATTCTTAAGAAAAATATTTAAGGAAATAAACAAAAATAAAATAAATGAATGAAAATAAATTGGGCCAGGGGTGTCTTAAGTAAACAGGAGGTAGGCATTAGAAAAAAATGAAGCCCAGTGGAACAAAGGCCCAGCGCTGCATAGTGACCAAAAAATGGCAAAAATATGAGAAAATATGCAAAAGGTAGGCACCAAGGCTCGAACCCATGACCTTAGCAATTTCAGCACGCTGCCTTGCCACTGGGGTGGTTGTACATCCGTTAGTCCAAATGAAATAAAAAACACATAACACATAACACCTCCTTGCCCTGTACTTCATCTTCTTTCTCAAGCCAACTGGACCCCCTGTATCTCTTTCATTTCTCCATGAAAATGAAAACTTCCAACATGAAAATGATAGTACCTTTTCCCACGATTTCAACCATGTAACTCATGTAAGCTAACAATCAAAGATCAAAACTAATTTCAATGGCCCTAATTTCAACCCTAACTTTTACAGAAATTTGAAATCTAAAATTCTTTATACACAATGAATATAAATGAAATCTATGAACATGGTTGGTTTTAGCACAAAGATATCTACATTTTATCATCATAAATCGAGACCAAAGGATGCTTGTATAAAGAGATAGAAGTTAGAGTTCTTACCTCCTTCAGCTGAGATCGTGAATGGAGTTTGAGTGAGTTTTATGAAGGCCTGAAGATCCTTTTAGCTTACTTGGACCTCCCTGAGTATGTTCCAATATTTACCTTGTCTTGAAAGTGCCTGAATCCCCTTATCCAAGTCAACCTGCAAACTTGAAAAACAAAATTGGCAAATGGAGAAGGAGCAGTTACAGTGAAGGGATGATGGTCTCGAACACTTAAATATGATGTAGGTTAAGTGTTTAGGTGATTAGAACTTGAAATGCACGAGTGGATTTTTGGATTGCTATGCTTGGTACAAAACTGCAAGTTATGGCAGGTTTTTGGTGATAGAGAGTTTGAGAGAGTTTCTCGCCCTTAGCATTCGTGTCTTAGGTTGTAATGTGTTTGTGTATAAGTATAGAGAAGGTTTCAAATCCATTTCACAACAGACTTCTGAGTTATAGGCTTTTTGCTCTATTGCTTGCCTTTTAAGAAAGGTGAGGAGACAACTCTCTACATGCTTGTACAGGCTTGGTTTGAGTTGGTACAAGTCTTAGACACTTTTCTTTTGGTTTATTGGACTTGTGTGTGCAAAAAAACAAATGCAAGGCTCAAGGAGTGAAAAGTTGCAAAAGTTATGCTTTATCAAAGTGGAAATGGCACCTTTGTGCCAAATATGGAAATGTTCATGTACAAAGAATTGAATGCTTGGCTTTAGGGCATGAAACCTTGTGCAATTCATTAATGTTGGAGTGAAAAATGAGTTTGAGGCCTGAAAAGTGAATATTGTACAACATGCTTGAGGATTTGAATTTTGTTCTTCATGAAATGGCTTGAAATCAAAGTGAGAAATTGCCAACTTCATATCTTTGATTATCCCTACTCAAAAATGATCTCAAGGAGTTCTTAGACATTTTGGAAAGTATGCAATGTTCTCTATAACTCATCTTTGAAATGCTTTTCAATATTCCTCTTGTAACTAGGTGAAAAGTTGCCATGAAGTTAGGTCAAAAACCTGCCTAAATTAGGGAAAATTTTCACTAAGTTATTTTAGTTCATGGGCATGTATTCACAAAATTATATCTTGAGATCCAAGCATATTTAGGAAAAAATGTGTGAATAAAAGTTGTAGATTTCATGGAGATCTACAACTTTCATGTTGGACACTTTCTTTGAATCATCTAGTATCATGGTGAAAATTTGGCTTAAAGTTGAGAAAAAATAAGAAATTTTCTATACTTAGAAAATTTTCTAAGTTAAATTTTTTTTTTCAAATTTCAAAACAAAATCTTCAATCTTTGATTTCTTGATGAACTAGTTTCACATTTTGACATGTTTTGATGAATGGTGATCCTTGGCACTTGATTTTGACCAAAAAGTCAAAGTTTGACTTTTCAGTATACAGTTGACTGCAAATTTCATCTGTCAATCCAATGAAATTGAAATGTTTTGAACCATGTAATTAGGTCAAGATGACACAATTTAACCCTTGAAATCATGCTTCAAACCAATTGGTCATTTTCTAGGTCAAAAATCAGAAATTGCCTTTTCTCAATCAAAACCCTAATTTTGACTATTTTGCCTTTTTGATGATTTGATCAAATTTCTTGAGGAATTGTGGTCCAAACTTGATCAAATGATACATATGAGTCCAAAAGGTTTATGTGGATCAAAAATTATGGTGTTTGACTGTAAATTGGCCATGGTTGACTTTTCCCCCAATACAGTTGATTTTCAGACCAATTGTTCAATTGACTGATCAAAAATGTGATTCAAGGCTTGAAACTTGACATGAGTAATATTAGGGGTCTATAATGATACTTGAAATCCATATGAAACATTGATAGTCCAAAAATCCTTGTGCAATCCCAAACCCTAATTTTGGGTCATCAGGGCATGATGAGATGTCTTGAGCTGGTCAAACCCTAATCCAGTCTTGAGTCAAAGAGATCTTGTGAGAAAAGTATTGATAAATGAGAGGGAAAATTTTGGGGTACAACACTATCATTCAAATTAAGTTTTGTTCGCTAAGTGTAAGTGATCATTGTATTCATGTGAAAGTAGGGTACTTTCTCTTGTATGTTGTAAAATCAAAAGGGGGGGTGTGATTTCTCTTTAGAGTTCCAAACTGCAAAGCATTGTCTGCAAAACAAATATATACATTATTATGATTTTTCTTTCTATATTTTATCTTCCTTAAAGGGTTTCTTTGAGCATGTGTTATCTTCTTCGTTGGAAGTCGATTCTTTAAATTTCTCTCCAAGGTTGAAATCTTTCCTCTTCTTTGTTCAACTGTTGAAGAAACTTCTTTGTCTTCTTTGTTGTTCTTTGAATATCAAAATTTTCTTGATTGAACTGGAACATGGTATGGTATGAGTGGTGATCTTTCAGTTTAATCTTCCGACTACATCAACTTTTATGATTTCCTTCTTTCTCTACTTTCTTGAAATTTATGAAGCGTTTCTATCTATAGATTTAGGAGTTGAAAAAATTTTCAAATCTTAATTCTCTAGATAAATGTTAGTAACAATAATCTAAACATTTTAAAAAAATAATTTTCTTCGCCTCATGTGTTCATATCTTTTGGCTCGATACTTGGAGAGACTTCTTGTATCGTTTCCAAAGTATCCTACATTTCCTTGGCGGTTTTGAAATGATAGACATCAATAAGATTTAATATTTAAATTTGAAAATTTTCTTTTCTTCTTTCGTCTACAGATAGAATGAGGTATTTCCACTTCTTCATCATTGACTTGATAAGTAGGGTAAAACAGACAATTGAATGAGTTTCAAAAATAATTATTTTAAGAAAATACTTATGTATATAAAAGAAAGAATAATTTCCAAAAAGGCGGTGGTGAGTTTTGAAAAATAATCTTGTGTTAGAGGTCATATTTCTCCTGAGACGATTAGTCCTTAAATAGGAGTTAGGCTTTGATGCGACTTGTTAGACTTGAGACTTCACACACAAGAGGGGGTGAATTGTGTGGTTTGGAAAAACGTGATTTTGAAAAAACATGATTTTGAAAAAATTTCGAGATTAAATTAGAGTTTGAAAAACATTTTTATGTTTTTAAGTAGCGGAAAATAAATATTGTATTATAATGCGAAATTTAAAGAGTTTAAGTGAAGAAGGAAATCACTGAGAGTTATAGAGGTTCAGTCAAAATAAAAGCGACCTACTCATCTTCACAAAAACTGGTCTTGAGAGTTTCCATTATATACTTGAGAGCTTTTAGTAGGTGAAGTTCATGAACCCCATTATACAAGAAAAATGTGGTTGTCCTACAACTATAAAAATCCAACACAAAAGATATGATCGTTTACGTCTTCTATATTGAAATTGCTGAAACTGAAGTGGCCAAGCTTCATTTCTAATTGTAGATTTAAGTGATTACTCTTCTCTCCACAAAATATCTAAGCTCAATTTGGTTTAATAGGATAACCAATAACCTCTTGATATTTTAACATGTTGATCTTCTAACCTATGGTTTTAACCAGGCTTACCATGAACCTAATGGTAAGTTCATCAATATTGATAATCTTCAACCTTCAAATGAACAAGACTTTTTAAGAGCCTTAAGGGAAGTTCATCAATATTAATGATCTCCAACCTAAACAAATATTAGGAACTGATCACACAATCCCCAACCAAAGCTTTTAACGGGTTTAGCTTCTAACCACATATTTTTATCCCTAAATGGATTGTGTTCATCCAAGATGCATTAACAACATTCTTGAAGAACTTATACAATACTATCCATCCAGAATTACCACAACACCTCACTCATAAAAGGTCTTTCTTCACAAAAACACTTGGCTATAAAAACTAGTGAAAGAAAGTGAAAATGAAAACTTAGATAGAGAGAGAGAGGGAGAGAGAAAGAGTTTCAATGCGCAATTCGATTTTTGGATGCTTTAAACCAAGGAATGAGACCTCTATTTATAGGATTCAAATCCTCCCAAAGAGGAAACCTCATTAAATAAAAAATGATTGTTGTCATTCGATTGACTCAATCTATTAACACATTTAAATATAACAGCTATGATTTCCAAAATAGGTAAGAAGTGATATATAGTCGTTGCTAATTGTTTAAGTGCATTTATATTGCCTTGTTCCTCAAAAACTCGCCAATCTAATTGATTCACACTTTGTTCTAATCGATTAGTTTTAGTCAAAAAATACTTTCTTGCTTTTTGAATTCTCCCATCACTTTCTATACAGCTTCTATACATACTTCTCGAGGTTATTAGTTTCAAAGCATTTTATAAAAAATATTTTAAGTATGTGTGTTGTACCCCAAAATTTGCTCTCTCATATTTCTCAAAACATTGCAAGAAAAAAATCTCTAAGTTGCTCAAAGATTGACCAGACAAGCTATCTCCTAAGGCAGTCTATTCCAAATTAGGGTTTCACATTGCATCAAGATCCTTGAGTACAAGTGACCCAAAGTTCTCACCAATGTCCTAATATGTTCTCAAGATCATCCATGTCCAATTTCAAGCCTTGCAGAGGAAGTTTGCTCAGCCAATTGCTCAACGGTCCAAAAATCGATTGTGCTAGGGCAAAAGTCAACTGTGACCTACATACAGTCAAACTTCAATATTTTTTGTCAAAATTATCATTTTGAAGGATATTTAATCATTTGATCAATGGTTGATCATGATTCATCAAGGATTGCTCAATATTCATCAAGATTCAAAAGTTGCTAAATTAGGGTTTTGTAGGAAAAGTCAACCCAACTTTGACCAAGCATAACTTTCTCATAATTTATGATAAATGACCCATACAAAGCTCATTTTTAAGAGGATGCAATTCCCTACAATCCATATTCATACCCCAAGATCAAAATATGCACTCACAAGAAGTTATGAATTTTGACATTATAGGTCATTTTTGAAAGTTAAGAAAGACACCTTTTTTGTCAAAGCTTCTAACTTGAGCATGGAATATCAAAGTGAGATGATACTAAAACGGTTGATAAGAGGACATCTCAAGCTTTCTAAAAAGTCAAAGAACACTCCTAAAAGTTCAAAATTAAAGAAGTTATGCATTGTTGAAGTTGGACTTTTTTGCAAAATTGCCAAAAGTCAACTATCCCCAAAACTTCAAATTTTTAGCCAAATGGGCCCATTCTTTTTCACTTGTTTTGAGTTTGCATTGTAGCCCACGTGCTCCAGCCTTGGCCATGTGTCCATATCATTTTTTTATTAATTATTTTGATTTTATTTGAATTAATTTTATTTAAATCAAAATAAATCAAATAAAAATCCAAAGGCACTGATAACAAAGATTTTATGGTGATTTCAGGTTCCACTATACAGCTTGCCATCATCAAACTCGTATCAAATCAATTGTGTGCAAAAAAGATTGAAATCAAGCCAATTTGGAAAGTTTGTAAAAGCAAATCAAATCCATATCAAGAGCATTGATAGAGCAAGATTTGGACAAAGAAAACAACCCTAATGTATTGTACAATACATAAGGAAGCGATGCACACAAGAATCAGGGTGAGAGAGCAATTCTGGAGGCAGAACAAAGTTTGCAAAAAACCAGAAAATGTGTAACTTCGAAATCAACCCTAGAGGTAGTTTCAAGGCTTAATATTGGTCTCAATCTCTTCCTGGCCATCTCCAGAAGCGAAACCAATCAAGACAACACGTTTTACGACCCTCCCAAGTTCTGTAAGTTCCTCACGAATCCGCCCCATTCTTGAATTCGATTTGTGTTATTCTTGCATCCATAACAAAAAATAATTGCATATTTGTGATCACCATGCCATTTGCAAGCTTTTTGCATTAACCAATTTCATTTATCTAACCTATATTGTGATTCACCATAGTTAGGGTTTCAAGGTTTGGTTTAGGGATTTTCGTTTCAGGTAAAATCAGCCTTAGTAATGGCTATAGTTATGACCAAAAGAGGAAGGCGAGTCTAACCATGGCGTCAGAAGGCATTTCCATGGCCTGTAGAGGATTTTGGAGTGAGACAGGCTTGTAGCGACGAACCTCCGTCTGTGGGTATAACTTCTTTGGTTTTTAGCAATGGATGGAGGACAGGGGTGATGAGTTGTCGTCCACCCATTCGCCGGTTCAAACGTCCGCGCGCGTTTTTGTTTTCCTGACCATGAATCTTGTTTTTTTTATATTATTAATAATTTGCATTGTATTAACAAAGGAAGCAACTTGGCCTAGTGGTGGCCACATCAGCGTTCAAGGATCCAAAGGCTAGAGGTCAGGGGTTCGATCCCTGCCTCTAGCAAATTGCATTTTCTCATCTGTCTTCAGGGAATCAAGTGTGTGTTCAAGCTGGAGGTTCACCATACTCCCTCACCAATCAACATGCCAGATGGCCAGATGGCCAGATCTGGTGGCCAAGCCTTGAGGGCACACCATGGACTCAGTCAACGCTCATGCATTGGATCCCAAAAAGTCAATTGGATCAGCTTAATGGGCCAGCAAAAATGCTTTCTACACCCTCCAAATCTCAGGCCCATCTCTACCTTTTTATATTTTTGTTTATTTAATTTAATTGCTTTATTTTATTTAATTAATTTAATAACCAATAAAGTTAATTCCTTTTTATAAAAAAAAATCACACAAAAAAAAATTTTGTCCAATTAAAATTAAGGACTTTATTTTTCTTTAATAAATATTAATTAATTTAATTAGAATATTAATTAGGCAACTTTAATTTAGTTTTGCAAATATTTAAAATTAATTAGAAATCATTAGGTTTTAATTCATTTAATTATTTTTATTTTCTTTCTTAAAATATAAAAAACTCCAAAAAGATATCATTTATTATTTTTCGTTAATTAATTTATTTTATAATTAATTTAGTATTTAATTTAGGACTTAATTTCTTTCCTTAAAATAAAAAAATATAAAAAAACATTTTCTTTTAAGAGGGTCAAAACCCTAATTTCACATCCGACTTAATTTCGCGTCGCGCTTTATTTTTATTTATCCAAATGATGTATCTGCTTCCGGTATGTAATAATTAATTAGGACATTTATTTATTTTACCACTTTATTTTATTTTCAAAGGGTTGCTTTTGGCGATGTAAATACCCGACGCCTTGTAATTTAATTTCCGCACTTTTAATTCTGCTAATTATAACTGTTAGATGTTTGATAATAGGGTTTGTATGACAAGAATGGATGCTTAATCTTAAAATCAAATTAGATCACCCTTAACATGTGCAAAGATAAAAATAACTGAAAACAACACACTCGCACATGCACACTCTTAGGGTACACCCCACTTGGTTGCCTTCATAAACGATCATTGAGTATAGGTCGTTTTAGAGGTTGTCTTCTTGTCTAAAAGATCATAGTTGCCTCGAAATGGTTGCCTCGGATATTGTTGCCTCAAACAAATGATCTAAGACATTAGGATTACCGCTAAGGCGTCCTAACATTGCTTTAGTGACCGTATGTCCCTCATTCGAATTGACCCTCAAACTCCAACGACGGTGCTACCCACTCACTAATAGTGGGATAGCATTGTCTAAAAGAAATTAGCATAGAACAATTCCTTTTTCGAGTAGGTAGATTAGCTCTTAGGGTGCCCACTCTCTTGGGTGATATTCTGCATACCCTATATGCCCGTACTGCTCGGAAGCGGGGAACCCTTATGTGTTGTGCACCATTACTGGTGATGTGGTTTATTTCTCACCTCCCCAAATCAGTTTTGAAGAACAAGGAAGGCATGGGTTGGGCCTACAGGATTATGTCCCTTGTTCACACGGACATCATTTGGACTACTAAAGACATGGAAGACGTAGCTATTATTAATCGCTATGGGGAATACCCCAATGTTCCACTACTAGGAATCAATGGAGGGATCACCTATAATCCTTGTTTGGACTTATGCCAATTTGGGCGAGCTAGGAGGGACGAACCTGATGAGTTGCTACTTCTGAGCAGTGTCTTTGACTTCCAAGGGGATAGTGATGAACATCGCTGCAGGTTCATACGAGCTTGGGACAGGGTACACAGGTCTGATCTGCATGAGCTAGGCGTGAAGACTTCTCTTCCGATGGAACCATATCTCTGGTGGGTTCGTACACGTGCTCAGAAGCTAGGGATGCCCTACGAAGCTGTATTGCCTGTGATAGTTGAGAATGCTGATGAAGAAGGGGTTCCTCCTACCATCCTCCACCCATACATGCCTACTGACATTGGGGCATTAAAAAGGTCTTGGATCCAACTAAGGGAAGAGCGAGATACTTACAGAGAGAAGTATCATGAGCAAGAGAAGAAGATCCTGAAGTTTACAAGGCAAATGGAGAATGAGCAGGTTTTCAATGACTATTTCAGCACCAACGGAAAACGACCATGGGAACGCTGATGTCTTTTGTTATTCCTAGTTTTGATTTACCTTTTAGTATTTCTTTTTGTAACGCCTTAAAGGCATCTGTTAAACATTGAATTCAAGTTTTTATCTAATAAAAATGTGTTTCATTTTGGTTTACGAATTTGAATCTCCAAGGTCTTTGAAATCATATCATATGCATTTCATTCCGACACACCTCATTACAGGTACCAGTACAGGTCTCTCATATTCTCGTTGTTTATTTCAGCAATGAATTTCCAACCAGACAACCAAGATCTTCAAACTCAAGAAGCTCAGTTCAGGGACGTATTCCTAAACCTATCCAAGGGGCAGGAAGAGTTGAAAGCACTCCTCGTCGGGAGCTTGGTCAAGAAAAGTCCTGAAGACAATAAGGACGAACGGCTGGAACAATTGCAAGCTGAGGTAGATGCAATGAGAACCCAGATGCTGGGGTAGATGGCTCTTATCCAAATCTTAGCTCGGGAACAAGAAGAGCTGAGAACTATTATCAACCAGCTTCATCAAGACTGACACAACGGTATGAAGTAAACAGTCGAGGCCGGGGACCAAGTCATTGATCAGCCTCCAAGAAGACAAGGGTCTGGTATGGTGAAGAATGGACCTCTCTAAATTGCTACTACATCACGGGTCCAAGAACAACCTTGCCATAAACAACGGGTTAATCAGGGTCCGTTTACCAAGCTCAACATGCCACTGTCCCAAGCTTTGCAACACCTGTTGAGATTAAACCTGGTAACGTTGGTGTGATACGGTGGGAAAGAACTGACTGTTTTTTGGAATGATGGTTTGCGTTTTGCGTTTGTTTTTGCAAAATGTAGCGGTAAGCAAGAGTCGCCATCGACTTTTATTTTATCCAATAAGGAAAGGAAAAAAGCACAGAAAAATTCCTTTTTCGAGATACTTCTCGGGTTCGGGGGGTAGATTATAGAAAGGGAAGGTGTTAACACCCTTTCTATCCGTGGTTATCCACGGGCTCTTAGGTACTTGCTCAAATGTTTTCAAAATATTACTTTCTTTGTGCTTGTGGGTTTGAAAAAGTCTTTGTTTGAAAACTTCGATTTAACTCTTGCTTCTGTCCTCAAGAGCGTATGAAGTGTTTTTGAAAACTTTGTTCAAAAAGTGTAAGTGTGAAAAAGATTTTGTTTTTTGAAAGAGCAAGTATTTAAGAACCATCTACCTACTCGAAAAAGGAATCGTTCTATGCTATCTTCCTTTAGACAATGCTATCCCACTATTGATGAGTAGGTAGCATCGTCGTTGGAGTTTAAGGGTCAATTCGAATTTAGGGACTTACGGTCACTAAAGCAATGTTAGGACGCCTTAGCGGTAACCCTAATGTCTTAGATCATTTGTTTGAGGCAACAATATCCGAGGCAACCGTTTCGAGGCGACTATGATCTTTAGACAAGAGGACAACCTCTAAAGTGACCTATACTCAATGACCGTGTACGAAGGCAACCAAGTGGGGTGTACCCTAAGAGTGCGCATGTGCGAGTGTGTTGTTTTCAGTTAATTTTATCTTTGTACATGTTAATGGTGATCTAAGTTGATTTTAGGTTAAAGCATTCAGTCTTGTCATGCATTCCTATTATCAAACATCTAACAGTTATAATTTGCGGAAAATAAATTGCGGAATTTAAATTACAAGGCGTCGAGTATTTACATCGCCAAAGACAAACCCTCTAAAAATAAATAAAGAAATAAAAAATAATAAAAGTCCTATTTAACTATTACAAACCGGAGGCAAGTACATTATTGGATAAAGAAAATAAATCGCATGCGGGAAATTAAATTTGGCGCAAGATTCTAGGGTTTTGACGCTTTAAAGAAAACATTTTTTGTTGTTTTTATTTTAAGAAAGAAATAAATCTAAATTAATCACTACATTAAATTAATAAAAATAAATTGATGAAAATAAATTGTTTTTGGATTTTTGGTATTTTAAGAAAGAAATAAAAATTAATTAATGTTAGTAAAAACCTAATTAAATCTAATTGAATTTTAATTATTAAAAAAAAGAATTAAAGTTATTCTAATTAAAACCTAAGTTAATTTATTAGTATTTATTAATAAAAATAGAAATTAAAAGTTGATTTGATAAAAAAAAGTTTTTGTGATTTTATTTTTAAAAAAAAAGACTGAATTTTAATTTGTTAGTAATTAAATAAAATATAATAAACAATTAAATAAAACAAAAAATAAATAGGAGAGAGTAAGGGGGTTTGGGCCTGAATTTGGAGGTCAAAATAGCAAGCTGAAGGCCCAATTATGTTGGCCTCGTTTGACTTTCCTTGATCCAGCGTGCATGTGCTGACTTGGTCTTTGGTGGTCCATCAATTCTTGGCCATCAGATTTGGCCCTGGGGGCATCTAGAAATTGATTGAACGATGGTGCATGGTGAGCTGCTGACTTGAACATGTACAAGATCACCTGAAAAGCAAAATTATCAAAGAAGTGGAGGACCTGGGATTCGAACCCAGCTCCTGAGGGATATTGGAGCGCACGGTTGCCACCAGGCCATGATGACCTATTTGTAAATATATTACACAAAAATAATAATATGATAAAACAATATTAATTGGTCAGAAAACAAAATAAGCGCGCCATTATTTGAATAGGAAAATGAGGGGGTGACAACTCATCACCCCTGTCCTCCATCCGTTGCTAAAGATCAAGGCGGCTATACCTACGGACGGGAGTCCGTCGCTACAAGCCTGTCACGCTCCAAAATCCTCCACAGGCCATAGAAATGCCTTCCAATGCCATGGTTAAAATCGCCTTCTTCTTCCGGTCACGCCTATAGCCATTATTAAGGCTAATTTTATCTGAAACAAAAAGCCCTAAACCAAGATGCAAAACCCTAACAATGGTGATTTGCGCCACAGAGTATACAAATGAAATCAAATAATGCAAAAGGCTTGGATATGTTATAAGGATTATAAACATGCCAAGAATTTGTTCAAAGGATGCCAAAATAATGAGTTGCAATTTCAAGAACAAAGCTTGGTATCGTGATACTTACAGCGCTTTTGAAGGCCTGAAAACGCGTGCTTTTGATCCAGGAAGGTTGTTTGATCACCCAGGAATCGATTGGGACTGGTCTAAGCTTATGAAATTGCCTCTAAGTATGGATTCGATTCCACACTTTTTAGTGAATTTTGCAAGTTTTGTTTTGCTTATTTCTGCAGCCTTCAACCTTTATTTCGTTCCTTGTGGCTTGCTTATGTATGGTACAATGTGCTAGGGTAACAAATATGGCCTGAATCCTTCCACATCAATGCATTGAAATTTGATTTGATTCACCGTTACTAAGCCTTCCAAATTTGCCAATTTTCAATCTTTTTGCACATGGTATGGTGAGATTCGTGTTTGATGATGATATTGATGATAATTATAACCTTAAATAACCAAAAAGATCTTAGGTAATCAAAGCTTGGATTTTATATGATTTAATTTGATTTAAAATGAAATAATTCAATAAAAAATCAAATAAAATAATAAAAATAAGATATAGGCTCATGGCTGAAGCTAGGACACGTGGACAATGATGCAAGCTCAAATCAAGTGGAAAAGAATGAGCCCATTTGAAAAAATTTGAAGTTTTAGGGATAGTTGACTTTTGGCAATTTTGCAAAAATGTCCAACTTCAACAATGCATAACTTCAATTTGGAACTTTTGGAAGTGTTCTTGGACTTTTTAGAAAGCTTGAGATTTCATATAACCAACCCTTTTGGTCTAATCGCATTTTTATTTTCCATGCTCAAGTTATAAGCTTTGGCAAAAAAGGTGTTTTTGTTGACTTTCAAAAATGACTTATAATGTCCAAATTTATAACTTCTTGTGAGTAAATTTTCTGATCTTGGTGTATGAATATGGATTGTAGTAAATTTCATCCGCTTCAAAATGAGATTTGGATGGGTCATTTCTCATAAAGTATGAGAAAGTTATGCTTGGTCAAAGTTGAGTTGACTTTTCCTACAAAACCCTAATTTATCAACTTTTGAGTCTTGATGAATTTTGAGCAATCCTTGATGAATCATGATCAACCCTTGATCAAATGATGAAATATACTTCCAAATTAGAATGTTGACAAAAAATCTTGAAGTTTGACTGTTTATAGGTCATAGTTGACTTTTGCCCTAGCACAGTCGATTTTTGGACCCTTTGAGCAATTGACTGAGCAAACTTCCTCTACAAGACTTGATACTTGACATGGATGACCTTGAGCACATATTAGGACATTAGGGAGCACTTGAGGTCATTTGGGCTCAAGTATATTGATGCAACACAAAACCCTAATTTGGGGTTGACTGCCTTAGGAGATAGCTTGACTGTCCAACTCTTGAGCAATCTTGAGCCACTTGGAGATTTTCCTTACAATGTTTTTCGAAATATGAGAGGGAAAATTTTGGGGTACAACAGTTGGTAGGACCTCATCCGAATCCTAAGACTTCTTCACCCAACTACAATCCTAATGCAAGGTGTGCATACCATTCTAACAGCCCAGGGCATGATACTGACGACTGTTGGAAGCTGAAGTACAAAATTCAAAACCTGATTGACGAAGGAGCATTGGAATTCACACAAGATGGTCAGGCTGAGTTCTTCTACCATCCCTCAAAGGCTCACTATTTTAAGTGACAAGTCCTGAGACGAGAAGAATTTTTGTTCATTAGAATTTTCAATTTGTAATTTTCTTTTGATTGTTCAAACATTTATTCATTTCAAACTTTGTTACTTTATCAATACATCGCATATGTCTGTTTTGAATCAATCCATTCGTATTCACTATATTCAAATTGTTTTCATTTTTTGTGATGATCAACTCTCGATTAAAAAATTCTAAGCCTTTAGAGGGAGGATGACGAAAATGATATCAAAAATCTCTACAGTATGCTTTTGAACAGACTCCGGATGATGAGGTACAGGCATTGTTTCAAATCTAAAACATTTGAGTTATAAGGAAGATAATCCCTAGTCAACCCATTTGAGCCAAAGAAGTTAGAGTTTTTCTTCTCACAAATTAAAACCCTTAATTATAACCTGGGGCAGGGTAGTCTTCTCAGTTAATTCAGGTGCACAATGAATGGCATCAAAGAAGTCCTTCCAAAACAAAAGACGGTGATGGTTCCGTATAATCGTAAGGACAAGCAGTCATTATCTCTCAAAATAAAAGCCCAATAAGTCAAAACCTGTGAAGGAGACTTAAGAAAAACTGGGGCATCCCATTGGCTGTAGTCACAAAAACAAACAGTTCAGGCAAAAGACAGGGATAATAAAAGTCAAAAAGAAAGAGGTCATACAAACTCTCAACAAAAATGACTGTCTGTTCAAAATAAATTGTCAGTATCTGAACCATCACTGGAATATTAGAGCAAAGACTCATACGAGATCTAAATGCACGATTAGCTGAGTTTAGGATCGAAGAACATCATGAAGAACGGGCGGATACAAATAAAATTTTAGCCTTTATCCTTTGTTTCTTAAACCGTGAACCAAGCCACGTTATAACCCTTAAAAGTCCTAGCTGAAGCATGGGTTAGTTCGAAAGCATACTATTACAAAAGGTATCCTGACTCCTATAGGACTTGCTGTAAATCCTGAGTTGACATCACATTTTACAAAAAAAAAAAACTTGTTTTTATTAAAAAATGCATTTTCAAAATTTCAAGACAAACATAAGCTTTGCATTTTTAAAATAACATTGTTTGCATATGACTATTTGTTCAACAGTAGAGAAATTCGCACGATGAATATCTAGTGAACAAAAACCATCTAAAAAAGGATCGCCTCAAGTGGAAAAAACACTTCCAATTAAGGGGCACGACATGATCATTGTCCATCATCTGGGGCAGTCAAGTCAAGATTCAAGGAATCTCTCAAAGATGCCAAAATAGCCAGGGGCAAATCTCCATATGAATCAATTGGGGCATTGGACATGAATTCCAGCAACGAATCTTGCATGATCAAATGAACATCTTCTGGTAGTATGGCAACACAACACTACCGACAGTGACACCTCCCTACACCCAGAGAGCATGGACATAATCAAAAAAGTACTACGCATAATCAAAGACCTGCTAGGTTGACTGGCCTAGGCAAAAATAAGGGCTTCCCGGCGAACCAAAAGGGTTTGGGC
Organism: Vicia faba; assembly: GCA_948472305.1. NCBI lineage: Eukaryota > Viridiplantae > Streptophyta > Magnoliopsida > Fabales > Fabaceae > Vicia > Vicia faba. The sequence continues at coordinate 719,674,256 of OX451739.1, forward strand.
AAAAATAAGGGATGAAAATGAAAAAATCTGTACACCCGGCAAGTCGAAAACCTGAAAAGGCGGCTTGGGCAAAAAAGGATATCCTGGTGGACTGAAAACTCGAAAGGGCGGTCCAGGAAAAAATTAGGGATCAAAGCGTACGACTATGTCCCGTCATCTTATCACTAGCCTACCAGAAGAAGACTTGTCACTTCAATAGAAAGTTACCAAGCACCTCACATGTTAGGATAATAATTAATCCACTAGGCCTCCGCAGGCACCTTCTCCCGCAGATACAGGGGCAGAAAATTCTTGATGCCAAGCCATCGTCATATCCTTAGCATGCATCCCAGTAACATTCACTCCCCGCAGAGTAAGGAAAAGACAGTAATGTTAACTCTCCCCAGCTGAGACTCGCAACTGTGAATGAATCGGTAATATTCTCCCCGAGCAGAGTTTATCTACCATCAGCACTAAAAAGTCTTATCATCCCCGACGAAGTATAAAATATCCCCAATGGAGTTTGAAAATTTTCCCCAGCGCAGTCTAAAAAAGCTTCCCCAGTGGAGTTTGGAGAATCATCCCTAGTAGACTCTGGAAGTTTGTTCCCAGTAGAGCCTAAAAGGTTTTCCCCAGTGAAGTCACAACTGGAAGTTCATCCCCAGCGGAGTTCATTCCTTTCACAAACAGGAATTCAATCCCCAACAGGATTCAGTATCGCCAGCAACGGTAATTCATCCCCAGCTGAATTTACCAACAGAATCCTCAGCAGAACATCTCTTCCCCACAGAGTAATCTCCTCGTCAGTTTATTCCCCAGCGGAGTTATCCTCTCCTGCAGGTTTATTCTCACAATCATCTTCGTTCGCCATCCCCAGCGGAAACGAAGAATTCAACTCTTTTCTCCAGCAGCTATCCGGGATTTATTTTCCCCAGCTAATAACATTACATTTCCATACATCATGACGCATGCATATACGCATCATACAACACAATCTCATTTATTTTGAGAACATCATTTCCTGATACATATCATGCATTATATACAACTAACCTTTACCTTTCAGGAAGGATGCAGTTGAACTCTCACAAAATTCAAAGCTATGAAGCTTTTAGCTCAGTTGAATTACAGACAAGGTCCTAAATCTCGACAAAGTATTCCTCTGTTGAATTACAGACGGGTTCCTAAATCTCAGCAGAGAAGTTTTCTCAGTTGAATTACGGGTAAGTTCTTAAATCTCGATGAAGATGTTTCCCTCCAGTCGAATTACTGACAAATTCTTAAATCTCATCAGAGATGTTTTTCTCAGTTGAATTATAGGAAAGTTCCTAAATCTCGACAAAGTATTCCTCCGTTGAATTACAGACGGGTTCCTAAATCTCAACAGAGAAGTTTTTCTCAGTTGAATTACGGGCGAGTTCTTAAATCTCGACGAAGATGTTTCCCCTAGTTGAATTACTGACAAGTTCTTAAATCTCAGCAGAGTTGTTTTCTCAGTTGAATTACAGACAAGGTCCTAAATCTCGACAAAGTTCCTCCGTTGAATTACAGACAGGTTCCTAAATCTCAGCAGAGAAGTTTTCTCAGTTGAATTACGGGCGAGTTCTTAAATCTCGATGAAGATGTTTCCCCAAGTTGAATTACTGACAAGTTCTTAAATCTCAACAAAGTTTTTCTCAGTTGAATTACAGACAAGGTCCTAAATCTCGACAAAGTATTCCTCCGTTGAATTACAGACGGGTTCCTAAATCTCTGTAGAGAAGTTTTCTCAGTTGAATTACGGGCAAGTTCTTAAATCTCGATGAAGATGTTTCCCTTCAGTCTAATTACTGACAAGTTCTTAAATCTCAACAGAGTTGTTTTCTCAGGTGAATTACAGACAAGGTCCTAAATCTCGACAAAGTTCCTCCGTTGAATTACAGACAGGTTCCTAAATCTCACCAGAGAAGTTTTCTCGGTTGAATTACGAGCGAGTTCTTAAATCTCGATGAAGATGTTTCCCCAAGTTGAATTACTGACAAGTTCTTAAATCTCAACAGAGTTTTTCTCAGTTGAATTACAGACAAGGACCTAAATCTCGACAAAGTATTCCTCCGTTGAATTACATACGGGTTCCTAAATCTCAGCAGAGAAGTTTTCTCAGTTGAATTACAGGCAAGTTCTTAAATCTCGATGAAGATGTTTCCCTCCAGTCGAATTACTGACAAGTTCTTAAATCTCAACAGAGTTGTTTTCTCAGTTGAATTACAGACAAGGTCCTAAATCTCGACAAAGTTCCTCCGTTGAATTACAGACAGGTTCCTAAATCTCAGCAGAGAAGTTTTCTCAGTTGAATTACGGGCGAGTTCTTAAATCTCGATGAAGATGTTTCCCCAAGTCGAATTACTGATAAGTTCTTAAATCTCAACAGAGTTATTTTCTCAGTTGAATTACAGACAAGGTCCTAAATCTCGGCAAAGTTCCTCTGTCGAATTACAGATGAGTTCCTAAATCTTAGCAGAGAAGTTTTCTCAGTTGAATTACGGACAAGTTCTTAAATCTCGATGAAGATGTTTCCCCCCAATCGAATTACTGACAAGTTCTTAAATCTCAACAGAGATGTTTTCTCAGTTGAATTACAGACAAGGTCCTAAATCTCGGCAAAGTTCCTCCGTTTGAATTACAGACAGGTTCCTAAATCTCAGCAGAGAAGTTTTCTCAGTTGAATTACAAGTGAGTTCTTAAATCTCGACGAAGATGTTTCCCCAAGTTGAATTATGGACAAGTTCTTAAAACTCAGCAGAGATGTTCTCTCAGTTGAAGTACAGGCAAGTTCCTAAATTTCAACAAAGATCAGACTTCCCCAGCGAAATCTTCCACAACAACAGGTATACAAGCTCTCACTAAGGAATCTCTTATGCGATCGTCACTCCTTCAGATGGCATCTTTAAGTGCATCCTCCCTCCAGAAATCTCCAAATGGAATCCGTAAGCTCATTCCTGACATCACAAGGCTGATACCACTTCATGCGAGTGTAAATTTCTGGGCACTCTAGTGTTCAATCATCTTCCACCTTCGGATCACGAAAGGCATGAAAGCAAATCTACATCCTCAGGTTTAAGAAGATTGAATAGGGGCAGCTTTTGTACCCCAAAATTTTCCCTCTCATATTTCTCAAAACATTGCAAGAAAAAAATCTCTAAGTTGCTCAAAGATTGACCAGACAAGCTATCTCCTAAGGCAGTCTATTCCAAATTAGGGTTTCACATTGCATCAAGATCCTTGATTCCAAGTGACCCGAAGTGCTCACCAATGTCCTAATATGTTCTCAAGATCATCCATGTCCAATTTCAAGCCTTGCATAGGAAGTTTGCTCAGTCAATTGCTCAAAGGTCCAAAAATCGACTATGCTAGGGCAAAAGTCAACTGTGACTTACATACAGTCAAATTTCAAGAATTTTTGTCAACATTCTCATTTTGAAGGATATTTCATCATTTTATCAAGGTTTGATCATGATTCATCAAGGATTGCTCAAAATTCATCAAGATTCAAAAATTGTTAAATTAGGGTTTTGTAGGAAAAGTCAACCCAACTTTGACCAAGCATAAGTTTATCATACTTTATGAGAAATGACCCATCCAAAGCTCATTTTTAATAGGATGAAATTCCCTACAATCCATATTCATACCCCAAGATTAAATTATGCACTCACAAGAAGTTATGAATTTTTACATTATAGGTCATTTTTAAAAGTCAACAAAAACACTTTTTTTTTGTCAAAGCTTCTAACTTGAGCATGGAATATAAAAATGAGATGAGACCAAAAGGGTTGATAAGAGGACATCTCAAGCTTTCTAAAAAGTCAAAGAACACTCCAAAAAGTTCAAAATTGAAGAAGTTATGCATTGTTGAAGTTGGAATGTTTTGCAAAATTGCCAAAAGTAAACTATCCCCAAAAATTCAAATTTTGCCAAATAGGCCCATTCTTTTTCACTTGTTTTGAGTTTGCATTGTAGCCCACGTGCTCCAGCCTTGGCCATGTGTCCATATCATTTTTTATTAATTATTTTGATTTTATTTTAATTAATTTGATTTAAATCAAAATAAATCAAATAAAAATCCAAAGGCATTGATAACAAAGATTTTGTGGTGATTTCAGGTTCCACTATACAGCTTACCATCATCAAACTCGTATCAAATCAATTGTGTGCAAAAAAGATTGAAATCAAGCCAATTTGGAATGTTTGTAAAAGAAAATCAAATCCATATCAAGAGCATTGATAGACCAAGATTTGGACAAAGAAAACAACCCTAATGTATTGTACAATACATAAGGAAGCGATGCACACAAGAATCAGGGTGAGAGAGCAATTCTGGAGGCAGAACAAAGTTTGCAAAAAACCAGAAAAAGTGTGACTTTGAAATCAACCCTAGAGGCAGTTTCAAGGCTTAATATTGGTCTCAATCTCTTCCTGGCCATCTCCAGAAGCGAAACCAATCAAGACAACACGTTTTCAGACCCTCCCAGGCTCTGTAAGTTCCTCACGAATCCGCCCCATTCTTGAATTTGATTTGTGTTATTCTTGCATCCATAACAAAAAATAATTGCATATTTGTGATCACCATGCCATTTGCAAGCTTTTTGCATTAACCAATTTCATTTATCTAACCTATATTGTGATTCACCATAGTTAGGGTTTCAAGGTTTGGTTTAGGGATTTTCGTTTCAGGTAAAATCAGCCTTAGTAATGGCTATAGTTATGACCATAAGAGGAAGGCGAGTCTAACCATGGCGTCAGAAGGCATTTCCATAGCCTGTAGAGGATTTTGAAGTGAGACAGGCTTGTAACGACGGACCTCCGTCCGTGGGTATAGCTTCTTTGGTTTTTAGCAATGGATGGAGGACATGGGTGATGAGTTGTCATCCACCCATTCGCCGGTTCAAACGTCCGCGCGCGTTTTTGTTTTCCTGACCATGAATCTTGTTTTTTTATATTATTAATAATTTGCATTGTATTAACAAAGGAAGCAACTTGGCCTAGTGGTGGCCACATCAGCATTCAAGGATCCAAAGGCTGGAGGTCAGGGGTTCGATCCCTGCCTCCAGCAAATTGCATTTTCTCATTTGTGTTCAGGGAATCAGGTGTGTGTTCAAGCTGGAGGTTCACCATACTCCCTCACCAATCAACACGCCAGATGGCCAGATGGCCAGATCTGGTGGCCAAGCCTTGAGGGCACACCATGGACTCAATCAACGCTCATGCATTGGATCCCAAAAAGGCAATTGGATCAGCTTAATGGGCCAGCAAAAATGATTTCTACACCCTCCAAATCTCAGGCCCATCTCTACCTTTTTATATTTTTGTTTATTTAATTTAATTGCTTTATTTTATTTAATTAATTTACTAACCAATAAAGTTAATTCCTTTTTATAAAAAAAAATCACAAAAAAAAAACATTTTTGTCCAATTAAAATTAAGAACTTTATTTTTCTTTAATAAATATTAATTAATTTAATTAGAATATTAATTAGGCAACTTTAATTTACTTTTGCAAATATTTAAAATTAATTAGAAATCATTAGGTTTTAATTCATTTAATTATTTTTATTTTCTTTCTTAAAATATCAAAAACTCCAAAAATATGTCATTTATTATTTTTCGTTAATTAATTTATTTTATAATTAATTTAGTATTTAATTTAGGACTTAATTTCTTTCCTTAAAATAAAAACAAAAAAAAACATTTTCTTTTAAGAGGGTCAAAACCCTAATTTCGCATCCGATTTAATTTCGTGTCGCGCTTTATTTTTCTTTATCCAATTGACGTATCTGCTTCCGGTATGTAATAATTAATTAGGATATTTATTTATTTTACCACTTTATTTTATTTTCAAAGGGTTGCTTTTGGCGATGTAAATACCCGACGCCTTGTAATTTAATTTCCGCTCTTTAAATTCTGCTAATTATAACCGTTAGATGTTTGATAATAGGATTTGCATGACAAGAATGAATGCTTAATCTTAAAATCAAATTAGACCATCCTTAACATGTGCAAAGATAAAAATAACTGAAAACAACACACTCGCACATGCGCACTCTTAGGGTACACCCCACTTGGTTGCCTTCGTAAACGGTCATTGAGTATAGGTCGTTTTAGAGGTCATCATCTTGTCTAAAAGATCATAGTTGCCTCAAAATGGTTGCCTCGGATATTGTTGCCTCAAACAAATGATCTAAGACATTAGAGTTACCGCTAAGGCGTCCTAACATTGCTTTAGTGACCGTATGTCCCTCATTCGAATTGACCCTCAAACTCCAACGACGGTGCTACCCACTCACTAATAGTGGGATAGCATTGTCTAAAAGAAATTAGCAAAGAACGATTCCTTTTTCGGGTAGGTAGATTAGCTCTTAGATACTTGCTCTTTCAAAACAAAAAATTTTTCACACTTACACTCGTTTTCGAACAAAGTTTTCAAAAACACTTCATTACACTCTTGAGGACAGAAGCAAGAGTTAAATCGAAGTTTCAAACAAAAACTTTTTCAAACCCACAAGCACAAAGAAAACAATTTTGAAAACAATTGAGCAAGTACCTAAGAGCCCGTAGATAACTACGGATAGAAAGGGTGATAATACCTTCCCTTTCTATAATCTACCCCCCGTACTCAGAAATATCTCGAAAAAGGAATTTTTCTGTGCTTTTTTCCTTTCCTTGTTGGATAAAATAAAAGTCGGTGGCGACTCTTGCTTACCGCGACATTTTGCAAACTCAAAACACAAAACGCAAACCAGCATTCCAAAAAAAAAAAAACAGTCAGTTCTTCCCACCATATCACAGTGTGTATGCTTATAGCCATCTACTTCTTCAAAGAAAGAACTTTTGCTTTTATAAAAGTTTCACTTACTTACTAAATTGGGAGATTAACTCCACTACGCCTTGTCTAATATACTTTTTTGTTGTGACACTTGATTTGAGCTTTCTTCTGAGGCTTTATTGATGAAACTTTGTCAATGTATGGACTATTCTCAATTCTTATCAAACCCATGACTTTAATTTTCGACTACTTAAGTACATTAGAATTGGTTAACTTTCTTAATGGTTGCATCTTTATTATGGTGGATGACATATTTTTTTATATTTCTTCGGTTGTCATCATGTTGCATCTTTATCATGTTGATTATGTATTTTGTTCTTCACAGTTGTCACAATGTTTCATCTTTGTCATGTTAAATGATCTTTGTAAGTGTTTGTTGGCAGTAATTTTGGTAAAACACTGACTTGATAATATTTTGCTAAATGTCTTGACATTTGAAGCAAACTGGTTTTGAATGATGTCAAAGCAAATGTCTTGACATCTTCCTCCTGATCTGAACATGACTTCATATTTGTTTCCTGTTTTTATGCGCGCCATTATTCAGGATTTGTGACTCATAGTTTACGAAAAATATGGAGGAATATTTTTCTATTAGCATTATCCTTATGGATTATATCTTGGCCTATTTTCATGGAAATATTCAAGGGATTGGAATATTTATTTTTCAGACCAAGCTCACTGTTGCGCCTTTATAAGGACTTGCATCCTTATTCATCTTGCTGCAACTTTTAAAAGAAGAACATATTCTTTCTGTTTTAGAAGTCTAAGTATTTTTAATTGTAATACACTCTAAGTATTGGTTTAATAGTTGAGTTGTAATTTGAGTTGTTAATTATGGATCATTCATAAGCTTTTAAGTATTGAATGATCGAAGTCTTTAAACTTAATATTTCTATTGTTCTTCACTGTTAGTAATTGAAGGGATTTGAGGAAGGCCTTATACCTAGATGTATCTTAGGTAGAAGTATAGCACGGTTAGTGATTAAGTGATTAGATCGTAAACTGGTTGTTTACTGAAGGTCTATGAATTGATACTATTTAGTGGACTTGCCCCTGGCTTGGTAGCCCCCAGAGTAGGTGTTGTTGTACACTATGATACGGTTGGAAAACTGACTTGAGGTTTTACGTTTCGTCGCAAATGTTTCGGTTTACCAAGAGTCGCCACCGAATTTTATTTTATCCAAAAGGAAAGGTAAAAAAGCACAGGAAAGACCTTTGAGATGTTTTCTTGAGTTCGGGGGGTAGATTATGAAAAGGGAAGGTGCTAGCACCCTTTTCATCCATGGTTTTCTATGGGATCTTAGTTACTTGTTTAGATCACTTGCTTTTCTTTTCCAATTGTTTGAAATGGTGCTTTGTGGTTTTGAACATATTTTGAAAAGAGGCCACTTGTTTGGGCAATCTTTGTAATGATTCTCGTTCGTAGGAATGTATACAAAGATGTTTGGTCTTTTGAAAAATGTTTCAATGTTTTGAAAGTTGTTTGAAAATGTTTTGAAATTGTGTGTGTGTTTGTTTGAAAATAGCAAGGATTGTTTGCAAATTGATCAAGTAACTAGAAGCATCTACCTACTCAAATGTCTTTCCTACACATTTTTATTCCTTTGACATTGTTGATTTACCATTGCATTGGTAAACAACCTTATCTTTGGATGTTAAACGGGACGGGCGTGGGTCATCGTATGACCATGATAGCAATAGTTCCAAGTATCTTAGCAAGTTTAAGGGACCAAGATCATTTTGTTTAGGCAACCTTTTGATAGCGTCATCGAGGGACTATGATCTTTTGTTTTGTTTTGTTTTGCCAAGATACCTAGCATGCATACCATGGCCATTTTTAAGGCAAAAAAGTGAGTGAAACCCTAAGGAGTGCTTGTGTGCAATGTGTTGTCATTTTCATGCATTTGTTTGTCTTATATTAGGTCAAGCTATTTGTTTTGATTTTTGTCTTATCATGCAAACCCTAGTTTATTAAACATGTATATAATGCGATAAATTGTGTAAAGTAAATCTAAGCTATTACAACAATATTATGGGAGGGGGGATACAAGTTTGAATGGGGGATATTGCTCAAAATAAAACCCTAATTCACTATTACAACCCAATTGAATTTATTGTACAATAAATAAATAAACAATTATTTAAATATGCAATAAAAATGTAAATATGAAGAAAAAAAATGTTTTGTAATTGTTTTATGTATGAGAAAATAAAATTATCTAAGTCTTAAAAATAAGAAAAAATAATATTATTATTTTTGAAAGGGGAAACCCTAATTTTGTTTTAAAAGAAAATATGTTTTTTATTATTATTTTATTCATTTTTTGTTTAAGAAAAATAATAATAATAGTATGTACCAATATTAAAAATTAAATATGTATGAAAAATATATGTTTAATGTGTATAAAATAATGAAATAAAATATTAAGTATTTTATTATTATTTACAAGTTTATTTAAGAAAATAAATTCTATAAACCTAATAAACTATTTTTATGCCAAAAAATAATAAAAATAATAAAATAAAATGCAAAAAATTTAGAAAATATTTTTGGGATTTTTTAATGTTCAGAAAAAAAATAATCAAGTCAATAAACACAAAAATAAAAAGAAAATATGAAAAATATTAAAATATGCCAAAGTGGTGCAGATAGGAAACAGGGGGGTGTGAAAAGCAACAGGCCCAAGGCGCCAGGCCCAACCAGCCTTCGTCCCTGACCTCCAGCCAACATCTAAACCTGCGTTTTGCCTTCAATCTTGTATCTTGCTCTAGCTTGCATAAAATCAAAAACTCATAACATAAAAAGTGTAGCTTGTAAACTCACGATTCCAATGATATAAAGTTTGTGACCTAACACTCAAAGATCAAGGAGAATTTTATCACCCCTAATTTCTGACCTAAAATTTTTATGAACTTCAAGCTTCAAATTCTCACTAATCAGTTAATATAAATAACAATTATGCATATGTACAGCTTAAGCAAGTTAAGGACTACATTTTTACTTCACAAATCAAAGCTTAAGGATGCCTAAATAAGGAGATAGAACTTTGAAAAATACCTTGTTCAGTTGAGTTTGGATATAACAATGTGGGGGCTTTGAGTGAGGCCTGAAGATTGTGTGAGCTTCCTTGAAGTTCCCTCAAGCTATCCCAATGCTCAGCTTGCCTTGAGGATGCTTGAAACTTCCTGTAGAAGTCAACCTGTAACCTTCAAAAATGAAAATGGTGAAGCTTGAAACAGGGGTTAAAGTTGCAAGACAAGGGCTTGAATAGTTTAGGTAGGATGTATGTAAAGTGTTTGAAGTGTTTCAAAGCAAAACGCACGAGCCAATATTGATTTGGAAAAGGTTCTGCAGAAGATGCCCTGTTTGGGCAGGAACTTGTGATTTTGGTGTTTGAGAGTGTTTGGGATGTTAGCAATTCATGCTCTTTCCTTGTGACAAAGTTCTGAAATTGTTTCAAATGAAACCAAGCCTTACCTTTATCAGATGGACAAGTTAACTTGACTTTTGCAAGTTTGCTTACTTTTGAAGAAAGTTGACATGACTATGCCAAAGGCCTATACAGGCTAGCTTGTGGACTGCAGAGGGTTGGTATACTTTGCCTAATGTTTGTGGATCTTGCTTGCAACAAAAGATCAGGTCCATGGCTCAAGAAATGTAAAGTTTCAAAAAGGATTGCTTTATCAAAGTAGTATTATGAACTTTATGCCATTTTTGGATTAATTCATTGTGAAATGCTTCAAAAGTCAAAACAAGACCATTATCCATTGAGTTTGCATTTAATTATGGAGTGTAGAAGGGATTTGGGACCTGTAATGAAAGGTACAAGCATGCTAGGACAGATTTGCAACTTGAAGCATTTGTAAACATGTCTTGAACAAAAGTGACAAATTGCCATTTTCTCTTCTTCGATTCTCCCTAACCATAAATGATATTGGAGAGTTCTGTGAAATTTTAGAAAGCTTCTAACATTCTCTACAATCCATCTTTGAAATGCAACTTGAGATACCTCTTAGAACTAGGTGAAAAGTTGCCATGAAGTTAGGTCAAAAACCTGCCTAAACTAGGGCAAAATTTCACTAAGTTAAAAAGTTTATGGACCCCTATTCACAAAATCATAACTTTATATCCAAGCATCTTTTGGGAAAACTTTGTGAATCAAAGTTGTAGATTGCATGGAGTAATACAACTTTCATGTTATAAGTTTTCTTTGAATCCAATTGCATCATGGTGAAAAAGTTGTGGAAAGTTAGGAAAAAATAAGAAATTTTCCATACTTAGAAAAATTGTAAGTTATGAAAAATTTCAAATTAAAACCCTAATTTGCAATTTTAAGTTTCTTGGTCAACAAATTTCACATTTTGACATATCTTGATGAATTGTGACCCTTGGCATTTGATTTTGATCAAAAAGTCAAAGTTTGACTTTTTAGTGTACAGTTGACTTTTGATCAGTTGACTGCAAAATTCATCTGTCAATCCTATGCATTTGAGATCTTTTGAACCTTGTGATTAGGTCAAGATGATTCCATTGGATCCTCGAAACCATGTTTGAAACCAATTGGTCATTGGCTAGATCAAAAATCAGAAATTGCCCTTCTACAATCAAAACCCTAATTTTGACCATTTTGCCCTTTTGATGATCTGATCAAATTTCTTGAGGAGTTGTGATCCAAACTTGATCAAATGGTACATATGAGCCTAAAATGTTGTTGTGGATCAAAAATTATGAAGTTTGACTGTAAATTGGCCATGGTTGACTTTTTCCCCAATATAGATGATTTTTAGGTCAATTGTCCAATTGACTGGGCAAAAATGTGATTCAAGGCTTGAAACTTGTCATGAGAAATCTTAAGGGTCCAAGATGGTGTATGAAAGTCACATGAAGCATTGATGGTACAAAAATCCTTGTAAAAACTCAAACCCTAATTTCAGTCTATCAGTGCAAGGTGAGGTCTTGAGCTGAGCAAACCCTAATCTTGTCTTGAGTCCAAAGAGTCTTGTGAGGAAAATATTGATAAAATGAGAGGGAAAATTTTGGGGTACAACAGCTGCCCCTGTTCAATCTTCTTGAACCTGAAGAGTTAGATTGGCGAGTTTTTCGTTCGTGACTCGAAGGTAAAAGATGATTGGACACTAGAGTGTCCGTAAATTTGCACTCGTCAAAGTGTAGTTGAGGAAATGGGCTTAAAGATGCCATTTGGAGAGGTGATAGAACCTTGTCGGAGATGGGCTTGTAGATGCCATCCAAGAATGTTTGTTGAACTGTAAGTTGTAAATCAGAAGAATAAGTATCAGAATGGTATCCGTGTTTGGAACGTATCTGAACTGTATCTGGAGACTGAAACTGTATGAGCAATGGAATGGCGTCTGTGTTTGGAGCGTATACGAGCTGTAATTTATAATTGAATCTGAATGAATAACAGAATGACTTCCGCGTCTGGAGTGTATCTGTATTGTATCTGAGTCTGAAATCTGAATAAGCGACAGAATGACATCCGTGTCTCGAGCGTATCTAAGCTGGGGAAAAAGTTAGAATAAGTGACAGAATGGCAACCGTGTCTGGAGCGTATCTGGACTGGGATCTGAATAAGTAGCAGAATAACTTCCGTGTCTGAAGCATATCTGGATTGTATCTTGACCTTGAATTCTGAATGAGTAATAGAACGACTTTCGTGTCTGGAGTGTATCTTTACTGTATCTGAGGTTGAAATCTGAATGAGTAATAGAATGACTTCCGTGTCTGGAGTGTATCTTTATTGTATCTGAAATCTTTGATCATTGTTAATGATAGCTGTTAATCTTATCCTGAAAAAGGTAAAATGTTAGCTGAAACATTAGAGTTATGTTGCATGAAATGTATGATGCAATAAATGTGTTTTATCAATGTTTATGATATATGAATGTAATGTATGCGCATGTAAGCTGATTAGCTGTATTGCTGAGGAAAATGAATTCTTGAAAGCTGGGGATAATAAAATCTTTGACTGCCGCCAGCAAAATAAATTCTTGACCGCTGCTGGAGATTCAAAATCTTTGATTGCTGAGGATGAGAAATCCTTGGCGACTGTTGGTGATTTGACAACTTCTGTGGGGATATGAGGATCCTTCATGTCTTGGAGTTGGAGTATTTGACAAAAATTCTATTGTGAGAGTAATTCCAAACCGCTTGAATAATCTGCTTGGGGCAATCCATAGAACTTTGTTGACATCTAATGGGGATTACACAATGGGAAACCTTGCTCCACTGGGGAATAGAGAAAACTCTGATGACTTCTGTGGGGAATTAAGAATGAGAATCTTCATTCCGGCGAACTCACTGGGGAATAATAAGACTCTGTGGGGAAGAAGGCTTACTGCTGGGGAGTAAGTTCAGGAGTTTGGGTTGTATGCCACTCTACTGGGGAATCAATCTAGGTTGGGGAAAGACAAAAGTTATTTGTTATCTGGTTGATTCTCAGACTTTAAGACAACTTGCTGGGGAATTTGGATAAAATTGAATGGTTCCCGTTAGGGATTGATAGTTTTAAATTTGACTCCGCTGGGGAATGAAGGTTTCAGCTCCGCTGGGGATCTGTGGTTCAAAGTTTTGGCTCCGCTGGGGATTGGGAGTTTGAAGTTCCAACTCTGATGGGGATTTAAAGGGTTTGGAATTTTAGCTTCGCTGGGGATCTAGGTGATGTATTGTAAGGATTGCTCATGGAATAGCCGAAATACGTTTTCCTATCCTTTCAACCTGTCAGTAATTGTTCTTTTCCACTTTGTTTATTTGTAAACAGTAATTATGTTCAGATGCATATGTTCAATAATGAATCATTGGACGTTTTTACAAATAAAACGCAAGTGTAAAAAAGAAAAAGGCAAATAGTTTTCTGCACTTTAAAGAGATATCTTTGTATTAACTTTGAATAAGTGTTTTGTACAAAGGAGACAGACATCCTAGTAAGAGGACGGTGTCATAAAAATGAGAAAAAAATTTATACAAAGAAAGATAGCTATGTGTAAAAAATCCCATGGGGTTCCCATTCTGCTATAGCCTTCGTAACTCCGGATATATTGTCCATTCGTTGCTTCGTCCGAAGATGATTGGATTGATTAGAAGCTCGGAGTTTGTCAGTGAAGAGATTGTCCTTAAAATGATCCGACGAGACATAGTCATACGCTTTAATTCCCTAACTTTTGCCTGGACCGCCCTTTCGGGTTTTCGATCCACTGGGAAACCCTTTTTTGCCGAAGTCGCCCTTTCGGGTTTTCAACTTTCCGGGTGTACATATTTTTTTATTTATCCCTAATTTTTGCCTGAATCACCCTTTCGGGTTTTCGATTCATCGGGATGCCCTTTTTTTGCCTAGGTGTGTCAACCTAGCGGGTTATTTATGCGTAGTATCTTTTGACTATGTCTGCGTTCGTAGGGTGCGGCAGGTCGTCACCGTCCATGGTGGTTAGGATCATTGCTCCACTAGAAAAGATGTTCTTGGTTACAAATGGTTCTTCATAGGTAGGAGTCCATTTTCCCCTGGGATCACTTTGTGGCAAGATGATGCGCTTGATCACAAGATCTCCAACTTGATACACTTGTCGTCTAACTTTCTTGTTGAAAGCCTTAATCATCCGTTTTTGATATGTCTGACATGACAAACAGCAGTAAGTCTCTTTTCGTCAATTAAGTTTAACTGATCAAGTTGGGTCTGGATCCAATAGTCTTCACTCAAACCGGCATCCTTCATGATTCTCAAAGAGGGGATCTGAACCTCAATAGGTAAAACAGCTTCCATGCCATAAACTAAAGAAAAGGGTGTTTCCCCAGTTGATGTACGATCCGTGGTACGGTACCCGTGGAGAGCAAATGGTAGCATCTCATGCAAGTCCTTGTAGGTGACTGTCATCTTTTGTATGATCTTTTTGATGTTTTTTTTCGCAGCTTCGACAACACCATTCATCTTTGGTCGATAGGGAGATGAATTGTGATGTTGAATCTTGAACTGCTCGCACAGGGCGGTGATCATAGTATTGTTAAGGTTCGTACCATTATCAGTGATGATCCTTTTGGGGATATAATACCGGCAAATAAGATTCTGCTTGATGAAGCGGGCAACAACATTCTTAGTAAAGGATGCGAAGGAAGCTGCTTCGACCCACTTGGTGAAATAGTCAATGGCCACCAGAATGAAGCTGTGTCCATTGGTTGTTGTAGGCTTGATCTCTCCAATCATGTCGATTCCCCACATAGTGAAGGGCCAAGGAGCTGTTAAGACATTTAGAGGAATAAGAGGTACGTGCACCTTGTCTGCATAGATTTGACATTTGTGACAAGTGCAGGAGTGTTGATAGCAGTCAGCTTCCATGGTAGACCAGTAATAGCCTGCCCTTAGAATCTTCTTAGCCATCGTATGCCCGCTAGAGTGAGTGCTGAAGGTACCTTCATGCAATTCGACCATGATCTTTTCAGCTTCAACTTTGTCCACACAACGGAGCAGAATAGAATCATGATTGCGCCTGTACAGGATGCCATTACTTAGGAAGAACGTTTCCGAGAATCTCCTTAAGAACTTTTTGTTATTGACTGTAGCTTCTTCAGGGTATTCTTGAGCCTCGAGATACCTTTTGACTTCATGGAACCAAGGCTGGTCCACTACTTCTTTGGTATTAATCTCGTGACAATGTGTAGGTTCGTCCATCCGTTCAATTGTGATTTGGGGAGCCTCATTATCCCAGTTAAGTTTAAACATGGATGACAATGTAGCTAGAGCATCTGCTAGCTAATTCTCTTCTTGCGGGAAGTGCTCGAAGGTAATCTGCTCGAAATGTGGTAACAATGTCAAGACATGTTCTTTGTAAGGGATAAGGTTTGGATGCTTAGTATCTGTAGTGGTGAAAATCGGAGATCAAGCTATTAATTAACTTGACTCGCAAAAGCAAGAGTCGCCACCGCGCTTTATTATTTCCAAGGGAAAAGGGGAAAGAGCGAAATAAAACCCTAAAGTATGCAATGTAAAATAATACTTTTAAAAGTAATGAAAATACAAGGCGTTTTTGAAAAGAGGTCTATGGTTCGGGGGTTGGTTATACAATGGGAAGGTATTAGCACCCAATGCATCTGCAGTACTCCGCAGGAACCTTTTGAAATATCTGTTTTTTGGTTAAAATTGTTTGTTTGATTAAGATGGTTTGTTTGGTTAAAGATGGGTATGGACGATATTTTTGAAGATACGACGACCTAGTGTTGAAGTTTTGACTTAAAAGGTGTGAGTTTGAAATTTGAATCTTTTAGGAAAATCGACTTAATTTTGGAAAAAATAGTAAATAGGAAAAAAATGAATGAGGGTGTTCGCTTGATCGTATTAGATATTTGATGACATGAAGTCAAGAAAGTTAAAATATTCTCCTTGGAATTGATGCAATCAGCGATAAAATAAATCATGAAATTAATTGGAGAATAATTGGCACAAGATCAACCAGCATACATTTAACATTAATCAAAAAGGGAAAATTATAAATAACAATGAGGATTCTAATTTAAAAGGGAAGATAAAACCAAATGTGAAAAGAAAAGATTTGTAACCAAACGAATTGACAGAAATTATTAAATTAAACTAAAACGAATATAAAAGTTCACTAATGATTACCAAATTAATTTTGAAATTAACTAATTAAGAAAAACTATCTAATAATAACAAAAAAACATGCATGATAACTAATTATTTATATGAGTTTAAATTAAAAAATGGAAACTAATTAAAATAAATTAAAACTAATCTAATTTAAAAAAGTGTCTAAACAAAATAATGAGGTGAAGTATGAAGCAAATCGAAGTGGGCCTAAAGAAATGAAACAATAAGTCCAAGTTGTAACACAAATAAAGATCAGAAAACAAAAATAATTAAAAAAAATGATGGGCCGGACCGGGTCAGGGTGGTCCGGACCCATCTTCCAAATTCACAAAATTGGGGTTGAAGAAAACCCTACTACTCTTTATCTCAGAACGGCCATAGTTGCAGAAACAAAGCTTCCCTCTCCCACCTTTCTTCTTCCTCCCACAAAACCACCCAAATCCATCCTCCACCATCATAGCCTCAGTCACACGCTTGGCGTGAATTGCACAGAGGTTTGTGTCCTTAAATAGTCCGACGAGGTAAGACTCGGTCGCTTCTTGGAGTGCAGACACGGCGGAGCTCTGGAAACGGAGGTCGGTTTTGAAATCTTGAGCGATCTCACGAACAAGACGCTGGAAGGGAAGCTTGCGAATCAAAAGCTTCGTACTCTTCTGGTACTTGCGGATCTGACGGAGAGCGACGGTTCCTGGCCTGAAACGATGTGGCTTCTTCACTCCTCCGGTGGCCGGAGCAGACCTGCGAGCGACTTTGGTTGCCAACTGCTTCCTTGGGACTTTGCCGCCGGTGGACTTGCGTGCTGTTTGCTTGGTACGAGCCATGGTGATTGAATTGATGAGAAATTGATTAGAGAGAAGAACCAGATTTGTGGATTTGTTTTTGTTGTTTTGAGAGTGATAAGGAAAGGGGCCGACTATAACACAAGCAACAATGGCAGCGGATTCTCCTTCCCTCGCGATTGGTATGCATCTTCAAACTCTAACCTCTCATCAACTAATTCCCTCTCTCAGTTCTCTTGCAATTTAACAAAAATCAACAAAACTCGGTTTCCCTTCCCATCTTATCATTTATGGGAATAACAAAAACCCTCATATGAATCTCTATCTCAAATTCACTTTACTAATTAATTACTTTACTATTCCAAAGTTCTATTCTATTTTCTCATTCAATCAATATGCTTGCAGATTCAGAGAAAACTAAGACGACAAAATCCCTCTACATAGTCTCTCTAATCACTCAGTTCAAAGGTTACCGCGGGTTAGCAATAACGTGTGCACATAAGAAAGGAAAAAATGATATGAAGCCTCCGAGCGATGTCATAACAGCATTCGAATGAGAAATAGCGAGAAAAAACAAATAACTACAACAATAATTCAAAGATAGAAGGCTGTGAACCTGGGATAATGTTGAAAGCTTCTTTGTCGACTCTACGGCAACAACTTCTACGAATGTCCAATGAGGTGAATTCCCGCCTTTTAGTCTTCTTCAAATTAAACTTCTAGTGTGTAGGCAGTAACTTGAATGAAGTAAAATAAAAGAGGTTTTGTAATATTTTTGTATGAGATGCTTGTGTTTGCAGGGTATTGAAAAGAGAAGTTAGTGATTCATGGTGATGTGAAATGGTTTTGGATAGAGACAGGCTGAAAATTATGAAGTTCTTGCTAGGTGTTTCTTCTTGTCAGATTTTTCTATGTTGCTGGTATATATATATATATTTTTTTTGTTTTTGTTAACCAAGTCTAAGTTTATATAGAGAACATAATGAAATTTTGGGGAGAAAATGTTGTGAAAGTTGGTTTTGTTATAACTGTTTTATTACTTTTTTGTGCAGGTTAAAGCTTTCCTTACTTGTGCAAAATTGGGACAGCATGGCAGAACTAGTTTGACTGCTGCAACATAGGTTGATTTTGGACAGAACTTATACAGTTTTGGGACTGTAAGGCAGAGTTTGTAGCAGTGGTTCTGGACAGCAGACAAAAGACAGTTTTGGGGCATTATTTTTGGACTGATGTGCAGCAGTAAAATTATCATTGAAAGGTCCCTTTTCTACTTTGCATTTTTCTGATTTTCCCATGTAACCATACATGTATTTTCCCTCTCTTTTCTTTCAAAATATTGGACTGATTTTACTTCCATATGTTTTGTTGTTTTAATGGACAGTTTTGGGTGAAAGTTGGAGCAAGGTTTGTGGACAATTCTATGGCATGATTTGGAAGAATGAATCAAGTTAGAAGATTACGATAGGTTTAGAATTTGTTTTCTTGTACAAACACTTGTGTAAAATTGTTGTGGTAACTTGTAATTTTGACTTAGAGCTTGATTAAATGTAATTTGGGAATTTAAACTTGTGCAACTTGCAAATGGATGAGACAAAGGTTATTTGGAACTTTGAAATTATATTTTTGAGATGTCTTGAGAATTGAATGAGTTTGAATAATGGATGATGAATAGTTAGAAAATGATTTGTTTGATATCCGGTTTTGTTATTGCTGCAAAAATCATGAACTTGTCCTATGAATAATCGTGTGATGATATTGATGTGGTCCCACTCTGCAATTTTTTTTCTCTATTTTTGACAAAAACAAACAAATAATAACATAATAGTAACAATAATATAAGAAGAAGAAAAAAGTATTAGTAACAATAAATAAAATAAAATAATAAAATGCAACAAGGATAATAACAAAAATAAAAATAATTAGTAACAATAAAAGGTGAAATAATAAAATGCAATAAAGATACTAATAATAATAATAATAATGAGAAAAAGGGAAAATAGTTAGTAATATCTAAAAGAAATAGAAATAGATTAAAATAAGAAAAAAAAAAATAATAAGACAGATTTTTGAACTAAAACAAATTCATTGGAAATATGATAGAAAATGCAAATGATAAACTATTTTAATTATTTTTTTTTAAATAGAAATTAAAATGATGAATAAAAACAAGAAAGCATGCGAAATGATCGATTTTTCAAATTAACGACAAAATATGCACCAGACGAAAAAAGTGAAGGGGCGAAAAACGGGGTGCGACAGTTGTGCCTTGATGAATCAGTCTTCGAGAATCCATAATCAACCGTACTTTTGGCTTGGGAGACTCAAAACCTTAATTGAGGTGTGACACTTGATGCTCTTGATCCAGACCTGTCTCTGCACATGACACAAAAGAAAACATGAACATACACCTTTGTATGCGATTAGAAATTAGTGATACATATGCTAAAAAATGTTCAAAACACTTGACAATCTTCGCATAGTCAAAGCTCGAAGGTGAGACATTAAAACCGACCGTATTTCGTGACCTTGACTTATCTTTAAAAATGCAAAAAATAAAAATGGGATCTTAGGTCAAAAATTGGGGTACATCAGCTGCCCCTATTTAAGTTTCTTCTATCTGGAGATATGAAGATTGGGATCTTCATTTCGACGAGATTGAAGGGACTTAAATATAGAATACACAATTTTTGGCCTTAAGATACCGCGATTATGTTCATGATATGATATGAATGTAATGCTCTGAATTTTATGGGGAATGACGTCATATGAGACTGACTATGCTGGAGAAACCAAGCACATTATACAGTAATCCCACAGAGGAAGAGGTTGTACCTCCACTGGGGAAACAAAGTCATAGACTTCAAATGAGAGACTCTTGAATGATTTACATCAGTGTTGAGACAGGAAAAGAAATGATTTACATCAGCACTGTGGCTGGAAAATAAAATTATTGACATCAGCACTGTGGCTGGAAAACAAAATGATTGACATCAGCACTGTGGCTGGAGATAAACATCTCTGATTTCTGAATTTTACCAAGAACGGTAACACATTTCTTCTTTAACCAAGATATCGCTTGAAAAGGATAAAATAAAAAACTTCCTGTTGCACCCCAAAATTTGCCCTCCCATATTCTTCAAGAAATTGCCAAGCCAAGTCACAAAATTCCCCAAGGGTTGCACAGTCCAAAAGTCTCCCATACAGTCAAAACTAGGGTTTGTTTTCTGATCAAAAAAAGGAAGTTTTCAAGGACCCAATCAAGTCTCACATGCCTACAAAGATGGTCAGGTATCCTCATATCAAGTTTCAAAGCATTCAGCTCAAAATTGCACAGTCAAAACCCTAAATTGCACTACAGTCAACTGTAGGGGCAAAATGGTCATTTGACAGTCAAAAGTTCAAATTTTTGGTCAACATATCATTTTGAAGCCATAAACATCACTTGATCAATGCTTGATCATGATTCTCAAAATTTGGCTCAGAAATCATCAAAGATGCAAAAGTTACTATATTTGGACAGCTGAAAAAGTCAACTGAAATTGACCAGGGCATAACTTTCACATGGATTATCAGAAAAATTCCATCCAAAGCTCATTTTGAAGATAAAGACATTTCCTACAATTCATCTTCATACTTCAAGTCCAAGAAATGCTCTCACAAAAAGTTATCAATTTCAACATTATAGGTCATTTTCAAAAGTCAACAAAAAGGGACTTTAAGTCAAAGGCCATAACTTGAGATTGGTAAATAAAAATGACATGGGACCAAAGGCATTGGTTAGAGGACTCAAAGACCTTTCCAAAATGTCCAAGAACATGTGAAAAGCTTAAAAATTGAGCACGTTATGCCTTGTGGAAGTTGGGAAATTTTTGGGAATTTTGAAAAGTCAACTTTACTTCAAATGACCTAAATTTGCTAATGGGCCCATTTTTCTTCCATGATTCATCATTCCAAGCCTATGCACGACCACTTGGCCCAAAGGGAAGTATTTTCTCATTTTTTATTTATTTATTTGAATTTATATTAATATTAATTCATTTAAATTATTTAAATACATGAAAAATATCAAACTTGACCTAAAAAATCTTTTCATGCATGTTTTACTCTCAATATCACGTGCACATCCCAATATGGCAAGATTTGGTTTGATTTGGCATGATTGAACAAAATTGCACATGAAAAAGATATGTAAAGATTCTTAGAAAATCAAATATGCAAAACAATGAATGCCTTGGATTTTATGCAGTTTTGTTGACCTAATAGCTTCCATACATAATGAGAATCACAACCCTAAGCCTTGGAGATCCTAAGCTGCGCAGAAAAAGACTTTGCTAACTTGAAAATTTTCCATAAAACTCAAATTCTGAAATCAACCTTAGAGGTCGATTCAAACCCTACAATTCATTCCATTGGCTTCCTTGAGTCTCCTTGATCATACTCCAATCAAAAACAACAACAAAAGCTCCAAGAATCGGTAATAAGGACCCCTCCTGTACAGAGGAAAAGTCACCATCGTGCTTTGCATTCTAGACATTTTCATAGCATTCTAATCATGTATTTGTATTCCTCGTAATGTTCTAAAGCTAACCCATACTTTTAATTGGATTATTATGCGTTATAGGCAATTTCGCCATTGTTAAAATTTAGGGTTTGCAGAGCTTCTGAATAGGGGTTTTCAGACCAAGCAAAATCAGGCCACCTCAATACCATGGTTGGATTCAGTGCATCAAGACGAAGAAATCTTGACCCTCGCGATCAATTTATTGACATCATAGCGCTAGTCGCTATTTTCTTGAAGCTAGCCTAAGACCATGCGTTCAAAACCGTTTCCATAGGCTTTTGTTTCAGAAAAAAATAAAAACAATGAAGAAGACAACCTCGTTGTCAAAACGTGATAGGCCGATTTGAATCCTCGCGCGCTAATCCACTAACTATTTGCTTTTCTTTTATAATATTTCTTGTTTATTTACTAATCACGCGCGTTGAGTTGGTCTAGTGGCAGGCAATGAGGCTGGTAACACACGTGACCTGGGTTCGAACCCCAGGTCTCATGCTATTTCAATATTATTTTTCGTTCACAAATCCCATGCAGCGCTTATGTTGAGGGTCATCATGCACGTTCAAAATCCAAAGGTCCATGCGTCTTGGGAGATCAATCAAAAGGCAGGGATTCAAGGAACACAACAAACCATAGTCAACGCATCACACATGATTGAGAAAGTCCAACGATACCAAGGCTTAATGGGCCAGTTTGCTAAGGCCTTACCTCCATCTGGGGCCTGAACCCCCCCTGGTTTGCTTCTCCATTTTTTTTTATATTTTATTTTTTTCAATTGTTATTTTTATTTGCTTTATTGTTATAAATTAATTAATTATTTTTTTATAAAATACAAAAATACACAAAAATTCAGAAAAGACAAAAAATGTAATAAATATCCTATTTTAATATGTTCTTGTAAATAATTGTATAATTGAATTTAGTTTTATTAGGTTACAACATTAATTCTTTTTAATAAAAAAATCCAAAAATATGTAGAAATAGGTTTAATTAATTTTGATTCCTTTTAATTTCCCTTTTTACAATAATAATGTTTATTTTATTTATTTTCTATAATTAAATTTTGCATGTAAATTAACTTAGATTTAAATTAGGTTAAAACTTAATATTTTTTCATAATAAATCTAAAAAACACTGGAATTAGGGTTTACATTTCAAATTTCATTCTAATAAATTCTTCTTCTTTTAAATCTAAAAAAACATAAAAATATCAAAAACATTTTCTTTTAATCTTTAATACTAATTCCACATTAATTCTAACTAATTCGTTAACTTTAATTTTTTGCAAAAGGGTCCAATGCCCATGTTCGTAATTTATTTAATTTCGCGCATTTATTTTATGTCGTTTATTATAATTATGTAATTCTCCCAAAGCGTTGTAACGATTCTATTTCTCGCACTTTTATCTTATTGCTTTATTTACTTTCCGTCAAATCGGGTCCGGTTTAATTTTGGCGATGTGGACCCGCGCCATTTGTAATAGTTGTAGATTTATTTTCCCGCAAATATTAAACTGTTAAATAAGCATGCAAGAATGAATGGACTTAATTAAAATCAAACGCTTAGATCACCAATAACATGAACAAGACAAAATATCTGAAAACGACACACAAATCACACACCACCCCTAGGGTACGCCTCACTGTTGCCTTTCGAAAGGTGATCGTCGAGTAGAGGATGTCTTAGTAAGTCCTCATGATCCGGGAACCTGGCATGAGGGTAGCTTCTAAGGTGTCTTCCTATTGCTCTGGTGATCACCATGTCCCTAAACTCGAATTGACCCGAACACCTCCAATAGTGGTGCTACCTACCTCTCAATGGTGGGATGGCACTACTTTAAAGGATATCTACACAGACGAATTCCTTAGGGTAGGTAGGTTCTCGTAGATACTTGCTCTAATCTCAAAACAAACTCAAAAACTCTTTTCACACCGACACATTTTCAAAAGCTTTCAAAAGCAAATTTTTCAAACACTCTGACGTACGAGT
Organism: Vicia faba; assembly: GCA_948472305.1. Classification (NCBI taxonomy): domain Eukaryota; kingdom Viridiplantae; phylum Streptophyta; class Magnoliopsida; order Fabales; family Fabaceae; genus Vicia; species Vicia faba. The sequence goes on from OX451739.1 coordinate 719,698,031, forward strand.
CGAACTGAATTTTTTCAAAGAAACTTTTTTAAAACCCACATTGAAAAGCAAACAAACCATTTTTGAAAACACAAGTGAGCAAGTATCTAAGAGCCCATGGATAACCATGGATAGAAAGGGTGCTAACACCTTCCATTTCTATAACCTACCTCCCGAACCGAGAGCAATCTCTTTAAGGAATTTTTCTGTGCTTTTGTCCTTTCCATTTGGAGAAAATAAAAGACGGTGGCAACTCTTGCTTCCGCGACATTTCGTGAACCAGCGTTAAACAGTCAGTTCCAGATCCACCGATCACAGAACTGGCGACTCTGCTGGGGATCCATCTTAAAGTGAGGTGTACCTTAGGGCTAGGTCATAACTATGTTTTCAATTGTCTTCTTTGCTTGCTTTATTATTGTGGGTTGCTTGGGAGTTCTATAGATCCTAACCCGGATCTGGGGATACCTTTCTTAGAAAGTAGCAACAAGGCTGTGAGGGAACTGTGCGGGGTATACCGACATGGTTGAAACAGTCTGCTACGTTGATGTGGCACTTTGGTGTGTACCGGTAACCCTTGAGTTCAGTCAAGGAGAGTACGGGGCCTCCGCGTGGTGTCGTGAAGCATCAACAGACCTTAGGAACCTTAATTGAACTATCTCGGCCTCTTTAGGGTAGTGAGATAACTGACTTTGGTGCAGTCCGAGGTTGGTTGATACTCGATACTACACTCAATTGAGGGTTGCTTTCCTGGAATATTTCGGTCGCCAGTTCAGTGGCTAAATCGAAACGATGAACAATGAAAGCAATCCCGTGATATTGGGAACCTTAGAACCCGGTTACTTTGATTAGGACAGGTTGAGCCCACCAACTTCAAGAGGGTACTACCCAGACCCCATGCTGGCCTTAAACTCTAAGGGCTTCTATTGTGTGACTTGTGTGCCTTTGTACTTGCCTACTTGCATGCTTGTTAGCTGACACATGAACTACTTGCAGGTTCTGTTTATAGTCCTTAACTAGGACTCATAACAGGGTTTACCAAATTTCTTGCAGGTTTTGTTTATAGTCCTTAACTAGGACTCATGACAAGGTTTACCAAATTTCTTGCAGGTTTTGTTTATAGTCCTTAACTGGGACTCATAACAGGGTTTACTAGATCTCTTGCAGGTTTTGTTTATAGCCCTTTAATTGGGACTCATAACAAAGTATACTGAATTTCTTGCAGGGTCTGTTTATAGTCCTTAATTGGGACTCATAACAGAGTTTACCTACGTCACCCCATGCATACCATAACATCATACCATTGCATACATCCTAACCCATTTCGAGGATCTCAAGGGCTTGTGATGCAGGTCATGATGAATCAAACATCTAGCAAGGGGCAAAGAGGATTTATTTTCCTCTAGCTAAGGTTGTCAGGGGCAATGACCCACTGGATATGGTGAGCCTTTGACCCTTGAAGAAGGACTCTCAACAACATGCAGTTCCTTCAATCAAGCTATGAATTCAAATTCTAACAATCTTTTTGTTTACCCTGCGAGATCCTTGAAAACATTGCATGCATATCATACACATCATTGCATAGCAGGTATCTTTGTTGCAGGTCACTTACCTTTCTCGCTGTTTATTTCAGCAATGGCCTTCCAACCAGACAACCAAGATCTTCGTACTCAGAACGCCCAATTGCGAGAGATGTTCTTGAACCTATCCCAGGGGCAAGAAGAAATAAAGACTCTCCTCACCAGGAACTTGACCTTAGGGAATGCAGGGGGCATCAGGAACGATCAGCTGGAAGGGCTACAAATTGAGTTGGCAACCATGAAGATCCAAATGATGGGGCAGTTGGTGGGCCAAATGACTCTCATTCAGGACTTAGCTCAAAAACAAGAAGAGCTCCGGGTCCTCGTCACTAAGCTGCTTCAAAATAATCCAGTAAGGCAAACAACCAAGGTTGAAGCTCCGGCCATCATCCAACCACATGCGGGGCAAGAAGACAAAGGAAAATCCCCTCAGCTTGCTTCAGGGTCACGAGCCCAGCCTCAACGGGTTAGTCAGCGTAAACGAAATGCACCCGGAAGACATTTCTCGGAGACTGATATACCCTCATCCTTTATACTGAAGCGCTTGCTGGAGGTCAACCTGATCACTCTAAAGGACCCTCCCAAGAATCCCAACAGGACACCTTCGAGGTATAACCCCGACACCCGCTGCGCTTATCATTCAGACAGCCCGGGGCATGCTACAGACGACTGTTGGACCTTGAAGAACAAAATCCAGGATTTGATTGACGAAGGGGTGATAGAGTTCATGCCGGATGGCGAGATGAAAATCTTCCGCTGAGAATTATCCATCTGAAATAGCTAGTTCAAACTAAGAAACTTTTGTTCATTCGAATGTTCAAGTTGTATTTTTCTTTGATTGTTTAAACATTTTATTCATATCAAACATTGTTATTTCATTAATGCATCGCTTATGTCTATTTTGAATCAATATATTCGTATTCACTAAATGCAAATTATTTTCATATTTTTTCTGATGATCAACTCTTGGTTAATAATTCTGAGCCTCTTGAGGGAGGATGACGAAAACGATACCGCTATCTTTTACAGTATGCTTTTGAACAGACCCCGCTGATGAGGTATAGGCATTGTTTCAAATCCTAAACACTGGAGTTATAAGGAAGATAATCCCTCGTCAACCCATCTGAGCCAAAGAAGTAGGAGTTTTATTTTCGAAAATTGAAACCCTTAATCATAACCTGGGGCAGGGTAGTTCCCTTAGTTGATCCAAGGGCATGACGAATGGCACCGAAGAGATCTTTACGAAACGAACAAAGACAGTAATGGTTCAGAACAATCAAAAGGACAGGCAGTCATCATCAAAATTCATAAATGAAAAGCCCATTAAGTCAAAACCCATGAAGGAGACTTACAAAACTGGGGCATCCCGCTGACTGTAATTCCAAAAAAAGGAAACAGTTCAGGCAAAAAAGAAAGGGATAACAAAAATCAGACAAGAAAGAGGTCTTACAAATCCTCAACAAAAAGGAAGGACTGCCTATTCAAAATAAGTTATCAACATCCGAATCATCACCGGAAAATCAGAGCAAAGACTCAAACAAGGTCTAACGTATGATCAACTGAGTTTAGGTTTGGAGAATATCACGAAGAGCGGGTGGGTGCAAATAATTTGAGCCTTTATCCTTTGTTTCTTAAACCGTGAACCAGGCCACGTTATAACCCTTAAAAGTCCTAGCTGAAGCATGGGTCAGCTCGAAAGCATACTGTTACGAAAGGTATCCTGACTCCTTAAGGCTTACGGTAAATACGGAGTTGACATCACGTTTTACAAACATTCATTTGTCTTATGAAAAAAGAATGCATTTTCAAAATCTTCAAGACAGACATAGGCTTTGCATTTTTAACATAACTTTGTTTGCATATGACTTTTTGTTAGAACAGCATGGAAATTCGCACAATGAAAGTCTAGTGAACAAGAGTATCTCCAATCAAGGGGCACGGCATGATCATGGTCTACCATCTGGGGCAGTTAAGTCAAGATCCAGAGAATCTCTCAAAAGGCCAAAAAGCCTGGGGCAAATCTCTGCCTGAGTCTCTTGGGGCACTCCAGCAACGAATCTTGCACGATCAGACACCTTCTGGTAATATGGCAACACAAGCAGCCAGGGGCACCTACCTGCATTCTAAGAGCGTGGACATAGTCGGAAAATACTATGCAAAATCAAAGACCTGCTAGGTTGACACATCTAGGCAAAAATAAGGGCTTCCCGGCGAACCAAAAGGGTTCGGGCAAAATGAAGGGATGAAATGAAAAAATCTGTACACCCGGCAAGTCGAAAACCTGCAAAGGCGGCTTGAGCAAAAATGGGTATCCCGGTGGACTGAAAACCCGAAAGGGCGGTCCAGGCAAAAGTTAGGGATTAAAGCATACGACTATGTCCTGCCATCTGTCTACCAGAAGAAGGTTTGTCCATCAACAACTATCAGCATCCCACAAGCGCCCCTCCCTTAGAAACAGGGGCAATAAAGAGTGGCCTAAGCAATCTGATTGTTCTATCCTCCAAGGTATCAGGGTAAGTTCCATTGAAGAACATAACCAATACAGTTCAAAACTTCCCCAGAGAATCCAGTCCAGTTCCCAGGAAAGTGGGATCCATTTCCCCAAGCAGTAAGCTTATCCCCAGTAGATTCTGGAAGCTTATCCCCTCGCAAAACACGAACGCGTTGTCCGGCTTGATTTAAAGAGTTATTTCCTTAACAGGATATAACTGGGTTATCCTCAGCCAAAAGCCACGGAAAGAGCGTCGTCAACGAAGCCTTCTTATCCCCAGCAAGTTACTCTCAACATTCAGCAGAGCATCTCTATCCCCACAGAATATCACTCCCCAGCATGGCCGCTAGAGTATCTTTTCTCCCCGCAGAATCCTCCATTCGCCAAGTTTATTCCCCAACGGAGTTATCTTCGCCTATTGGAATTCTTGCAACTATTCTTCAACATCAGCCCAGGATACGACTTCCCGGCACCCGTCAAGGATTTATTTTCCTAAGACGGAAACATATGATCATAAATATCACATCTTCATACATCATAGCATGCATATGCATCATGCTACACAAATCTCATTAATTTTGAAGACATACAGTTCATGCATCATGATTTTGCATACAATTATGTTTTACCTTTTCAGGAAAAAGATCGATACAAAAATGACTACTATCAACTATCGCAATTTTTTCTAGATATAGTTTCAGATATGATCCAGAGATGGTGACGTTCTGACGCTGCTTCCAGACATCCTTCTAGATATAGTTTCAGATATGACCCAGATATGGTGACGTTCTGACGCTGCTTCCAGATTTCCTTCCAGATATAGTTTCAGATATGATCCAGAGATGGTGACGTTCTGACGCTGCTTCCAGACATCCTTCTAGATATAGTTTCAGATATGATCCAGATATGGTGACGTTCTGATACTGCTTCAGACATCCTTCTAGATATAGTTTCAGATATGACCCAGAGATGGTGACGTTCTGATGCTGCTTCCAGATTTCCTTCTAGATATAGTTTCGGATATGATCCAGATATGGTGACGTTCTGATGCTGCTTCCAGATATCCTTCTAGATATAGTTTCAGATATGACCTAGATATGGCGACATTCTGATACTGCTTCCAGATTTCCTGCCAGATATAGTTTCAGATGTAAACCAGATAAGGTGACGTTCTGATGCTACTTCTAGATTGCCTTCCAGATATAGTCCAGATATGAACCAGATATGGCGACGTTCTGACACTTATTCCAGTTGAAGACATTTCAAGACCTCCTCTAGTCCAGCTAAATCGACTCCCAACAGATTTCTCTGATAAAGACTCAGTAGAAGTTATCCCAGATGGTTCCCTCTCCGACAAGTGCGTGAGGTGATAATTCCTTTCAGATGTTTCCCTCTCCGACGTTGAGTGTGAGGTGATAGTCTTATGGTCCCCTCTCCGGCAAGTGCGTGAGGCGGTAATTCCTTTTTCAGATGTTTCCCTCTCCGACGATGAGTGTGAGGTGATAATCTTCTTATGGTCCCCTCTCCGGCAAGTGCGTGAGGTGGTAATTCCTTCTTCAGATGTTTCCCTCTCCAAAGATGAGTGTGAGGTGATAGTCTCTTATGGTCCCCTCTCCGGCAAGTGCGTGAGGCGGTAATTCCTTTTTCAGATGTTTCCCTCTCCGACGATGAGTGTGAGGTGATAATCTTCTTATGGTCCCCTCTCCGGCAAGTGCGTGAGGTGGTAATTCCTTCTTCAGATGTTTCCCTCTCCGACGATGAGTGTGAGGTGATAGTCTTATGGTCCCCTCTCCGGCAAGTGCGTGAGGTGATAATTCCTTTCAGATGTTTCCCTCTCCGACGTTGAGTGTGAGGTGATAGTCTTATGGTCCCCTCTCCGGCAAGTGCGTGAGGCGGTAATTCCTTTTTCAGATGTTTCCCTCTCCGACGATGAGTGTGAGGTGATAGTCTTATGGTCCCCTCTCCGGCAAGTGCGTGAGGCGGTAATTCCTTTTTGAGATGTTTCCCTCTCCGACGATGAGTGTGAGGTGATAGTCTTATGGTCCCCTCTCCGGCAAGTGCGTGAGGCGGTAATTCCTTTTTCAGATGTTTCCCTCTCCGACGATGAGTGTGAGGTGATAATCTTCTTATGGTCCCCTCTCCGACAAGTGCGTGAGGTGGTAATTCCTTTTTCAGATGTTTCCCTCTCCGACGATGAGTGTGAGGTGATAGTCTCCTATGGTCCCCTCTCCGACAAGTGCGTGAGGTGGTAATTCCTTTTTCAGATGTTTCCCTCTCCGACGATGAGTGTGAGGTGATAGTCTCTTATGGTCCCCTCTCCGGCAAGTGCGTGAGGTGGTAATTCCTTTTTCAGATGTTTCCCTCTCCGACGATGAGTGTGAGGTGATAGTCTCTTATGGTTCCCTCTCCGACGGCGAGTGAGGTGACAATCCCTTTTCCCATGATTCCCTCTCCAACGGCGAGTGAGGTGATTCCCTTTCAGATTATAATTTTCTATGGTTCTCTTCCCAATATTGCAAAGATGGTAATTCCCGCCAAGATTTTTCTCAACGAGCGTTGTTGAAGTTAAAATCACCCAAGGTTCTCTTACCATTCCTGCTAAGGGAGTAACCATACCTGGTTCATTCATCATCTTTTGAAGCTCCAGACTTAGCTCTTGTAACCAGTCAGGACATATCTATGCCAAGCATCTAAAATCAGCTCCTGCAACGTGTCAGGTACTCATTTTCTGTTTTGCAGGTACGCAGGTACTCGCTAAGGAATCTCCTATGCGATCAACATTCAGATGGCATCTATAAGCCCATCACCCTATCCAGTAATCTCCAAATGGCATCTATAAGCCCATTCCCCCATCATCACTGCTACTATGTAAGCGCAAATTTCTGGGCACTCTAGTGTCCAATCATCTTCTACCCTCGGATTACGAAAGGCACGTCAGCCAATCTGCATCCTCAGGTCTAAGAAGATTGAACAGGGGCAACTGTTGCACCCCAAAATTTGCCCTCCCATATTCTTCAAGAAATTGCCAAGCCAAGTCACAAAATTCCCCAAGGGTTGCACAGTCCAAAAGTCTCCCATACAGTCAAAACTAGGGTTTGTTTTCTGATCAAAAAAAGGAAGTTTTCAAGGACCCAATCAAATCTCACATGCCTACAAAGATGGTCAGGTATCCTCATATCAATTTTCAAAGCATTCAGCTCAAAATTGCACAGTCAAAACCCTAAATTGCACTACAGTCAACTGTAGGGGCAAAATGGTCATTTGACAGTCAAAAGTTCAAATTTTTGGTCAACATATCATTTTGAAGCCATAAACATCACTTGATCAATGCTTGATCATGATTCTCAAAATTTGGCTCAGAAATCATCAAAGATGCAAAAGTTACTATATTTGGACAGTTGAAAAAGTCAACTGAAATTGACCAGGGCATAACTTTCACATGGATTATCAGAAAAATTCCATCCAAAGCTCATTTTGAAGAGAAAGACATTTCCTACAATTCATCTTCATACTTCAAGTCCAAGAAATGCTCTCACAAAAAGTTATCAATTTCAACATTATAGGTCATTTTCAAAAGTCAACAAAAAGGGACTTTAAGTCAAAGGCCATAACTTGAGATTGGTAAATCAAAATGACATGGGACCAAAGGAATTGGTTATAGGACTCAAAGACCTTTCCAAAATGTCCAAGAACATGTGAAAAGCTTAAAAATTGAGCAAGTTATGCCTTGTGGAAGTTGGGAAATTTTTGGGAATTTTGAAAAGTCAACTTTACTTCAAATGACCTAAATTTGCTAATGGGCCCATTTTTCTTCCATGATTCATCATTCCAAGCCTATGCACGACCACTTGGCCCAAAGGGAAGTATTTTCTCATTTTTTATTTATTTATTTGAATTTATATTAATATTAATTCATTTAAATTATTTAAATACATGAAAAATATCAAACTTGACCTAAAAAATCTTTTCATGCATGTTTTACTCTCAATATCACGTGCACATCCCAATATGGAAAGATTTGGTTTGATTTGGCATGATTGAACAAAATTGCACATGAAAAAGATATGTAAAGATTCTTAGAAAATCAAATATGCAAAACAATGAATGCCTTGGATTTTATGCAGTTTTGTTGACCTAATAGCTTCCATACATAATGAGAATCACAACCCTAAGCCTTGGAGATCCTAAGCTGCGCAGAAAAAGACTTTGCTAACTTGAAAATTTTCCATAAAACTCAAATTCTGAAATCAACCTTAGAGGTCGATTCAAACCCTACAATTCATTCCATTGGCTTCCTTGAGTCTCCTTGATCATACTCCAATCAAAAACAACAACAAAAGCTCCAAGAATCGGTAATAAGGATCCCTCCTGTACAGAGGAAAAGTCACCATCGTGCTTTGCATTCTAGACATTTTCATAGCATTCTAATCATGTATTTGTATTCCTCGTAATGTTCTAAAGCTAACCCATACTTTTAATTGGATTATTATGCGTTATAGGCAATTTCGCCATTGTTAAAATTTAGGGTTTGCAGAGCTTCTGAATAGGGGTTTTCAGACCAAGCAAAATCAGGCCACCTCAATACCATGGTTGGATTCAGTGCATCAAGACGAAGAAATCTTGACCCTCGCGATCAATTTATTGACATCATAGCGCTAGTCGCTATTTTCTTGAAGCTAGCCTAAGACCATGCGTTCAAAACCGTTTCCATAGGCTTTTGTTTCAGAAAAAAATAAAAACAATGAAGAAGACAACCTCGTTGTCAAAACGTGATAGGCCGATTTGAATCCTCGCGCGCTAATCCACTAACTATTTGCTTTTCTTTTATAATATTTCTTGTTTATTTACTAATCACGTGCGTTGAGTTGGTCTAGTGGCAGGCAATGAGGCTGGTAACACACGTGACCTGGGTTCGAACCCCAGGTCTCATGCTATTTCAATATTATTTTTCGTTCACAAATCCCATGCAGCGCTTATGTTGAGGGTCATCATGCACGTTCAAAATCCAAAGGTCCATGCGTCTTGGGAGATCAATCAAAAGGCAGGGATTCAAGGAACACAACAAACCATAGTCAACGCATCACACATGATTGAGAAAGTCCAACGAGACCAAGGCTTAATGGGCCAGTTTGCTAAGGCCTTACCTCCATCTGGGGCCTGAACCCCCCTGGTTTGCTTCTCCATTTTTTTTTATATTTTATTTTTTTCAATTGTTATTTTTATTTTCTTTATTGTTATAAATTAATTAATTATTTTTTTATAAAATACAAAAATACACAAAAATTCAGAAAAGACAAAAAATGTAATAAATATCCTATTTTAATATGTTCTTGTAAATAATTGTATAATTGAATTTAGTTTTATTAGGTTACAACATTAATTCTTTTTAATAAAAAAATCCAAAAATATGTAGAAATAGGTTTAATTAATTTTGATTCCTTTTAATTTCCCTTTTTACAATAATAATGTTTATTTTATTTATTTTCTATAATTAAATTTTGCATGTAAATTAACTTAGATTTAAATTAGGTTAAAACTTAATATTTTTTCATAATAAATCTAAAAAACACTGGAATTAGGGTTTACATTTCAAATTTCATTCTAATAAATTCTTCTTCTTTTAAATCTAAAAAAACATAAAAATATCAAAAACATTTTCTTTTAATCTTTAATACTAATTCCACATTAATTCTAACTAATTCGTTAACTTTAATTTTTTGCAAAAGGGTCCAATGCCCATGTTCGTAATTTATTTAATTTCGCGCATTTATTTTATGTCGTTTATTATAATTATGTAATTCTCCCAAAGCGTTGTAACGATTCTATTTCTCGCACTTTTATCTTATTGCTTTATTTACTTTCCGTCAAATCGGGTCCGGTTTAATTTTGGCGATGTGGACCCGCGCCATTTGTAATAGTTGTAGATTTATTTTCCCGCAAATATTAAACTGTTAAATAAGCATGCAAGAATGAATGGACTTAATTAAAATCAAACGCTTAGATCACCAATAACATGAACAAGACAAAATATCTGAAAACGACACACAAATCACACACCACCCCTAGGGTACGCCTCACTGTTGCCTTTCGAAAGGTGATCGTCGAGTAGAGGATGTCTTAGTAAGTCCTCATGATCCGGGAACCTGGCATGAGGGTAGCTTCTAAGGTGTCTTCCTATTGCTCTGGTGATCACCATGTCCCTAAACTCGAATTGACCCGAACACCTCCAATAGTGGTGCTACCTACCTCTCAATGGTGGGATGGCACTACTTTAAAGGATATCTACACAGACGAATTCCTTAGGGTAGGTAGGTTCTCGTAGATACTTGCTCTAATCTCAAAACAAACTCAAAAACTCTTTTCACACCGACACATTTTCAAAAGCTTTCAAAAGCAAATTTTTCAAACACTCTGACGTACGAGTCGAACTGAATTTTTTCAAAGAAACTTTTTTAAAACCCACATTGAAAAGCAAACAAACCATTTTTGAAAACACAAGTGAGCAAGTATCTAAGAGCCCATGGATAACCATGGATAGAAAGGGTGCTAACACCTTCCCTTTCTATAACCTACCTCCCGAACCGAGAGCAATCTCTTTAAGGAATTTTTCTGTGCTTTTGTCCTTTCCATTTGGAGAAAATAAAAGACGGTGGCGACTCTTGCTTCCGCGACATTTCGCGAACCAGCGTTAAACAGTCAGTTCCAGATCCACCGATCACACTTCCCCACGGGACTTTTCCGAAGGGGTGCCATTTGCTGAGTAGACATTATTGTTGGGGATACACAAGCTGCTCAAATAAAGAGGCCGCCACTTGCTTCCTTTCAAAGGTGTCAATAACATACAAGCTGCTCATGAAGAGACTACCACTTGTTGTCTTCAAAGAATATTAAAACACACAAGCTGCTCATGAAGAGTCCGCCACTTGTTGCCAAAAACCCACAAGCTGCTCATAAAGAAGCTGCCACTTGCTGTCTTCAAAGAATATCAAAGCACACAAGCTGCTCATGAAGAGTCTGCCACTTGTTGCCAATAACCTACAAGCTGCTCATGAAGAAGCTGCCACTTGTTGTCTTCAAGGGAACAATAACACAAGTTGCTCAAATAGATAAGCTGACACTTGCTGTCTTCCAAAAAACTAACGTACAAGCTGCTCATGAAGAGACCGCCACTTTCCGTTTTCCGTACAAGCTACTCATGAAGAGACCGCAACTTGTCGTTTTCCAAAGATAACAATAACACACAAGTTGCTCATGAAGAGACGGCCGCTTGCTAGTTTTCAAAGATAACAATGACACACAAGTTGATCATGAAGAGACCGTCGCTTGCTGTTTTCCAAAAAACTAACGTACAAGCTGCTCATGAAGAGACCGCCACTTTCCGTTTTCCGTACAAGCTGCTCATGAAGAGACCGCCACTTGTCGTTTTCCGAAGATAACAATAACACACAAGTTGCTCATGAAGAGACCGCTGCTTGCTGGTTTTCAAAGATAACAATAACACACAAGTTGCTCAAATAGATAAGCTGCCACTTGCTGTCTTCCAAAAAACTAACGTACAAGCTGCTCATGAGGAGACCGCCACTTTCCGTTTTCCGTACAAGCTGCTCATGAAGAGACCGCCACTTGTCATTTTCCGAAGATAACAATAACACACAAGTTGCTCATGAAGAGACCGCCGCTTGCTGGTTTTCAAAGATAACAATGACACACAAGTTGCTCATGAAGAGACCGCCGCTTGCTGTTTTCCAAAAAACTAACGTACAAGCTGCTCATGAAGAGACCGCCACTTTCCGTTTTCCGTACAAGCTGCTCATGAAGAGACCGCCACTTGTCGTTTTCCGAAGATAACAATAATACACAAGTTGCTCATGAAGAGACCGCCGCTTGCTGGTTTTCAAAGATAACAATAACATACAAGTTGCTCAAATAGATAAGCTGCCACTTGCTGTCTTCCAAAAAACTAACGTACAAGCTGCTCATGAAGAGACCGCCACTTTCCGTTTTCCGTACAAGCTGCTCATGAAGAGACCGCCACTTGTCGTTTTCCGAAGATAACAATAACACACAAGTTGCTCATGAAGAGACCGCCGCTTGCTGGTTTTCAAAGATAACAATGACACATAAGTTGCTCATGAAGAGACCGCCGCTTGCTGTTTTCCAAAAAACTAACGTACAAGCTGCTCATGAAGAGACCGCCACTTTCCGTTTCCGTACAAGCTGCTCATGAAGAGACCGCCACTTGTCGTTTTCCGAAGATAACAATAACACACAAGTTGCTCATGAAGAGACCGCCGCTTGCTGGTTTTCAAAGATAACAATAACACACAAGTTGCTCATGAAGAGACCGCCGCTTGCTGTTTTGAAAGGTGACAGTAACACGCAAGTTGCTCATGAAGAGACCGCCGCTTGCTGTTTTGTTGAAGATACTCATAAAATATCGTGAAGATATTGCTGGAGGTGAAAATCAATAATTTCATTTGGGATTGGCAAGCTTCTCATAAAGAGACCGCCATTTGTCGTAGGGAAATCAGAAATAATCAAACTGCTCAAATAAAGAGTCAGTCGCTTGTTGTCATGTCGATATTCCAGAAGAAGGTTGTGATAACGCTGCTGGGGAATAAAGTTCATCTTCAATGGGGAACCATGAATAAATCCTTCTTGAGGAGACCAAGTATTTACATTGCAAAATAAATGCACTCTCCATCTAGGTTTCACAGCCTAGAGATATTCACAGGGTATCGTTCACAAGAGACACAGCTCAATCCAGGAATAAACTGGAGAGAAAACGGTCAAACAAGACTCCACCCAATGAGGAAATAACTTAAATGGGGATTTATCCTATCCAGAGATGGAAAAGGAAAGCTAAAGCAAGATTCTTCCACGAGAGTTAACTCAGTGGGGAATTAGAAAGAAGGCACACTTTATGCTTAAGTCGACACTCTATTTGGAAAGATCAAATATGTTATTTGAATAGACATAACCAAGGTATACGAACTCAATGACATCAACAAATACAACTGTGCGTGCATGATGCAAGTGTGAATGAATAAATGAATGTCATGTATATGCTGACAAAACAGACAGGGGAGATGGACAGAAAATGATAAGACATCACAGTACAATTCGACACTCGGCTAATCTCAACAGGATGGTAACATTACTGGAGATAGAAACTAAAGCCATCCTTGGAGCAAAGTCCTTTTACAAGGCTTAAATATCTATGGAGGGAAAGATATTTTCAGGTAGAAAACCCAAAGTCCAGTCTTCTATTGCAAATAATCCATTGAAAGGATAACAACACGAACAAAGTTTCAGCTGGAAAGAAGTCTTGCTTAGCTGGAGATACTGGGAACACCACCCTCTGATAATGTGTGCAATACATATCACATATCTTGACAAATCTGGATTTCCACTGGGACTAATTTTGGATGCCCCAAGTTTACTGTTGATAAGCTGGGTGATGCACGACAATTCTTGCGAATAACTTCACTTCTAAAATGCCCCAAGCTATATGGTTGATGAGGAGAAATCGTCTCAAGAGGATTTTACAAAAGACTTGGCATCCATCGTGCTCTGGTGTCTTCAAACTCTTAGAGAGATTCATCAAATCTCGACGTGATTGCCCCGGATTAACTGTAGTTGGCACAACAAAGTCTTCAAATTTTGCCCCAATAAAGAGTAAAGAAGTTGGGGAAAGCATTAACTAGGAGAAGCAACATGTCCGTGCTTAAGGTCTTCAGGTGACATGCCCCTGCATATGATTTTTCTTGAAATGATCCGCCAATTACTCAACAGAGCTTCAGGCCTTAAGAATAGACTCATCACTGGTGCTTATATCTGAGCTTCCTTGATATCAAACAAATGTTTTGCAGTTAGAAAAAGTTTATTATGAGAATGAAAATTCTAATGCAACAGTTATGTAAGTCTTGAAGATTTTGAAAAGATATCGCACAAATTTTGCGAGTTAGAGCATCATTTATTTTTGTATAGGAAAAACATATGATACCAACATAACTATTTAGAACATTCATGGGAGTCAGGAACACTATCTCATTGAAGTATGCTTTCAAAATAACCTTGCTTCAATTAGGACTTTTGAAGGTTGTAACGTGGTCTGGTTCATGGTTTTTAGAAAAAAGATTTTAAGGCTCAAAATATTTGGTGCCCACCCATTCTTCATGATGTTCTCCAACCCTATGTTCAGTTAATTCAACATGAGTGTTCATCTCTCAAAAGGATTTTGTGACGGTTAAGGAAACGACGAGGCTTTCGGAGTAGAAACCACCCTCATGTCTTCGTGTTTGTAGTCACCAATTTGCTCTTTGCTGAGGACTTTTCTTTGTAGTCCTTTCTTTGCAATTTTTATTTTCCCTAATTTTTGCCTGAACTAATTTTTTGAATTGATAGTCCAGCGGGATGCCTTAATTTTGCCTAAGTCACACGTTTTCATGTTTTTTTTTTACTTAGCAGGCTTTTCTTTTTCTTGAATTTTTGAACAAAATGTGTGACATTAGCTTGTCTTTGCTTGTTGAGAGGATTGTGATTGCCTCGTTTCTTGATGAATGAGGGATAACATTGTGGTTCCACATCCTCTAGATTCATTATACATGAAGGATAGCCCTCGTAGTTTCTCTTCAAAAAACATCTTCCTTATGAATTTTGAACACTCAGTCAGATTAACTAAAAACTACCTTGCCCCAGGTTAAAATTCAAGGTTTTTTTCGTATAGAAAAGGAACTTCTGCTTCAAAGGCTCAAAAGGGGTTAGCAAGGGATTATCTTCCTTATATCTCTGGTGTTTAGGAATTTGAAACAATGCCTGTGCATCATCAGCAAGATTTTATCCAAAAGCAAACAACCAGAGATTTTGTGTTCTTTAGATCATCATCCTCCCTTCAATCTATGCCTAGGCAAGAGAATGGGCAACAAGTTGGTATCATAATGCCAAAAGAAATTTAAAATTTGAAAACAAATATGAGTGAAACGAATGAATTTCTTCAAGACAAACATACTCGTTGTATTAAGATAATCATTCAGATGCAAACAAGTTCTTACATGCAAACAATGTTTTGATAAACAAGAAAAATTACAAAAAGCATGAATAAGTTAATAATCTGGGAAGGCTTTCCATCTGGACTTGAATTACCGAAAACATCCTTCAAAAATCAAAGTCACCATCAATCGTGTTTACTCTTCGGCGCATGCTTGATTTGAACTTCAAAACCAACGTCCTTGAATGACAAGATACCACTTCTGACCAACTTCTGAACCTCAATCTTCAAAGCAAAGCAACCCTCCAAGTCATGCCCAAGAGCACCTTGATGAAAGGTACAAGCCAAATCAGCTTTGTAGTACCAATGTATCTTCTCAGGAACCTTCGGTGGAGGTCGGGTCTGAACCAAATTCCTATGCATCAGGATAGGGAACAACTCTGTATAGGTAATTGGAATTGGATCAAACTGGGTTTTCCTCTGATTAGGAACTCGCTGATTTTGTTGATGAATAGGAGGAACATGATGATTTTGACGATGAATATTTCTTCCTATGGTTCTCTTATTGGAAAAGTTATTATCAAACTTCTTCACACCATTAGCTGAGCTACCATCTTCATATGAACATCCCTTCCCAACATCTTCTTCTAGACGCACTCCCACATTCACCTTGTCAGGAAAGTCATTAGGTGCATTAACCATCACCTTCTCATGAGAGAATGATTTTAGAGTTTCAGTGAATACTTTTATCATCGCTTCCTCCCTCCTAGAAGGATTGACTTGGGCGGCAACCAGAATTTCAACCAAACCAGTTAAGTGCTCCATACTAGCTTTCAAAATAGTCATCTCTCTACGGAGTTCATAAACCTCTTGCTTGATATTCTCCATTGTCCTCTTAGCGCGAGTGTTGTACTAGTGAGACCAAAGGAAAAAAAAATAAGACTTGGAAATGACCTTTGAAAGTGAAACAAAAATATAGAGTGATGCATGATATGTGAATGTAAAAGAGAGTTTTATTTGATCTTCAAGGTATTAAGTTGTAAACATCAAGGTATGAAGATAGAAGATGAATTTTAAATTGGTTCCAAATGTTGATCAAGTTATCATCAAGATCAATCATCCATTTTGGTGGATTAGGGTTTTCGCCCTATCAACACCCAAGATCCATTGAGTTTGACAAGACTTGTGGTATTTACAAATAAAGACTTCCAAATTCCTTCAAAGTCAAGTGAAAAGGGTTTTATGGATGCATGAATGAATGGCTATGCAACAACCACAAGCAAGGTCACAAATAGAGTCGAAAGGTTCAACGTCACGAGCATGGAGTCAAGGTAAGGAACACCCCCAAGGTATGTACTAACGGTTTAATCACACCTGTAGAACAAGGTTCTAAGAGTTCCCGGAGTCTACATTCCTCCTTCGGATATTACCAACGTCTGGATTACTCAATAATCAGCAATATTCTCAAGAGAAACTCATCCGAGCGTAGCATCGCGTAACAATTACTTCCGGATTACTCTGTTATAATCTCCGCGCTACACCTAAAAGGCCAAGATGGGTTAGGGTTATACGGTTCCCGGCTTCTCTGGCTCCCAGGTCGAAAATAATAATGTCTTCCCGATTACTCGGTAAACAAATATTACGTTCAAAAGGGCCTTCCACTGAGTGGGGGATCTCATGCCTCCTTCTTCGGGATTACTCCCTCAAAGTTAACATGACTATACCGCCCGTCCTATTCCTAAGTGTAACTTAGTCCGGGTATAGGACTTGTCCTTTGTAAATATTATCAACACCCAAATAATCATAATATATACATATAATCAAACAATCGAATAATGATAAAACAGATAAAACAAATTAGGCTTAACCCACTTAGGGATGGACCAGCAAGAGGTCAATCTTTCCCCAGCAGAGTCGCCAATTCTGTAGCGGTGAAAATCGGAGATCAAGCTATTAATTAACTTGACTCGCAAAAGCAAGAGTCTCCACCGCGCTTTATTATTTCCAAGGGAAAAGGGGAAAGAGAGAAATAAAACCCTAAAGTATGCAATGTAAAATAATACTTTTAAAAGTAATGAAAATACAAGGCGTTTTTGAAAAGAGGTCTATGGTTCGGGGGTTGGTTATACAATGGGAAGGTATTAGCACCCAATGCATCTGCGGTACTCCGCAGGAACCTTTTGAAATATCTGTTTTTTGGTTAAAATTGTTTGTTTGATTAAGATGGTTTGTTTGGTTAAAGATGGGTATGGACGATATTTTTGAAGATACGACGACCTAGTGTTGAAGTTTTGACTTAAAAGGTGTGAGTTTGAAATTTGAATCTTTTAGGAAAATCGACTTAATTTTGGAAAAAATAGTAAATAGGAAAAAAATGAATGAGGGTGTTCGCTTGATCGTATTAGATATTTGATGACATGAAGTCAAGAAAGTTAAAATATTCTCCTTGGAATTGATGCAATCAGCGAAAAAATAAATCATGAAATTAATTGGAGAATAATTGGCACAAGATCAACCAGCATACATTTAACATTAATCAAAAAGGGAAAATTATAAATAACAATGAGGATTCTAATTTAAAAGGGAAGATAAAACCAAATGTGAAAAGAAAAGATTTGTAACCAAACGAATTGACAGAAATTATTAAACTAAACTAAAACGAATATAAAAGTTCACTAATGATTACCAAATTAATTTTGAAATTAACTAATTAAGAAAAACTATCTAATAATAACAAAAAAACATGCATGATAACTAATTATTTATATGATTTTAAATTAAAAAATGGAAACTAATTAAAATAAATTAAAACTAATCTAATTTAAAAAAGGGTCTAAACAAAATAATGAGGTGAAGTATGAAGCAAATCGAAGTGGGCCTAAAGAAATGAAACAATAAGTCCAAGTTGTAACACAAATAAAGATCAGAAAACAAAAATAATTAAAAAAAATGATGGGCCGGACCGGGTCAGGGTGGTCCGGACCCATCTTCCAAATTCACAAAATTGGGGTTGAAGAAAACCCTACTACTCTTTATCTCAGAACGGCCATAGTTGCAGAAACAAAGCTTCCCTCTGCCACCTTTCTTCTTCCTCCCACAAAACCACCCAAATCCATCCTCCACCATCATAGCCTCAGTCACACGCTTGGCGTGAATTGCACAGAGGTTTGTGTCCTCAAATAGTCCGACGAGGTAAGACTCGGCCTCTTCTTGGAGTGCAGACACGGCGGAGCTCTGGAAATGGAGGTCGGTTTTGAAATCTTGAGCGATCTCACGAACAAGACGCTGGAAGGGAAGCTTGCGAATCAAAAGCTCAGTACTCTTCTGGTACTTGCGGATCTCACGGAGAGCGACGGTTCCTGGCCTGAAACGATGTGGCTTCTTCACTCCTCCGGTGGTCGGAACAGACCTGCGAGCGACTTTGGTTGCCAACTGCTTCCTTGGGACTTTGCCGTCGGTGGACTTGCGTGTTGTTTGCTTGGTACGAGCCATGGTGATTGAATTGATGAGAAATTGATTAGAGAGAAGAACCAGATTTGTGGATTTGTTTTTGTTGTTTTGAGAGTGATAAGGAAAGGGGCCGACTATAACACAAGCAATAATGGCAGCGGATTCTCCTTCCCTCGCGATTGGTATGCATCTTCAAACTCTAACCTCTCATCAACTAATTCCCTCTCTCAGTTCTCTTGCAGTTTAACAAAAATCAACAAAACTCGGTTTCCCTTCCCATCTTATCATTTATGGGAATAACAAAAACCCTCATATGAATCTCTATCTCAAATTCACTTTACTAATTAATTACTTTACTATTCCAAAGTTCTATTCTATTTTCTCATTCAATCAATATGCTTGCAGATTCAGAGAAAACTAAGACGACAAAATCCCTCTACATAGTCTCTCTAATCACTCAGTTCAAAGGTTACCGCGGGTTAGCAATAACGTGTGCACATAAGAAAGGAAAAAATGATATGAAGCCTCCGAGCGATGTCATAACAGCATTCGAATGAGAAATAGCGAGAAAAAAACAAATAACTACAACAATAATTCAAAGATAGAAGGCTGTGAACCTGGGATAATGTTGAAAGCTTCTTTGTCGACTCTACGGCAACAACTTCTACGAATGTCCAATGAGGTGAATTCCCGCCTTTTAGTCTTCTTCAAATTAAACTTCTAGTGTGTAGGCAGTAACTTGAATGAAGTAAAATAAAAGAGGTTTTGTAATATTTTTGTATGAGATGCTTGTGTTTGCAGGGTATTGAAAAAAGAAGTTAGTGATTCATGGTGATGTGAAATGGTTTTGGATAGAGACAGGCTGAAAATTATGAAGTTCTTGCTAGGTGTTTCTTCTTGTCAGATTTTTCTATGTTGCTGGTATATATATATATTTTTTTTGTTTTTGTTAACCAAGTCTAAGTTTATATAGAGAACATAATGAAATTTTGGGGGGAAAATGTTGTGAAAGTTGGTTTTGTTATAACTGTTTTATTACTTTTTTGTGCAGGTTAAAGCTTTCCTTACTTGTGCAAAATTGGGACAGCATAGCAGAACTAGTTTGACTGCTGCAACATAGGTTGATTTTGGACAGAACTTATACAGTTTTGGGACTGTAAGGCAGAGTTTGTAGCAGTGGTTCTGGACAGCAGACAAAAGACAGTTTTGGGGCATTATTTTTGGACTGATGTGCAGCAGTAAAATTATCATTGAAAGGTCCCTTTTCTACTTTGCATTTTTCTGATTTTCCCATGTAACCATACATGTATTTTCCCTCTCTTTTCTTTCAAAATATTGGACTGATTTTGCTTCCATATGTTTTGTTGTTTTAATGGACAGTTTTGGGTGAAAGTTGGAGCAAGGTTTGTGGACAATTCTATGGCATGATTTGGAAGAATGAATCAAGTTAGAAGATTACGATAGGTTTAGAATTTGTTTTCTTGTACAAACACTTGTGTAAAATTGTTGTGGTAACTTGTAATTTTGACTTAGAGCTTGATTAAATGTAATTTGGGAATTTAAACTTGTGCAACTTGCAAATGGATGAGACAAAGGTTATTTGGAACTTTGAAATTATATTTTTGAGATGTCTTGAGAATTGAATTAGTTTGAATAATGGATGATGAATAGTTAGAAAATGATTTGTTTGATATCCGGTTTTGTTATTGCTGCAAAAATCATGAACTTGTCCTATGAATAATCGTGTGATGATATTGATGTGGTCCCACTCTGCAATTTTTTTTCTCTATTTTTGACAAAAACAAACAAATAATAACATAATAGTAACAATAATATAAGAAGAAGAAAAAAGTATTAGTAACAATAAATAAAATAAAATAATAAAATGCAACAATGATAATAACAAAAATAAAAATAATCAGTAACAATAAAAGGTGAAATAATAAAATGCAATAAAGATACTAATAATAATAATAATAATGAGAAAAAGGGAAAATAGTTAGTAATATCTAAAAGAAATAGAAATAGATTAAAATAAGAAGAAAAAAAAATAATAAGACAGATTTTTGAACTAAAACAAATTTATTGGAAATATGATAGAAAATGCAAATGATAAACTATTTTAATTCTTTTTTTTAAATAGAAATTAAAATGATGAATAAAAACAAGAAAGCATGCGAAATGATCGATTTTTCAAATTAACGACAAAATATGCACCAGTCGAAAAAAGTGAAGGGGCGAAAAACGGGGTGCGACAGTTGTGCCTTGATGAATCAGTCTTCGAGAATCCATAATCAAACGTACTTTTGGCTTGGGAGACTCAAAACCTTAATTGAGGCGTGACACTTGATGCTCTTGATCCAGACCTGTCTCTGCACATGACACAAAAGAAAACATGAACATACACCTTTGTATGCGATTAGAAATTAGTGATACATATGCTAAAAATGTTCAAAACACTTGACAATCTTCGCATAGTCAAAGCTCGAAGGTGAGACATTAAAACCGACCGTATTTCGTGACCTTGACTTATCTTAAAAAATGCAAAAAATAAAAATGGGATCTTAGGTCAAAAATTGGGGTACAACAGCTGCCCCTATTTAAGTTTCTTCTATCTGGAGATATGAAGATTGGGATCTTCATTTCGACGAGATTGAAGGGACTTAAATATAGAATACACAATTTTTGGCCTTAAGATACCGCGATTATGTTCATGATATGATATGAATGTAATGCTCTGAATTTTATGGGGAATGACGTCATATGAGACTGACTATGCTGGAGAAACCAAGCACATTATACAGTAATCCCACAGAGGAAGAGGTTGTACCTCCACTGGGGAAACAAAGTCATAGACTTCAAATGAGAGACTCTTGAATGATTTACATCAGTGTTGAGACTGGAAAAGAAATGATTTACATCAGCACTGTGGCTGGAAAATAAAATGATTGACATCAGCACTGTGGCTGGAAAACAAAATGATTGACATCAGCACTGTGGCTGGAGATAAACATCTCTTATTTCTGAATTTTACCAAGAACGGTAACACATTTCTTCTTTAACCAAGATATCGCTTGAAAAGGATAAAATAAAAAACTTCCCCACGGGACTTTTCCGAAGGGGTGCCATTTGCTGAGTAGACATTATTGTAGGGGATACACAAGCTGCTCAAATAAAGAGGCCGCCACTTGCTTCCTTTCAAAGGTGTCAATAACATACAAGCTGCTCATGAAGAGACTACCACTTGCTGTCTTCAAAGAATATTAAAACACACAAGCTGCTGATGAAGAGTCCGCCACTTGTTGCCAAAAACCCACAAGCTGCTCATAAAGAAGCTGCCACTTGTTGTCTTCAAAGAATATCAAAGCACACAAGCTGCTCATGAAGAGTCTGCCACTTGTTGCCAATAACCCACAAGCTGCTCATGAAGAAGCTGCCACTTGTTGTCTTCAAGGGAACAATAACACAAGTTGCTCAAATAGATAGGCTTCCACTTGCTGTCTTCCAAAAAACTAACGTACAAGCTGCTCATGAAGAGACCGCCACTTTCCGTTTTCCGTACAAGCTGCTCATGAAGAGACCGCCACTTGTCGTTTTCCGAAGATAACAATAACACACAAGTTGCTCATGAAGAGACGACCGCTTGCTGGTTTTCAAAGATAACAATGACACACAAGTTGCTCATGAAGAGACCGCCGCTTGCTGTTTTCCAAAAAACTAACGTACAAGCTGCTCATGAAGAGACCGCCACTTTCCGTTTTCCGTACAAGCTGCTCATGAAGAGACCGCCACTTGTCGTTTTCCGAAGATAACAATAACACACAAGTTGCTCATGAAGAGACCGCTGCTTGCTGGTTTTCAAAGATAACAATAACACACAAGTTGCTCAAATAGATAAGCTGCCACTTGCTGTCTTCCAAAAAACTAACGTACAAGCTGCTCATGAGGAGATCGCCACTTTCCGTTTTTCGTACAAGCTGCTCATGAAGAGACCGCCACTTGTCATTTTCCAAAGATAACAATAACACACAAGTTGCTCATGAAGAGACCGCCGCTTGCTGGTTTTCAAAGATAACAATGACACACAAGTTGCTCATGAAGAGACCGCCGCTTGCTGTTTTCCAAAAAACTAACGTACAAGCTGCTCATGAAGAGACCGCCACTTTCCGTTTTTCGTACAAGCTGCTCATGAAGAGACCGCCACTTGTCGTTTTCCAAAGATAACAATAATACACAAGTTGCTCATGAAGAGACCGCCGCTTGCTGGTTTTCAAAGATAACAATAACACACAAGTTGCTCAAATAGATAAGCTGCCACTTGCTGTCTTCCAAAAAACTAACGTACAAGCTGCTCATGAAGAGACCGCCACTTTCCGTTTTCCGTACAAGCTGCTTATGAAGAGACCGCCACTTGTCGTTTTCCGAAGATAACAATAACACACAAGTTGCTCATGAAGAGACCGCCGCTTGCTGGTTTTCAAAGATAACAATGACACATAAGTTGCTCATGAAGAGACCGCCGCTTGCTGTTTTCCAAAAAACTAACGTACAAGCTGCTCATGAAGAGACCGCCACTTTCCGTTTCCGTACAAGCTGCTCATGAAGAGACCGCCACTTGTCGTTTTCCGAAGATAACAATAACACACAAGTTGCTCATGAAGAGACCGCCGCTTGCTGGTTTTCAAAGATAACAATAACACACAAGTTGCTCATGAAGAGACCGCCGCTTGCTGTTTTGAAAGGTGACAGTAACACGCAAGTTGCTCATGAAGAGACCGCCGCTTGCTGTTTTGTTGAAGATACTCATAAAATATCGTGAAGATATTGCTGGAGGTGAGAATCAATAATTTCATTTGGTATGGGCAAGCTTCTCATAAAGAGACCGCCATTTGTCGTAGGGAAATCAGAAATAATCAAACTGCTCAAATAAAGAGTCAGTCGCTTGTTGTCATGTCGATATTCTAGAAGAAGGTTGTGATAACGCTGCTGGGGAATAAAGTTCCTCTTCAATGGGGAACCATGAATAAATCCTTCTTGAGGAGACCAAGTATTTACATTGCAAAATAAATGCACTCTCCATCTAGGTTTCACAGCCTAGAGATATTCACAGGGTATCGTTCACAAGAGACACAGCTCAATCCAGGAATAAACTGGAGAGAAAACGGTCAAACAAGACTCCACCCAATGAGGAAATAACTCAAATGAGGATTTATCCTATCCAGAGATGGAAAAGGAAAGCTAAAGCAAGATTCTTCCACGAGAGTTAACTCAGTGGGGAATTAGAAAGAAGGCACACTTTATGCTTAAGTCGAAACTCTATTTGGAAAGATCAAATATGTTATTTGAATAGACATAACCAAGGTATACAAACTCAATGACATCAACAAATACAACTGTGCGTGCATGATGCAAGTGTGAATGAATAAATGAATGTCATGTATATGCTGACAAAACAGACAGGGGAGATGGACAGAAAATGATAAGACATCACAGTACAATTCGACACTCGGCTAATCTCAACAGGATGGTAACATTACTGGAGATAGAAACAAAAGCCATCCTTGGAGAAAAGTCCTTTTACAAGGCTTAAATATCTATGGAGGGAAAGATATTTTCAGGTAGAAAACCCAAAGTCCAGTCTTCTATTGGAAATAATCCATTGAAAGGATAACAACACGAACAAAGTTTCAGCTGGAAAGAAGTCTTGCTTAGCTGGAGATACTGGGAACACCACCCTCTGATAATGTGTGCAATACATATCACATATCTTGACAAATCTGGATTTCCCGTGGGACTAATTTTGGATGCCCCAAGTTTACTGTTGATAAGCTGGGTGATGCACGACAATTCTTGCGAATAACTTCACTTCTAAAATGCCCCAAGCTATATGGTTGATGAGGAGAAATCGTCTCAAGAGGATTTTACAAAAGACTTGGCATCCATCGTGCTCTGGTGTCTTCAAACTCTTAGAGAGATTCATCAAATCTCGACGTGATTGCCCCGGATTAACTGTAGTTGGCACAACAAAGTCTTCAAATTTTTCCCCAATAAAGAGTAAAGATGTTGGGGAAAGCATTAACTAGGAGAAGCAACATGTCCGTGCTTAAGGTCTTCAGATGACATGCCCCTGCATATGATTTTTCTTGAAATGATCCGCCAATTACTCAACAGAGCTTCAGGCCTTAAGAATAGACTCATCACTGGTGCTTATATCTGAGCTTCCTTGATATCAAACAAATGTTTTGCAGTTAGAAAAAGTTTATTATGAGAATGAAAATTCTAATGCAACAGTTATGTAAGTCTTGAAGATTTTGAAAAGATATCGCACAAATTTTGCGAGTTAGAGCATCATTTATTTTTGTATAGGAAAAACATATGATACCAACATAACTATTTAGAACATTCATGGGAGTCAGGAACACTATCTCATTGAAGTATGCTTTCAAAATAACCTTGCTTCAATTAGGACTTTTGAAGGTTGTAACGTGGTCTGGTTCATGGTTTTTAGAAAAAAGATTTTAAGGCTCAAAATATTTGGTGCCCACCCATTCTTCATGATGTTCTCCAACCCTATGTTCAGTTAATTCAACATGAGTGTTCATCTCTCAAAAGGATTTTGTGACAGTCAAGGAAACGACGAGGCTTTCGGAGTAGAAACCACCCTCATGTCTTCGTGTTTGTAGTCACCAATTTGCTCTTTGCTGAGGACTTTTCTTTGTAGTCCTTTCTTTGCAATTTTTATTTTCCCAAATTTTTTCCTGAACTAATTTTTTGAATTGATAGTCCAGCGGGATGCCTTAATTTTGCCTAAGTCACACGTTTTCATGTTTTTTTTTTTGACTTAGCAGGCTTTTCTTTTTCTTGACTTTTTGAACAAAATGTGTGACATTAGCTTGTCTTTGCTTGTTGAGAGGATTGTGATTGCCTCGTTTCTTGATGAATGAGGGATAACATTGTGGTTCCACATCCTCTAGATTCATTATACATGAAGGATAGCCCTCGTAGTTTCTCTTCAAAAAACATCTTCCTTATGAATTTTGAACACTCAGTCAGATTAACTAAAAACTA
The DNA here is from genome assembly GCA_948472305.1 of Vicia faba. Lineage (NCBI taxonomy): Eukaryota > Viridiplantae > Streptophyta > Magnoliopsida > Fabales > Fabaceae > Vicia > Vicia faba. The sequence goes on from OX451739.1 coordinate 719,723,586, forward strand.
CCCTGCCCCAGGTTAAAATTCAAGGTTTTTTTCGTATAGAAAAGGAACTTCTGCTTCAAAGGCTTAAAAGGGGTTAGCAAGGGATTATCTTCCTTATATCTCCGGTATTTAGGAATTTGAAACAATGCCTGTACATCATCAGCAAGATTTTATCCAAAAGCAAACAACCAGAGATTTTGTGTTCTTTAGATCATCATCCTCCCTTCAATCTCTGCCTAGGCAAGAGAATGGGCAACAAGTTGGTATCATAATGCCAAAAGAAATTTAAAATTTGAAAACAAATATGAGTGAAACGAATGAATTTCTTCAAGACAAACATACTCGTTGTATTAAGATAATCATTCAGATGCAAACAAGTTCTTACATGCAAACAATGTTTTGATAAACAAGAAAAATTACAAAAAGCATGAATAAGTTAATAATCTGGGAAGGCTTTCCATCTGGACTTGAATTACCGAAAACATCCTTCAAAAATCAAAGTCACCATCAATCGTGTTTACTCTTCGGCGCATGCTTGATTTGAACTTCAAAACCAACGTCCTTGAAGGACAAGATACCACTTCTGACCAACTTCTGAACCTCAATCTTCAAAGCAAAGCAACCCTCCAAGTCATGCCCAAGAGCACCTTGATGAAAGTTACAAGCCAAATCAGCTTTGTGGTACCAATGTATCTTCTCAGGAACCTTCGGTGGAGGTCGGGTCTGAAAATACAAGGCGTTTTTGAAAAGAGGTCTATGGTTCAGGGGTTGGTTATTCAATGGGAAGGTATTAGCACCCAATGCATCTGCGGTACTCCGCAGGAACCTTTTGAAATATCTGTTTTTTGGTTAAAATTGTTTGTTTGATTAAGATGGTTTGTTTGGTTAAAGATGGGTATGGACGATATTTTTGAAGATACGACGACCTAGTGTCGAAGTTTTGACTTAAAAGGTGTGAGTTTGAAATTTGAATCTTTTAGGAAAATCGACTTAATTTTGGAAAAAATAGTAAATAGGAAAAAAATGAATGAGGGTGTTCGCTTGATCGTATTAGATATTTGATGACATGAAGTCAAGAAAGTTAAAATATTCTCCTTGGAATTGATGCAATCAGCGAAAAAATAAATCATGAAATTAATTGGAGAATAATTGGCACAAGATCAACCATCATACATTTAACATTAATCAAAAAGGGAAAATTATAAATAATAATGAGGATTCTAATTTAAAAGGGAAGATAAAACCAAATGTGAAAAGAAAAGATTTGTAACCAAACGAATTGACAGAAATTATTAAACTAAACTAAAACGAATATAAAAGTTCACTAATGATTACCAAATTAATTTTGAAATTAACTAATTAAGAAAAACTATCTAATAATAACAAAAAAACATGCATGATAACTAATTATTTATATGAGTTTAAATTTAAAAATGGAAACTAATTAAAATAAATTAAAACTAATCTAATTTAAAAAAGTGTCTAAACAAAATAATAAGGTGAAGTATGAAGCAAATCGAAGTGGGCCTAAAGAAATGAAACAATAAGTCCAAGTTGTAACACAAATAAAGATCACAAAACAAAAATATTTAAAAAAATGATGGGCCGGACCGGGTCAGGGTGGTCCGGACCCATCTTCCAAATTCACAAAATCGGGGTTGAAGAAAACCCTACTACTCTTTATCTCATAACGGCCATAGTTGCAGAAACAAAGCTTCCCTCTCCCACCTTTCTTCTTCCTCCCACAAAACCACCCAAATCCATCCTCCACCATCATAGCCTCAGTCACACGCTTGGCGTGAATTGCACAGAGGTTTGTGTCCTCAAATAGTCCGACGAGGTAAGACTCGGCCGCTTCTTGGAGTGCAGACACGGCGGAGCTCTGGAAACGGAGGTCGGTTTTGAAATCTTGAGCGATCTCACGAACAAGACGCTGGAAGGGAAGCTTGCGAATCAAAAGCTCAGTACTCTTCTGGTACTTGCGGATCTCACGGAGAGCGACGGTTCCTGGCCTGAAACGATGTGGCTTCTTCACTCCTCCGGTGGCCGGAGCAGACCTCCGAGCGACTTTGGTTGCCAACTGCTTCCTTGGGACTTTGCCGCCGGTGGAATTGCGTGTTGTTTGCTTGGTACGAGCCATGGTGATTGAATTGATGAGAAATTGATTAGAGAGAAGAACCAGATTTGTGGATTTGTTTTTGTTGTTTTGAGAGTGATAAGGAAAGGGGCCGACTATAACACAAGCAACAATGGCAGCGGATTCTCCTTCCCTCGCGATTGGTATGCATCTTCAAACTCTAACCTCTCATCAACTAATTCCCTCTCTCAGTTCTCTTGCAGTTTAACAAAAATCAACAAAACTCGGTTTCCCTTCCCATCTTATCATTTATGGGAATAACAAAAATCCTCATATGAATCTCTATCTCAAATTCACTTTACTAATTAATTACTTTACTATTCCAAAGTTCTATTCTATTTTCTCATTCAATCAATATGCTTGTAGATTCAGAGAAAACTAAGACGACAAAATCCCTCTACATAGTCTCTCTAATCACTCAGTTCAAAGGTTACCGCGGGTTAGCAATAACGTGTGCACATAAGAAAGGAAAAAATGATATGAAGCCTTCGAGCGATGTCATAACAGCATTCGAATGAGAAATAGCGAGAAAAAAACAAAGAACTACAACAATAATTCAAAGATAGAAGGCTGTGAACCTGGGATAATGTTGAAAGCTTCTTTGTCGACTCTACAGCAACAACTTCTACGAATGTCCAATGAGGTGAATTCCCGCCTTTTAGTCTTCTTCAAATTAAACTTCTAGTGTGTAGGCAGTAACTTGAATGAAGTAAAATAAAAGAGGTTTTGTAATATTTTTGTATGAGATGCTTGTGTTTGCAGGGTATTGAAAAGAGAAGTTAGTGATTCATGGTGATGTGAAATGGTTTTGGATAGAGACAGGCTGAAAATTATGAAGTTCTTGCTAGGTGTTTCTTCTTGTCAGATTTTTCTATGTTGCTGGTATATATATATATATATATATTTTTTTGTTTTTGTTAACCAAGTCTAAGTTTATATAGAGAACATAATGAAATTTTGGGGGGAAAATGTTGTGAAAGTTGGCTTTGTTATAACTGTTTTATTACTTTTTTGTGCAGGTTAAAGCTTTCCTTACTTGTGCAAAATTGGGACAGCATAGCAGAACTAGTTTGACTGCTGCAACATAGGTTGATTTTGGACAGAACTTATACAGTTTTGGGACTGTAAGGCAGAGTTTGTAGCAGTGGTTCTGGACAGCAGACAAAAGACAGTTTTGGGGCATTATTTTTGGACTGATGTGCAGCAGTAAAATTATCATTGAAAGGTCCCTTTTCTACTTTGCATTTTTCTGATTTTCCCATGTAACCATACATGTATTTTCCCTCTCTTTTCTTTCAAAATATTGGACTGATTTTGCTTCCATATGTTTTGTTGTTTTAATGGACAGTTTTGGGTGAAAGTTGGAGCAAGGTTTGTGGACAATTCTATGGCATGATTTGGAAGAATGAATCAAGTTTGAAGATTACGATAGGTTTAGAATTTGTTTTCTTGTACAAACACTTGTGTAAAATTGTTGTGGTAACTTGTAATTTTGACTTAGAGCTTGATTAAATGTAATTTGGGAATTTAAACTTGTGCAACTTGCAAATGGATGAGACAAAGGTTATTTGGAACTTTGAAATTATATTTTTGAGATGTCTTGAGAATTGAATGAGTTTGAATAATGGATGATGAATAGTTAGAAAATGATTTGTTTGATATCCGATTTTGTTATTGCTGCAAAAATCATGAACTTGTCCTATGAATAATCGTGTGATGATATTGATGTGGTCCCACTCTGCAGTTTTTTTTCTCTATTTTTGACAAAATCAAACAAATAATAACATAATAGTAACAATAATATAAGAAGAAGAAAAAAGTATTAGTAACAATAAATAAAATAAAATAATAAAATGCAACAATGATAATAACAAAAATAAAAATAATTAGTAACAATAAAAGGTGAAATAATAAAATACAATAAAGATACTAATAATAATAATAATAATGAGAAAAAGGGAAAATAGTTAGTAATATCTAAAAGAAATAGAAATAGATTAAAATAAGAAAAAAAAAATAAGACAGATTTTTGAAGTAAAACAAATTCATTGGAAATATGATAGAAAAGGCAAATGATAAACTATTTTAATTCTTTTTTTTTAAATAGAAATTAAAATGATGAATAAAAACAAGAAAGCATGCGAAATGATCGATTTTTCAAATTAACGACAAAATATGCACCAGTCGAAAAAAGTGAAGGGGCGAAAAACGGGGTGCGACAGTTGTGCCTTGATGAATCAGTCTTCGAGAATCCATAATCAACCGTACTTTTGGCTTGGGAGACTCAAAACCTTAATTGAGGCGTGACACTTGATGCTCTTGATCTAGACCTGTCTCTGCACATGACACAAAAGAAAACATGAACATACACCTTTGTATGCGATTAGAAATTAGTGATACATATGCTAAAAAATGTTCAAAACACTTGACAATCTTCGCATAGTCAAAGCTCGAAGGTGAGACATTAAAACCGACCGTATTTCGTGACCTTGACTTATCTTAAAAAATGCAAAAAATAAAAATGGGATCTTAGGTCAAAAATTGGGATACAACAGTATCCCATTCTCCTTTGATCTGACTGATGACCAAAGCTGAGTCCCCAAACACAATCAAAGATTTGATTCCCAAGTCTATGGCAACCTTGAGTCCAAAGATGCAAGCTTCATACTCTGCCATATTGTTCGTACAGTTGAAGCAAAGTCTAGCGGTGAAAGGAGTATGGCAACCTTTTGGGGAGATGAGTATTGTGCCGATACCGTTGCCAAGCGCATTGGATGCCCCATCAAAGTACAGAGTCCATTGGGATCCCTGTTCAGGTCCGTCATATGGTCTGAAGTCTTCAATGTTGTCCAATGTCATGATGTCCTCATCAGGGAAGTCAAACTTCATGGATTGATAATCTTCGACAGCTTGATGAGCCAGATGGTCAGCTAGCACATTCCCCTTTATAGCTTTTTGGGTCGTGTACTGTATGTCGTACTCTGTTAGGATCATCTTCCATCTGGCTATCCTTCCAAACAAAGCAGGCTTCTCGAAGATGTATTTGATCAGATCCATTTTAGATATCAGCAAAGTGGTATGAGTCAACATATATTGTCTCAGCCGGCAAGCAGCCCATACCAAAGCGCAACAAGTTTTCTCAAGTAGTGAATATCTGGTTTCACAGTCAGTAAACTTTTTGCTAAGGTAATAAATGACATGCTCTTTTCGTCTAGACTCGTCATGCTGCCCTAGCACGCACCCCATTGAATTATCTAAAACGGTCAGATACATGATTAGAGGTCTTCCTTCGACGGGTGGCATCAAGATAGGAGGCTCTAGCAAATACTCCTTGATTTTATCGAAAGCAATTTGACAGTCATCATTCCATTTAACTACCTGATCTTTCTTCAACAGCTTGAAGATTGGTTCACAGGTAGATGTTAGGTGAGAAATGAACCTAGCAATGTAGTTTAGGCGTCCCAAGAAACCTCTGACCTCCTTCTCAGTGCGAGGGGCAGGCGTTTCTCGTATAGCTTTGACTTTGGTAGGATCAACCTCGATGCCCTTGTTGCTGAAAATGAAACCCAAGAGCTTACCGGATCGGACACCGAATGTGCACTTGTTTGGATTTAACCGTAGCTTGTACTCCTTCAACCTGACAAACAGTTTTTGTAAGTGATCTAGGTGTTCTTCTTCAGTTTGTGATCGGGCTATCATGTCATCTATGTAGACCTCTATCTCATGATGTATCATATCATGAAACAAAGCTACCATGGCGCGTTGATAGGTTGCCCCGACATTCTTCAGTCCGAATGGCATCACTTTGTAGCAGAACATACCCCACTGTGTAACAAAAGTAGTTTTCTCAATGTCCTCAGGTGCCATTTTGATCTGGTTATAGCCTAAGAATCCGTCCATGAAAGAAAATACCTTGTGCTGAGCTGTGTTGTCAACCAAGATGTCAATGTGCGAAAGTGGAAAGTCATCTTTAGGTCTAGCCCTGTTTAAGTCTCTGTAATCCATGCACATTATCACTTTGCCGTCCTTCTTAGGCACGGGCACAATGTTAGCAACCCATTATGGATAGGAAGTAACGGTCAGAAATCCAGCATTGAACTGCTTCATAACTTCTGCTTTGATCTTTTCTGACATGTCAGGTCTCATGCGGCGGACCTTTTGTTTCATTGGTGGACAGTCTTCTCTTGTAGGGAGACGGTGTACCACAATGTCTGTATCGAGTCCCGACATGTCTTCGTATGACCAGCAAAAGATCTCAACATATTCATGCAACAGCTGAACTAAGCGCTCCTTGACACTCGGCTCTAGGTTGGCACCCACTCTAATTTCTTTCTTGTCTTCCTCAGTACCCAAGTTGATTGTGTCTAACAGCTCCTCATGAGGCAAAATTGCTCTTTCCTCTTGTTGTAGAAGTCTAGCCAATTCCCCCGGCAACTCACAATCTTCCTCACGTTCGTATTCGGCTTGGTAGACTAGATCTTCAGAGTCACTGAAGGCTATAGTAGTATCGTTACCCATGGGTTCCAGAGTGGAAGGGTGAGTGTGGGTGTGTGTAAGGGCATAGCAATCTTAAAACAACAAAATGTAAAAGAAAGACAATGAGCACAAAAGTTTTAAATATGAAAAGCGTCTATGATTCATTAAAACAACATATGAAAATGAAATAAAGACCCTTACAAATGGACCTATGTGCCTCGGGTAAGACACAAGGTTGAAAAAGTACGAATTGTTTGTGAATTATTACAGATCCAACAGAAATGGAAAAAATAAATTACTATGGTATGAAAGTAATCGGAACAAAGTCTTTTGCTTCCCAGTTGCATAGTCCTCCGCCAACAGTAGGGAAAATCCAGTCTTCCAAGCTGCCCTCTTCTTCACTGTCCTCTAGTGCATTAACCCCTTGGTGGCTGATCTTCACAGGTGACCCTCCGGCACGGGCGCGGCGAACAGCTTTCTGAGCAGTCGAAGTGAATTCCAGGCCAAATTTGTCTGATTTGGAAGGAAAGTCGGGAAGCTTCCCCCAGATAGTGGATCCGCCTTCTTCCACTACTGCCCTTTCATCTTTTAGGGAAGACATCCGAGGTACAGGTCTTGTGATCACCGGAGTTGAGGACACTGCTTTGGTCGCTGCTATTTCCTGAGAAACTTCTTCAAAATGCTGGAAAGGGGTCTCAATGAATTCGCCATCCAATTCTACATACCGAAAAGAATTCAGATGACTAATCATATATTCCTCTTCACCATGGACAGTTATGATTTTCCCTTGGACAGGGTACTTCAACATCTGATGCAAAGTCGAGGTGACCGCACCGGCGTTGTGAATCCAAGGACATCCCAACAGGCAAGAGTAGGAAGGACGGATGTCCATCACGTAGAATGTTGAATTGAACGTCTGAGTACCCACCTTGATCGGGATGTTCACCTCTCCATGGACCATCCTTTTAGAGCCGTCAAATGCTCTCACAATAATATTACTGGGTTTTAGGGTTAGGCCTTCACATTCCAATCTATCCAAGGCTTTCTTTGGCAAGACATTTAGAGATGATCCAGTATCAACCAAAACATGGGCTAAAGTGGTTCCCCTACACTCCACCGAGACATGTAGTGCATCATTATGTTTTCGTCCTTTGGAGGTTAAGTCGGCATCGGAGAAACCCAGGCCATTATCAGCTGTCAGACTGGCTACACACTCTTGGAATTGATCAACCGAAGTCTCTTGCGGCACATGTGTTGTCTTCAAAAACTTGACCAAAGCTTTAGCATGTGCCTCAGAGCACAGCAGCAGGGCTAACATAGAGATTTTGGAGGGGGTCTGCCCCAGTTGTTCTACCACATCATAGTCACTTTTCTTAATGTTCCTCAGCATTTCTTCCATCTCCCTCTTGGATGTCTCAGGAATAAATAGTGACTGAGCCTTCGTCAAGACAGGCTCCTCTTGAACATTCTTTCCTTTATTCTCAGCGGCGGAAGTAGGGATAGGAATGGCATTGTCATTGTTGGCGGATACACTTGCAGGTGTAATTACTGGTACGGCTGTAATCTTTGGAGTGGCCACGGGTCCAGAGACTGCCTTTGGTGGCGCAATTTCTGGAGAGAAAATTATTCCACTACGAGTAATTTTGCTTGTTCCAGCAATGTTACTGATGTCGGAATTGTCTTCTTTAGAACTCTCGTCTTCGGCAGTCTGCTCAATTTGTTTGACACCATGGTAGTAGATTTCTCCACCATAGTTCCATGGTACCATTTTATCTGATTTGTATGGGGCTGGCCCGGGCATTGTTATTTTCAACAGAGTAATCATAGGAGCGGATGTAATCCTAACGGGTTTTTTAGGAACCCTGGAAGGATTGGCGTATATGGTTATTATTGAAACTTCTGGAACTAGAATGGGTGAGACAAGGGCTTTCTCAAACAAAATTTCCTTGTTATCAATCAACTGTTGGATTCCTTTCTTTAATAGAGGATAATCAAATGGGGAGGATAGGAAAGAATGGCAATCTTGGTCACAACCTGGGAACACCCCAGCTTTCAATAAATTCAACTTGATGGTTAGGAGAGGAGTTAACAGTTCATCCACAGTAGAAACAAGCAGATCTTATTCCACAACACTGGCATTGTATCTATGCCTAGGCATTGGAGCAGAGATAACATTCGGCTTTTCAGGAGCTTCAAATTCAACTTCCTTTGCGTCAATCAAATCTTGGATCTTGTTCTTCAGGGCCCAACAGTCGTTGGTGTCGTGCCCTGGACTTTCTAAAATGGTAAGCACACCTGGCATTCAGATGGTAGTGTGGAGATGAAGTATTAGGATTTTTAGGGGCCTCTTTTAGAATGGCCAAATTCAACTTCAAGAGATATGGTAGGACTTCAGCAGGAGTCATGTTTATCTGGGTGAATTTCCTTACAAGCCTTTCCACCCTTTGCTGGTTATTTCTCGGCTGATCATTTCTTGGTTGATTGTTCCTTGGTTGGTCTGATGCAGACTTTTGAATCATAACGGCCCCCACTGTTGGTCTTCGTTCGGTTCTTCCCTGATTCCTCTATGCATAGACGTCAGACACTTATTTATTTCCCGTGAAGGGCTTTTTTGCAGCAGCAGAGGTAGATGCATCCTTCTGAATTTTCCCGCTTCTAATACCGACTTCCACCCTTTTGCCAGTTAGAATCAACTCAGTGAACCCTGCAGAGGAGCTTCCAATCAGGTGATTAAATAAAGGACCTGACAGAGTCCCCAAGAACATATCCACTATCTCTCTTTCAGATAAAGGTGGTTGCACCCTTCCGGCTAAATCCCTCAATTTTTGGGCATAGTCTTTGAAGCCCTCATTGGTAGCCATAGCCATACTCTGTAGCTGAGTACAGGTTGGCGCCAAGTCGGCGTTGTATTGATACTGTTTATCGAATGCGGCCGCTAATTCTTCCCAATTATGCACATCAGACCTCTCCAACTGGTAAAACCAATCTAGCTGCGTCCCTGATAAACTATCCTGGAAAAAGTGAACCCACGGGTCTTTGTCAGAAGAATGTGGATGAATTTTCCTGACATAAGATGGTAGGTGCATCTTGGGACAAGACAACCCATCATACTTAGCAAAAAGAGACACCTTAAACTTAGGAGGGATTACAATTCCAGATACCAAACCTAACTCTTCAAAGTCCAGCCCTGGGACTCTCTGTATCTCCATAGCAGCTAGACGTTCTTCCAAGTTTTTGTATTTGTCATCGGCCGGAGGGTATTGTTGTTCTGAGTAGTCCTCTTCCTCTTCTTCTTCAGATTCAGATTCAGATGGTACTGCAGTCTCTTTACCTTTTCTCTCTCCTTCCTCAGAGGTTGATGGAAATTCCAAGGTCCGTCTGTCTTGTCCTTCAAACCATCTGCCCATAAGAACCACACCGGCTCGCTTCTTTTTCTTTTTATCTTTTTCCTTCTCTAGTAGATTCTTGAGCTCCTCCTGCCCCTTAGCCAAGGTCAGGAGTAACTGTTGGAATTGTGAATTCTGAGCTTGCAAGTCTTTGACCGTTTGTTCAATATCCATCTTGCTGAAATAAACAGCAGAGAGATGAGGAAACTTGGTGTGAAGACCTGTTTATGTATATGATGAATGATATGTATTCATGTAATAGAATTTGTTTACATCAATTCCCCTATGGAAAAATAGTACAAAATTCTAGGATAAAAAGACGTTGCGCATCCTCTTCGGTGCAATGTAGGTGTTGAGAGTCTGCTCTTCGTGAAGTAACCGAGTAAGTTCTAAAACCTTCTTCACGCTTGCATAGAATTGGGCTTCAAAAGTATCGCATTCTCTCTTGATCTGTATCCAACTCCTTTGCAGATCTTCGAGTGATGTCGGCATGTCAGGATGTAGGAGGGTGTATGGAACCTCTCCTTCCATAACAGGCTCTATAATCACTGGGAGAATAGAGGGGTAAGGCATCATAAGACTTTGGGCGCGGGCTCGTACCCACTTGAGGTAAGGCTCAAGGGGGATGTAATTATTGTGTCCCAAGGTCTTACTGTCTACCTTGTTGGGCATCCTCCAAGCTCGCATAAACCTTTGTCGAAGTCCTTGATATTCGTTGTCAAAGTCAAAAACCAAGTCTAGAATCAACATGTCATGTGGGCCATCCCTTCGGGCATAACCAAACTGTCTCAGAGCCAAGCAGGAGTTGTAGGTGATTCCTCCCCTAATGCCAAGTAGAGTAACATTAGGGAATTCCCCACAACGGTCAATGATGATAACATTTTCTCTGGATCGAGAACACCAATGAATATCTGAATGTGTAAGGGTCATCAACTGTTGTGACCACCTCAAGCCTTGCTCATTCTTCAAGACTGATTGGGGAAGATGAGAAATAAACCATCTTGCTAATAGAGGAGTGCAACACATGAGAACACCTCTTTTCCTCATTGTACGAGTGTGAAAAGAGTGCAAGATATCTCCAAGCAATGTAGGCACTGGATTGCGAGCCATGAAGATTTTGACGGCACTCACATCTATGAGTTTATCAGGGTTAGGGAACAAGACCATCCCATAGATGAGAAGAGCTACAATCTCCTCAAAAGCTTGTAGGTCCAAAGAATTCCAGTAGCTTTAGGCCTTCTCAAACAAGAACTTTTCCAAGAAGCCTTTGACACCACTTCTAGTTTCCCAATGGGTTATGACCTCATATGAGTGCAAGTGCAGGGCTTGAACAATCTCTTCTAGCTTTGGATCTCTTTCCGTACCGTTGAAGGGTAGTTGATTGAGAATAGGGATCCTCAAGAGTTGATAAAATTCCTCCAAAGTGGGCACAAGCTGGTAATCAGGAAATGTGAAGCAGTGATACAAAGGGTCAAAGAACTGGAAAAGAACTTTCATCATGTCTTCCTCTGTGTTGGAAGTGACTAAGTTGAGAAGACGACCATGACTCTCAGTGAATGGAGAGTTTTCAGGAATCTTTGAAGTTAGCTCCTTGAGTTGCGGAGGAATTCTTACAAGGTTGACTTGGATCGTTTTCCTGTGAAGTGATTCCATAACCTACAAAACAGGAACAAAGATGAATTTACAAAATCCTTGAAATGGTTAGTGGATGTATATGATCCTTCATGATGTCCATGATGTTATGCACAAGTATATATGTACAAGCAAATCACATAAGTTCCTAGTTTAGGCTTGCATGGGGTTTCATAGGTAAGTACCCTCTTGAAGTTTAGTTGGCTCAACCTGTCCTAGTAAATAGTAACCGGGTTCTAAGGAGCTCAATATCACTGGATTGTTTCCTTGTTCATTGTTTCAATTCAGCCTCTTTACTGGCGACCGAAATATTCCAAGGAACCAACCCTCAATGAGTGTAGTATCGAGTATCTACCAACTTCGGACGGCACCAAAGCCGGTCATCTCACTACATCCTAAAAGGCCAAGTTGGTCAAGTAAAGGTTCTAAAAGTTCGTTAGTGCTTCATGACATCACTCAGCGGCCCCGTATTCTCTTTGATTGACTCAAAGGCTACCGGTACCCACAAATATGTCGCACTAACATAGCTATTGCTTAGACCATGTCGATATACCCCACACAGTTTCCACAATGTATTGCTATTTACCTATGAATGTTTCCCAAATACGGGTAGAGGATTCAAACCCAAACAATAGAACCAAAGTGTAAAGAAAACAAGTCAAGCAAGATAAGTATGTAAAGGTGATCTAAAACCCTAAGGTAACCCCACTTTTTTATAATAGTCCCTAGCAGAGTCTCCAGTTCTGTGATACGGTGGGAGCACTGACTTGAGGTTTTGCGTTTCGTCACAAATGTTTCGGTTTAGCAAGAGTCGCCACCGACTTTTATTTTATCCAAAAGGAAAGGTAAAAAAGCACAGGAAAGACCTTTGAGATGTTTTCTTGAGTTCGGGGGGTATATTATGAAAAGGGAAGGTGCTAACACCCTTTTCATCCATGGTTTTCCATGGGCTTTTAGTTACTTGTTTAGATCAATTGCTTTGCTTTTCCAATTGTTTGAAATGGTGCTTTGTGGTTTTGAAAATATTTTGAAAAGAGGCCACTTGTTTGGGCAATCTTTGTAATGATTCTCGTTTGTAGGAATGTATACAAAGATGTTTGGTCTTTTTAAAAATGTTTCAATGTTTTGAAAGTTGTTTGAAAATGTTTTGAAATTGTGTGTGTGTTTGTTTGAAAATAGCAAGGATTGTTTGCAAATTGATCAAGTAACTAGAAGCATCTACCGACTCAAATGTATTTCCTACACATTTTTATTCCTTTGACATTGTTGATTTACCATTTCATTGGTAAACAACCTTATCTTTGGATGTTAAACGGGATGGACGTGGGTCATCGTATGACCATGATAGCAATAGTGCCAAGTATCTTAGCAAGTTTAAGGGACCAAGATCATTTTGTTTTTAGGCAACCTTTTGATAGCGTCATCGAGGGACTATGATCTTTTGTTTTGTTTTGTTTTGCCAAGATACCTAGCATGCATACCATGGCCATTTTTAAGGCAACAAAGTGGGTGAAACCCTAAGGAGTGCTTGTGTGCAATATGTTGTCATTTTCATGCATTTGTTTGTCTTGTATTAGGTCATGCTATTTGTTTTGATTTTTGTCTTATCATGCAAATCCTAGTTTACTAAACATGTATATAATGCGATAAATTGTGTAAAGTAAATCTAAGCTATTACAACAATATTATGGGAGGGGGGATACAAGTTTGAATGGGGGATATTGCTCAAAATAAAACCCTAATTCACTATTACAACCCAATTGAATTTATTATACAATAAATAAATAAACAATTTTTTAAATATGCAATAAAAATGTAAATATGCAAAAAATGTTTTGTAATTGTTTTATGTATGAGAAAATAAAATTATCTAAGTCTTAAAAATAAGAAAAAATAATATTATTATTTTTGAAAGGGGAAACCCTAATTTTGTTTTAAAAGAAAATATGTTTTCTATTATTATTTTATTCATTTTTTGTTTAAGAAAAATAATAATAATAGTATGTACCAATATTAAAAATTAAATATGTATGAAAAATATATGTTTAATGTTTATAAAATAATGAAATAAAATATTAAGTATTTTATTATTATTTACAAGTTTATTTAAGAAAATAAATTCTATAAACCTAATAAACTATTTTTTATGCCAAAAAATAATAAAATAAAATGCAAAAAATTAAGAAAATATTTTTGGGATTTTTTAATGCTCATAAAAAAAATAATCAAGTCAATAAACACAAAAATAAAAAGAAAATATGAAAAAGATCAAAATATGCCAAAGTGGTGCAGATAGGAAACAGGGGGGTGTGAAAAGCAACAGGCCCAAGGCGCCAGGCCCAACCAGCCTTCATCCCTGACCTCCAGCCAACATCCAAACGCGCATTTTTCCTTCAATCCTGTATCTTGATCTAGCTTGCATAAAATAAAAAACTCATAACATAAAAAGTGTAGCTTGTAAACTCATGATTCCAATGATATAAAGTTTGTGACCTAACACTCAAAGATCAAGGAGAATTTTATCACCCCTAATTTCTGACCTAAAATTTTCATAAACTTCAAGCTTCAAATTCTCACTACTCAGTTAATATAAATAACAACTATGCATATGTACAGCTTAAGCAAGTTAAGGACTACATTTTTGCTTCACAAATCAAAGCTTAAGGATGCCTAAATAAGGAGATAGAACTTTGAAAAATACCTTGTTCAGTTGAGTTTAGATATGGCAATGTGGGGGCTTTGAGTGAGGCCTGAAGATTGTGTGAGCTTCCTTGAAGTTCCCTCAAGCTATCCCAATGCTCAGCTTGCCTTGAGGATGCTTGAAACTTCCTGTAGAAATCAACCTACAACCTTCAAAAATGAAAATGGTGAAGCTTGAAACATGGGTTACAGTTGCAAGACAAGGGCTTGAATAGTTTAGGTAGGATGTATGTAAAGTGTTTGAAGTGTTTCAAAGCAAAACGCACGAGCCAATATTGATTTGGCAAAGGTTCTACAAAAGATGCCCTGTTTGGGCAGGAACTTGTGATTTTGGTGTTTGAGAGTGTTTGGGATGTTAGCAATTCATGCTTTTTCCTTGTGACAAAGTTCTGAAATTATTTCAAATGAAACCAAGCCTTGCCTTTATCAGATGGACAAGTTAACTTGACTTTTGCAAGTTTGCTTGCTTTTGAAGAAAGTTGACATGACTATTCCAAAGGCCTGTACAGGCTAGCTTGTGGACTGCAGAGGGTTGGTATACTTTGCCTGATGTTTGTGGATCTTGCTTGCAACAAAAGATCAGGTCCATGGCTCAAGAAATGTAAAGTTTCAAAAAGGCTTGCTTTATCAAAGTAGTATTATGAACTTTATGCCATTTTTGGATTAATTCATTGTGCAATGCTTCAAAAGTCAAAACAAGACCATTATCCATTGAGTTTGCATTTAATTATGGAGTGTAGAAGGTATTTGGGACCTGTAATGCAAGGTACAAGCATGCTAGGACAGATTTGCAACTTGAAGCATTTGTAAACATGGCTTGAACAAAAGTGACAAATTGCCATTTTCTCTTCTTCGATTCTCCCTAACGATAAATGATCTTGGAGAGTTCTGTGAAATTTTGGAAAGCTTGTAACATGCTCTAAAATCCATATTTGAAATTAAACTTGAGATACCTCTTAGAACTAGGTGAAAAGTTGCCATGAAGTTAGGTCAAAAACCTGCCTAAACTAGGGCAAAATTTCACTAAGTTAAAAAGTTTATGGACCCCTATTCACAAAATCATAACTTGAGATCCAAGCATCTTTTGGGAAAACTTTGTGAATTAAAGTTGTAGATTTCATGGAGGACTACAACTTTCATGTTGGAAGTTTTCTTTGAATCCAATTGCATCATGGTGAAAAAGTTATGGAAAGTTAGGAAAAAATAAGAAATTTTCCATACTTAGAAAAATTCTAAGTTATGAAAAATTTCAAATTAAAACCCTAATTTGCAATTTTAGGTTTCTTGGTCAACAAATTTCACATTTTGACATATCTTGATGAATTGTGACCCTTGGCATTTTATTTTGATCAAAAAGTCAAAGTTTGACTTTTCAGTGTACAGTTGACTTTTGATCAATTGACTGCAAAATTCATCTGTCAATTCTATGCATTTGAGATCTTTTGAACCTTGTGATTAGGTAAAGGTGATGCCATTGGATCCTTGAAACCATGTTTGAAACAAATTGGTCATTGGCTAGATCAAAAATCAGAAATTGCCCTTCTACAGTCAAAACCCTAATTTTGACCATTTTGCCCTTTTGATGATCTGATCAAATTTCTTGAGGAGTTGTGATCCAAACTTGATCAAATGGTACATATGAGCCTAAAATGTTGTTGTGGATAAACAATTATGAAGTTTGACTGTAAATTGGCCATGGTTGTCTTTTTCCCCAATACAGCTGATTTTTAGGTCAATTGTCCAATTGACTGGGCAAAAATGTGATTCAAGGCTTGAAACTTGTCATGAGCAATCTTAGGGGTCCAAGATGGTGTATGAAAGTCACATGAAGCATTGATGGTCCAAAAATCCTTGTGAAAACTGAAACCCTAATTTCAGGCTATCAGTGCAAGGTGAGGTCTTGAGCTGAGCAAACCTTAATCTTGTCTTGAGTCCAAAGAGTCTTGTGAGGAAAATCTTGATAAAATGAGAGGGCAAATTTTGGGGTACAACATACACCGAACTGGGTTAACAATCCCTTGTGTTTTTACTGCTTTTAATATTGTTGCATTTAATATTGTGCTCATATATTTGTATCGCGACATCTCCTTCGACATCTCATATCTGATACCAGAATTTCAATTGGTATTAGAGCAGGAATTCTGCTCTATATCTGGGTGAGATCTAGGGAAGATACTTTCTGGTACTATGGACAAGGAATGAGGATTTGTAAGAAGACCACCCATTCTGGATGGAAGCAATTATGACTATTGGAAACCACGTATGGTGGCCTTCCTAAAGTCTCTGGGCATCAGGGCTTGAAAAGTTGTCTTAAAAGGATGGAAACACGCTGTCAAATTGGGAGAAAATGGAGAACCTGCTTCTGAGTTAAAGCCATAAGAAGATTGGTCTAAATAATAGGATGAAAATTCTCTTGGAAATTCTAAAGCCTTGAATACTATATTCAATGGAATTGACAAGAACATTTTTAGATTAGTAAACACATGTGAGGTAGCTAAGGATTCCCGGGGGATTCTTCAATCTACCCATGAAGGCACATCCAAAGTGAAGATGTCAAGACTTCAGTTGCTCACCACCAGATTTGATAATCTGATAATGAAGGATGATGAAAGTATTAATGACTTCCATATGAATATTCTTAAGATTGTTAATGCTACCAGTGCTTTAGGAGAAAAATTTCCTGAAGACAAATTGGTGAGAAGATGCTTAGGTCTCTTCCCAAGAGATTTGACATGAAAGTGACTTCCATAGAAGAAGCACAAGACATTGACAAGATGAAAGTGGATGAACATTTTGGATCACTTCAGACATTTGAATTAAGCATCAATGAAAGATCTGGAAAAAAAAAGAACAAAAGCATAGCTTTTGTTACCAATACTGAAGATGAAGAGGAGGACTATGATCTAGATACAGATGAAGGAATATCAAATGCCTTAGTTATGCTTGGAAGAAAGTTTAACAAAGTGATAAAAAAGGATGGATGGAACCCAAGATCAAATTTCAAGAACATTTCATCTGACATCCTTAAGTCAAATGAGTTTGGAAGAAAAAGGGCTGAAGAAAAATCCACTCAAGGGAAAGGAATATAGTGTCTTGGATGTGAAGGTTTTGATCACATTAGAGCTGAATGTCCTACATATCTTAAAAAATAGAAGAAGAATCTATCTGTTACTTGGTCTGAAGAGGATTCTGAGAGTGATCTTGAAGAGGAATCTGCAAAGTATGTTAAAGCATTGACAGAAAAATATGTGTCTGATGAAGATTCTAGTGATGGAGAACTAACCTTTGATGAGCTAGTTGTCTTGTACAAAGAATTGTGTCTCATAAGTGCAGAAGTTTGCCTATAAGGGGAGAAACAGAAAGCACTCATAACCCAGTTGAAGGAAGAAAGGAAAGAGCATCTGAAAACTATTCTCAATCTGGAAAGTGAAGTGACTTCTCTGAATTCAATTCTTGATAGAATGGCCAAATCTCTCAAGATGCTGAATAATGGGTCTGACACATTAGATGAAATTCTTCAAGTGGGAAGAGTGACAGGAGACAAGAGTGGTCTAGGGTTTAATGATAAAAAGGAACTTGTTTTAGAAGAACCTTCATCAAATTCCACTCATGCTAAGTCTAAACCAAAGATGTCGAATCAAATGTCTGAACATCATGGCAAGAAAAGACATTACGGCAAACATCAGGGTAAGAAAAATTTACTCACATCAGAGAGAAATCCTAGCCCTAGAGGTGTCATCCCTGTGGAAGGTTTTGTCACGTAAGACCTTTCTGTTTCAAGTTATATGTGTATCTTAAAACTACACCTCTTCCCAAGACTGTTCAAATCTCTCAAAATAGCAAAAAGAAGAAACAGTGGGTTCCCAAGTCTAATGTTGCTAGTTTCATAGCTCATACCTCTCTCAGAGTATCAACCAAAGATGATTGATACTTTGACAATGGCTAATCTAGAAATATGACAGGTGTCAAGAATCTATTGGTATATATCAAATCTCATTCTACCAGTTATGTGACTTTTGGTGATGGAGCCAAAGGTGAAATCAAAGGAGTTGGAAAGCTAGAATGTTTAGGAATCCCAAAACTTGACAATGTGTTACTTGTTAAAGGGTTAACAGCTAACCTAATAAGTATAAGCCAACTATGTGATCAAAGATTCAAATTTAACTTCACTAAGGTAGAATGTATCATTTTCAATGAGAATAATGAAGTTATTATGAAAGGAATCAGATCTAAAGATAATTGTCATGTGCTTTAACCAAAGAAAATGAAGTTAAATTGTGGCATCAAAAACTGGGACACTTGCATCTGAAAGGAATGAAAAGAACCATATCTATTGAAGCCGTGAGAGGGATTCCTAAGCTCAAAATAGAAGAAGGGAGAGTTTATGGTGACTGCCTGATTGGAAAGAAAACTAAGATGTTGTAACGCCCGTAATTTAATTAATTATTTAATTATATTATATTTGGAATATTTGAGAAGATGTGTTATGATTAATTGGCTTTAAGTATTTTATTAAGTGGTGAAATAATATTAGAAGTATAATATTATTGATGTGGGCTTGTTTTAAGGAATGGAAGTAGTAATTAGTGGGTGTATTAGTGTTAAGCCCAATAAGGAATAGAATAATAGGTTATTTTATTGTTGTTAGAAGAATAGAAAGAAGAGGCAGTAGAAGAATAAGGATTGAGAAGAAGAACGTGAAGCTGCTGGAAAAAGAGGAAAATGGCAGAATAAGGTTTCGACCGGAAGATTATACAACGACCTTCAATCCAAGATAAGGGTGGGGTGCTGACTCTATAATTGGGTTCATGATGATTGGTATGTGGGGTTAGAGGTGATTGATGTCTTGTTCATGAATTGAATGTATGTGATGTTATATGATGAAAAATTGATGAATTATAGATGAATGATGATATCCCGATATTGTTTAATTGATGTAGAATTATAGGATAATGGTAAGTGATGATTATCTATGATTAGATTAAGTTTTTAGGGCTTAAAATATGAAACTCGTAGTGAAAACGTAGAGAAAAACGCAGAATTTATGCAGGATGTAACAGGATGCATCGACCCCAAACATGATGTGTCGATACAAGAAGGTTCAAAGACTCAGGATGAGTCCACACGAAGAGGTTTTTCGTCGATACATGAGTGTTTTTAGACTCAGGATGAGTCGATCCATATGAGCATGTGTCGATACATGCTGTGTGTTAGACTCAGGATGAGTCGATCCAATAGAGGATGCATCGACTCATGCAATGAGTTTGGTGCAGTATGCGTCGATCCAAGGAGTTTTACATCGACCCATGTTGTCTGGTTGTTGGCAGAATCGTTTATGAAATGTTGTAACTTGAGTTTTAGGATGCCGTTTGAGATGTCGTTCGAAGCGTTGAATAGCTAACGCGATGAACTTTATTCTAGAGGATTTAAATGAAGAATAGGAATTGTAATGCTAGTAGCCAATTTAGGATTTAGAGTTAGTTTCCGTGTTAATCGTTATGTTGGTTTTTATGCAGAATGATGAGGATGAAATGTTTATAGGCTGCTATTTAATTTGTAATAGTAGGAGTAGTGACAGTAATGATGTAAGATTATAGAATATTAGTAAGGGTTACTGTAGTATTAACGTACAGCTGAGTTGTTAATGAGATGTTATTAATGAAGTCGTGTTTGATAATTTATGATGAATAAATGATGGTTGATGAATAAATGATGTTTGACGAATAGATGATGTTTGATGAATAAATGATGTTTGGTGAATTATTATGATGATATGAGATGTTGATGAAGAGATGTTGAGATGCTTTTGAGATGTAGGCCTTTCGCCAATGATGATATTGTTTTGAGATTTTGTTAATTGTGACTTTGTTATTAAATTCATGATTGTGTCGCATACATTGCATTTTGAGATGGAGCTTATGCTCGTTGAGATGGCATGTATTGGCGAATATTGAGATGGAGGCTTATGCCTTGTTGATGCCTCTATTAATTGGCAAAAAATTTAGATGGGAGTTCTGCTCCAAATGGTACCACATGTATTTGCATAGTCTTGAGTTGCATTATATGATTGCATAAAGAAGCGTGTATTGATGTTGTGAATGTGTATTATTGTTGTGATTTTTAATGATTATGAGATGAGAAGTGGTGATGTTATGTGATCTAATTTAATATATTAATTATCATACACTTTATTATATTGTTAGATATATCA
The DNA here is from genome assembly GCA_948472305.1 of Vicia faba. NCBI lineage: Eukaryota > Viridiplantae > Streptophyta > Magnoliopsida > Fabales > Fabaceae > Vicia > Vicia faba. The sequence continues at coordinate 719,744,107 of OX451739.1, forward strand.
CCCCTTTTGTTTGAATGTTGCCCTTATGTTGGTAACGTGTAGGTAATCGAGAGTGAAGGATGTATATCTTCAGTAGTTCGAGTCGGTGTCATTGCTCTGATATGTAACACCCGGGGGGATGAACGCTTGTTGCTTTTGATTGTTGATTATTCAGTTATTGAACTTTAAGTTGATTATTATTAAGTATTTGTTGGTTTGAAGTTGATGTAATGATGATAGAGATGTTATTAATAATTTCCGCTGCGTAGATGTTGAATTATTTAGTTAAAGATGTCATAACGATGGTTCATCCAATGTTTTAAAAGTTTTATATATCCACGATGAATGCAATGAATTTTGATAGAAGAATTAGTGGCATCCCGATTTGTTTGCATGAATGATTTTTATAAATCTGATTTATTTATATAATTTTCCGGGGTAGAATTGGGGTGTTACAAAGTTGGTATCAGAGCAAAAGGTTAGTCTGACCTTGTCGTTGAGTCGTAGTTGTCTAACAATCGAGTATTGTTAATTTGAGTTCTAACCGTTGTTTATGTTGTAGTGAGAAGTTGAGATGGCTGGAAGGAATGATGCTACACTTGCTTCTGCTTTAGAAGCAATGGCTCATGCGATGGAAAATCAGCCGAATGCTGACGGGAATGCTGGATCTCGTAGCTTGGCGACTTTCCAAAGAGAGAATCCACCTACGTTCAAGGGAAAGTATGATCCTGATGTAGCATTGGAGTGGTTGAAAGAGATTGATAGAATCTTCCTTGTGATGGACTGCACTCCAGCGCAGAAGGTTCGGTATGGTACTCATATGCTAGCAGTCGAGGCTGATGACTGGTGGCTAGAGACTTGTCAGAAGTTGGAAGCTGCAAGTGAGAATGTCACTTGGGCTATGTTCCGAAGGGAGTTTCTAAGGAAGTACTTTCCTGAAGATGTCCGTGGTAAGAAGGAGATTGAGTTTCTTGAGTTGAAGCAATGGAATATGTCGGTTGTTGAGTATGCTACCAAGTTTTCTGAGTTGGCTAAGTTTTATCCGCACTACACTGATGCAGATGCTGAGTTTTCGAAGTGTATCAAGTTTGAGAACGGGTTGTGCCCGAAGATCAAGAAGGCAGTTGGATACCAGAAGATCCGTGTCTTTGTTGATTTGGTTGATAGTTGCAGGATTTATAAGGAGGATAATAATGCTCATTACAAGATTATCAGTGAGAAGAGGGGTAAGCAGCAACAGAATCGTGGTAAGCCTTATAGTGCCCCAGCTGGTAAAGGTAAACAGAAAGTTGCTCAGAGTCAGAGGACTAGTGTGGGAGATGCTCCTGCTGGTGTGGTTTGTTTAAGTGTGAAAATCTGGGCACAAGAGTAATGTGTGCACTACTAAAGTGAAGAGGTGTTTCCGTTATGGCAAGAACGGGCATGTTGTGCCTGAGTGTGAACATAAGGATGTAATTTGTTTCAACTGTAGAGAAGAAGGGAACATTGGCAGTTAGTGTCCGAAACCGAAGAGGGCTCAATCAAGTGGAAAAGTGTTTGCTTTGGTGGAGGATCAGACAACTGCTGAGGACGGACTTATCAGAGGTACATGTTTCATTAATAGTACTCCTTTAATTACTATTATTGATATCGGTGCTACGCATTATTTTATTGTTGCTGATTGTGTTGAGAGATTGGGTCTCGTGTTGTCTTCTTTGAATGGAGAAATGGTCTTCGATACTCCAGCCAAGCGGTCGGTGACTACTTCTTTTGTGTGTTTGAAGTGTCCCTTGTCGATCTTCGACAGAGACTTTGCTGTTGATTTGGTTTGTTTACCGTTAAGAGGTTTAGATGTGATTTTGGGTATGAACTGGTTAGAGCATAACTGTGTTCATATTAACTCTTATGACAAGTCGGTGAAGTTTTCTACTCCTGAAGCAGAAGAAGATGGTATGTTGTCTGCTAGACAATTGAGGAAGTTGATGCAAGATGAAGCACATATGTTCTCATTGATGGCGTCGCTATCTATAGAGACTCAAGCTATAATTGAGGAATTACAGGTGGTGTGTGAATTTCCTGAAGTTTTCCCTAATGAGATTCCTGATGTACCGCCGGAGAGGGAAATTGAATTTGCAATTGATCTTGTACCTGGTACCAGACCTATGTCTATGGCACCATACAGGATGTCTTCATCTGAACTGTCAGAGCTAAAGAAGCAATTGAAGGAGTTACTTGAAAATAAGTTTGTAAGACCAAGTGTATCGCCGTGGGGAGCTCCAGTGTTGTTAGTAAAGAAGAAAGATGGAAGTATGAGGCTTTGTGTTGATTATAGACAGTTGAATAAAGTGACGATTAAGAACAAGTATCCGCTTCCAAGAATAGATGACTTAATTGACCAATTGGTGGATGCTCGTGTGTTTAGTAAGATTGATCTGAGGTCGGGTTACCATCAGATTAAAGTGAAGGATGAAGATATCCAGAAGACGGCTTTCAGGATGCGTTATGGACATTATGAGTATTCGGTGATGCCTTTTGGTGTTACCAATGCGCCGGGAGTATTCATGGAATATATGAATCGTATCTTTCATACTTATTTGGATCGGTTTGTAGTGTTGTTCATTGATGATATTTTGATTTACTCTAAGTCAGAAGAAGAGCATGCTGAACACTTAAGAGTAGTATTGCAAGTTTTGAAAGAGAAGAAGTTGTATGCAAAGTTGTCCAAGTGCGAGTTTTGGTTGAAAGAGGTTAGTTTTCTTGGTCATGTGATTTCAGGTAGTGGCGTTACTGTAGATCTATCAAAGGTTGATGTTGTGTTGCAATGGGAAACTCTAAAGTCAGTTATTGAGATTAGAAGCTTTTTGGGATTAGCTGGTTATTATAGAAGGTTTATCGAAGGTTTTTCCAAGTTGGCACTTCCGTTGACTAAGTTGACTTGTAAACGTAGAGCTTTTGTTTGGGATGTTCAGTGCGAAGAAAGTTTTGCAGAATTGAAGAAGAGGTTGACGTCGGCTCCGATTTTGACGTTGCCTAATCCAGGAGAGCCTTTTGTGGTGTATTATGATTCTTCTAAGATGGGTTTAGGAGGTGTGCTTATGCAGAATGGTAAGGTAGTTGTTTATGCGTCAAGGCAGTTAAGGACTCATGAGAGGAACTATCCTACGCATGATTTAGAGCTTGCTGCAGTTGTTTTCGTGTTGAAAATTTGGAGGCATTATCTTTATGGTTCTAGATTTGAAGTGTTTAGTGACCATAAGAGTTTGAAGTATTTATTCAATCAGAAGGAGTTGAATATGAGGCAACGAAGATGGTTGGAATTGTTAAAGGATTATGATTTCAGTTTAAATTATCATCCAGGAAAAGCAAATGTGGTAGCTTATGCGTTGAGTCGAAAGACTTTACATATGTCAGCAATGATGGTTAAAGAGTTGGAATTAATTGAGCAGTTCAGAGATATGAGCTTAGTTTACGAGGTTACTCTGCATAGTGTTATGTTGGGTATGTTGAAGATTAATAATGAATTTCTAGACAGTACCGGAGAAGCTTAGAAGTTGGATGTTAAACTGGTATATTCGATGGTTAGAATCGATCAATCTGAGAATAGTGATTTTAAGTTAGATGCGCAGGGTGTGTTGAATTTTCGTAACCGGATTTGTATTCCTGATGATGCTGAGATGAAGAAAGTGATACTTGAGGAGAGTCATATAAGTAAGTTGGGTATTCATCCAGGAGCTACAAAGATGTATCAAGATTTGAAAGGTTTCTTTTGGTGGCCTGGAATGAAGAGTGATATGGCTCGATTTATGTATGCATGTTTGACTTGTCAGAAGTCGAAAGTTGAACATCAGAAGCCTGCAGGGTTGATGCAACCGTTATAAGTTTCAGAATGGAAATGGGATAGCATTTCAATGGACTTTGTGACGGGGTTTCCTAATACTTTAAGAGGACATGATTCGATTTGGGTGATTGTTGATAGGCTTACGAAGTCAGCTTATTTTATTCCTATTAACATTAGTTTTCCAGTGTCGAAGTTGGCTGAGATTTACACTAGTGTAATTGTGAAGTTGCATGGTGTTCCTTTGTGCATTGTGTCAGATAGAGATCCAAGATTTACTTCTAATTTTTGGAAGAGTTTTCAAGAAGCTTTGGGTTCTAAGTTGATATTGAGTTCAACGTATCATCCTCAGACAGATGGTCAGACTGAACGGACGATTCAATCGTTAGAAGATTTGCTGAGGGCATGTGTTCTTGAGCAGGGAGGTATGTGGGATACTTATCTTTCGTTGATAGAGTTCACTTATAATAACAGTTACCATTCTAGTATTGGGATGGCACCTTTTGAGGCGTTGTATGGTCGAAGATGTAGAACTCCTTCATGTTGGCATGAATCTGGTGAAAGTGTAGTACTTGGACCTGAACTTGTTCGTGAAACTACTGAGAAGGTGAAGCTGATTCGAGAAAAGATGAAAGCTTCCCAAAGTAGATAGAAGAGTTATCATGACAAGCGAAGGAAGGATTTAGAATTTCAAGCTCGTGATCATGTGTTTTTGATAGTTACACCTGTGACTGGTGTTGGGCGAGCATTGAAGTCTAAGAAGCTCACTTCTCGTTTTATTGGACCATATCAGATTCTGGAAAGAGTGGGGAATGTTGCTTATAGAGTGGCTTTACCGCCTAATCTTTCGAATTTGCATGATGTGTTTCATGTGTCACAACTCCGGAAGTATATTTCAGATCCATCTCATGTGATTCATATGGACGATGTGCAAGTACAGGATAATCTTACGGTGGAGACAATACCTGTACGGATCGTGGACCGTGAAATAAAGGCTCTGAGGGGAAAAGAGATTGTTTTGGTTAAGGTCGTTTGGCTAGGAGCTGTCGGAGAAAGCATGACTTGGGAGTTGGAGAGCAAGATGCGAGACTCCTACTCTGAGTTGTTTGATTGAGGTAAATTTTCGAGGACGAAAATATTCTAAGTGGGGGAGAGTTGTAACGCCCGTAATTTCATTAATCATTTAATTAAATTATTTTTGGAATATCTGAGAAGATGTGTTGTGATTAATTAGATTTAAGTATTTTATTTCGTGGTGAAATAATATTAGAAGTATAATGTTATTGATGTGGGCTTGTTTTAAGGAATGGAAGTAGTAATAAGGGGGTGTATTAGTTTTAAGCCCAATAAGGAATATAGAATAATAGGTTATTTTATTGTTGTTAGAAGAATAGAAAGAAGAGGCAATAGAAGAATAAGGATTGAGAAGAAGAACTTGAAGCTGCTGGAAAAAGAGGAAAACGGCAGAACAAGGTTTCGACCGGAAGATTATAGAGCGACCTTCAATCCAAGGTAAGGGTGGGGTTCTGAATCTATAATTGGGTTCATGATGATTGGTATGTGGGGTTAGAGGTGATTGTTGTCTTGTTCATGAATTGAATGTATGTGATGTTGTATGATGAAAAATTGATGAATTATAGATGAATGATGATGTCCCGATGTTGTTTAATTGATGTAGAATTATAGGATTATGGTAAGTGATGATTATCTATGATTAGATTAAGTTTTTAGGGCTTAAAATATGAAACTCATAGTGAAATCGCAGAATTTATGCAGGATGTAACATGATGCGTCGACCCCAAACATGATGTGTCAATACAAGAAGGTTAAAAGACTCAGGATGAGTCGACACAAAGAGGTTTTGCATCGATACGTGAGTTCTTTTAGACTTAAGATGAGTCGATCCATAGGAGCATGTGTCGATACATGCTGTGTGTTAGACTCAGGATGAGTCGACCCAAGAGAGGATGCATCGACTCATGTTGTGAGTTTGGTGCAGTACGCGTCGATCCAAGGAGTTTTGTGTCGACCCATGTTGTCTGGTTGTTGGCAGAATCGCTTAGGAAATGTTGTAACTTGAGTTTTAGGATGACGTTTGAGATGTCGTTCGAAGTGTTGAATAGCTAACGTGATGAACTTTATTCTAGAGGATTTAAATGAAGAATAGGAAGTGTAATCCTAGTAGCCAATTTAGGATTTAGAGTTAGTTTTTGTGTTGATCGTTATGTTAGTTTTTATGCAGAATGATGAGGATGAAATGTTTATAGGCTGTTGTTTGATTTGTAACAGTAGGAGTAGTTACAGTAATGATGTAAGATTATAGAATAGCAGTAAGGGTTACTGTAGTATTAACGTACAACTGAGTTGTTGATGAGATGTTATTAATGAAGTTGTGTTTGATAATTTATGATGAATAAATGATGGTTGATGAATAAATGATGTTTGACGAATAAATGATGTTTGATGAATAAATGATGTTTGGTGAATTATTATGATGATATGAGATGTTGATGAAGAGACGTTGAGATGCTTTTGATATGTAGGCCTTTGGCCAACGATGATGTTGTATTGAGATGTTGTTAATTGTGACGTTGTTATTACATTCATGATTGTGTCGCATACATTGCATTTTGAAATGGAGCTTATGCTCGTTGAGATGGCCTGTATTGGCGAATATTAAGATGAAGGCTTATGCCTTGTTGATGCCTCTATTAATTGGAAAATTTTTGAGATGGGAGATCTGCTCCAAATGGTACCACATGTATTTGCATAGTCTTGAGTTGCATTATATGATTGCATAAAGAAGCGTGTATTGATGTTGTGAATGTGTAATATTATTATGATTTTTAATGATTATGAGATGAGAAGTGGTGATGTTATGTGATCTAATTTAATATATTAATTATCATACGCTTTATTATATTGTTAGATATCTCACCCCTTCTGTTTGAATGTTGCCCTTATGTTGGTAACGTGCAGGTAATCGAGAGTGAAGGATGTATACCTTCAGTAGTTCGAGTCAGTGTCATTACTCTGATATATAACACTCGGGGGGATGAATGTGTGATACAGTGGGAGAAATGACTTAGGTGTTTTGCGTTTGATCGCAAATGTTGCGGATAGCAAGAGTCGCAACCTACTTTTCTTTTATCCAAAAGGAAAGACTGAAAAGAACAGGAAATACCTTTAGAGATGTTTTCTTGAGTTCAGAGGGTAGATTATGAAAAGGGGAGGTATTAGTACCCGTTTCATCCGTAGTTATCTACAGGCTCTTAGTTACTTTCTAGATCACTTGCTTTTGTTTTAAAATGTGCTTTGTGGGGTTTTTGAAAGTATTTTGAAAAGGCGCCATCGTTTAGGCAAACTTTGTAATGATTCTCGTTCATAAGAATGTATACAAAGTGTTGGTCCTTTGAAAATGTTTTCAAGTTTTGTAAGATGTTTTGAAAGTGTAGGTGTTTGTTTTGAAAATATCAAGGATGTTTAGTTTTGAAATGGAGCAAGTAACTAGGAGCATTCTACCTACTCAAAAGTCTTTCATGTTCATTTCTTCTTTCCTTTGACATTGTTATCTTACCATTGATTTGGTAAATAACCCCATCTTTGGATGTAAAAGGAACAGGCAAGGGTCATCGTATATCCATGATTAATAATGTTGTAAGATATCTTAGCATTTTATTTAAGGGACTAAGATCATTTTTGAAAGGAAACTTTGACAGCGTCATCAAGGGACTATGATCTTGTGTTTTTGCTTGTTATTGCTAAGATACCTCACATGCATAATATGGCCATTTTTGTAAGGCAACAAAGTGGGTTTACCCTATGGGTGTAAGTATGCAAGTTTGTTGGTTTACATGCATTATTTTGTCTTGTATTAGAGTTTTCTAATTGTTGATTTTAGTCTTGCCATACAAACCCTAATTACTAACATTTATATTAAAGCGATAAATTGCAGAAAGTAAAATTACTACGCTATTACATCATTAGAGGAGGGGGTGTACAAATTTACAAATGGGAAGATGAAAGAAAATAAACCTAATTTACTATTACAAGGCTTTGATAATTACATAATTATAGTGCGAAATAATAAAATATACACAGAATTATAAAGAGAAGAGAAAGTGTTTTTATGTTTTTTTTTATTAAGAAGGTCCTAATTGATTTGAAAAGAAATTAATTAAAATCCTAATGTCTAAATTAATTTAATCAAAATAAACAAATTGAAATAAAACCTAAGTCTAAACATTAAATTAATTTTAATAAAAGAAATTTATTTTAATAAGAAAATGTTTTTGTCTTTTTTAGTTTAGAAAAAAGGAATAACACGAAAGTGTATGCGTATATATATATATATATATATATATATATATATATATATATATATATATATATATATATATATATATATTTGATTTTTTTTATATGAAAATAATAATAATAATAAAAATATAAAGAAAAAATTTAAAAATATATTAAAAAAACAAAATTTTATGAGCTGACACATGAGCTCATGTATTGGCTCATGCAGATTTCGTGTCGGCTCATGCAAATTTCGTGTCGGCTCATGTGTTGGCTCATGCTCCTGGAAGTCAAAACAACTCAGTATGAGTCGATGCATACTGGTTTCGTATCGACTCATAATCATTTTGTATCAATGCATACGTGTTTCGTGTCGACTTATAACTTGTTTTGAACATAGTATGTGTCGACTCATAGTATTTCGTTTCGACGCATAACTGTTGTTTTTTGCTTTTATAACTACTTTGCTACATGTAAAAGTTAGTTCTTTACACATGGTTAGTGAAAATGAAAAGCAAGCATATGGTTAGCTGCAATGCAATTATATCTATATTTTATCTTCACAAATGAACCATAATGATGCTTGTATGAAGAGTTCAAAGTCAAGAAAACTTGCCTTGAAACTGAAATTTGTGCTTTGAGTTTGAGTTGCTGTATGGGATGTTGTTGAGCTTGTGAAGTTATGATAGTGATGTTACAGAAGTTGTCTTTGTGTTTGAACAACTTCTATATGATGTATGTGGAGTGTTTGGATGGTTTGTTTGGAGAAAACTTGCAAGGTATGAAATTCAAAGATTTGGACTTCAAAGCTCAAAAAATGGAGGTTTTATGGGCAATTCTGGTTTTTGACAGCAAGAATGATTTTGAGTGTTATTTTCCCCTTCTTTTTTCTGACCTTTTCTATTGCAATTGGCCTCTCTATTTATAGAGAAGGTTTGAGACTTCAAACAACTCAGATTTTGAATCACGTGTTATGGTTATCTTGCTTGTTTTTGAAGCAAGCATGAAGAACATGTTTCCAATGCTTGTACCAAGCTATCTAAAGTGGTTGATCACTTTAAACATATTTATTCTGACTTTTAGAAGTTGAGTGTGATTAGAACAACAAGTTAGAGGCTCAAGAAATTGACTTTATGATTAAAGTGGACTTTGCAAGAATGGCAATGGTGCCTTTGTGCCAAAAATGGAAAGATGTAATGGACAATACTTGAACCACTTGGATAATGGTTCAATCAATTGTGTAAACATATGATTATGGATATATTTGCAAGTCAAGAGGCCTGCAAAGTGAAGATTATGCAGCATGACTAAGATTTTTGTTCCTTGTTCATCACAAATCTGCCTTGTAAATCCAGAATGAATGTCCAACTTCAGATCCTTGTATCTCCTAGCTCAAATATGATAAATTCATGCTCTTGAATGTTTTGGAAAGCTTGAAACACCCTCTATAACTTTCATGTTGGCCATTTTTACAAAATCGTCTTGTAACTATGTGAAAAAATGCCAAGAAGTTGGGATAAAATCCTGACCAAAACTGCTGAAAATTTCTCTAAGTGTTTATTCAAAAATGCCATGACTTCGTGAATTTATAACTCAAAATCCAAGCATTTCTAGAAAAAGTCCTACCCTACAAAGTTTTATATCTCATTGAGATCTACAACTTTCATGTTGAAAGTTTTCCTTGAATCATCTTACATCATAGTGAAAAGTTGGCATGAAGAAATGAAATTCTCATGTATAAAAGACACTTAGAAAAATTTCTAAGTCTTGAAGAGTTTGAATTTTCACATTGAATTTTGACTTTCTTGATTTCTTGACGATCAAGTTTCATATTTTTTAATATCTTGATGAATTTTGATCTTTGAGACTTAATGTTGACCAAAAAGTCAAAGTTTGACTTTTGGTGCTACAATTGACTTTTTCATCAGTACAGCTGATTTTTGGTCTCTTGGTCAATTGACTGAGAAGGCTTGAAACTTGACATGAGAATTCTAGAAGGTCCATAATTATCCAAGAATGCCACTTGAAGTATTAGAAATCCAATTGTCTTTATGCAAATTCAAACCCTAATCTTAAGGTATCAGTATTGAGGAGATGGCTTGACCTAGTCTATACTGGTGCAAGCTTGAGCTTTCGTAGATCTTTGTGAGAAATGTCTTGAGAAATGAGAGGGAAAATTTTGGGGTACAACAGAATGCTTGTTGCTTTTGATTGTTGATTATTCAGTTGTTGAACTTTAAGTTGATTATTATTAAGTATTTGTTGGTTTGAAGTTATTGTAATGATGATAGAGATGTTATTAAGAATTTCGGATGCGTAGATGTTGAATTATTTAATTAAAGATGTCATAACGATGGTTCATCTGATGTTTTAAAAGTGTTATATATCCACGATGAATGCAATGAATTTTGATAGAAGAATTAGTGTCATCCCGATTCATTTGCATGAATGATTTTTATAAGTCTGATTTATTTATATAATTTGTCGGGGTAGAATTGGGGTGTTACAGATGTCACATTAGAAGATCCAACATCTTTTTACATCAAAAGTTTTGGATCTTCTTCACATGGACTTGATGGGACTTATGTAGGTTGAAAGTCTTGGTGGAAATAAGTATGCCTATGTTGTTATAGATGACTTCTCTAGGTACACATGGATAAGTTTTATTAGAGAAAAATCAGAAACTTTTGAAGTGTTTAAAGATCTTTGTCAAAAACTTCAAAGGGAAAAATATAGTCATGTCATCAGAATCATAAGTGATCATGGAAAGGAATTTGAGAATAATAAATTTGCTGATTTTTGCTCTTCTGAAGAATCAGTCATGAATTTTCCTCTCCTATTACTCCTCAGCAAAATGGGACTGTGGAATGCAAAATTAGAACCCTTCAAGAATCTGCTAGAGCTATGATTCATGCTAAGAAGTTACCCTACCACTTTTGGGCTGAAGCTATGAATACTGCATGTTATATCCATAACAAAGTCACTCTAAGGAAAGACACCTCAGCCACATTGTATGAAATATGGAAGGGAAGAAAACCTATTGTCAAATACTTTCATGCTTTTTTGAAGTAAATGTTACATCTTAGCTGATCGTGAACAAAGGAGGAAGATGGATCCCAAGAGTGATGAAAGAATATTCCTAGGTTACTCTACAAATAGAAGGGCTTACAGAGTCTTTAACTCCAGAAACAAGGTTATGATGGAATCCATAAATGTTATTATTGATGATAGAGGATGGAATGATGAAGAAGATGTCTTAGAAGATGTTGGAACATCTTTGTCTGATACTCCAACAGAATCAAATGACAGAAGTATTGATTCTAATCCACCTCAAGAAGAGCCTGAGCCTAGTCATCTCAATAAAGGGCCTTCAATTATAACTCAAAGAGATCATCCTAAGGATCTTATCATAGGAGATCTAAATAAAGTAGTTACTACTAGATCAAGAGAAGGGATATCAAACTCTTGCCTTGTTTCAAAAATTGAGCCTAAGAATGTCAAAGAGGCTTTAACTGATGAGTTTTGGATTAATGCTATGCAAGAAGAGCTAGAAAAATTTAGTAGAAATGAAGTTTGGGATCTAGTTCCAAGGACTGAAGGGACAAATGTGATTGGCACTAAATGGGTGTACAAGAATAAATCTGAAGAAAAAGGGATGGTCACTAGAAATAAGGCAAGATTAGTTGCACAAGGATACACTAAAATTGAAGGAGTTGACTTTGATGAAACCTTTGCCCATGTGGCCAGACTTGAATCAATCTGACTACTCTTGGGAGTTGCATGCATTCTGAAATTTAAATTGTTTCAAATGGATGTAAACAGTGCCTTCTTAAATGGCTATCTGAATGAGGAAGTTTATATGGAACAACCTAAGGGATTTGTTGATCCAAGTTTTCCTAAACATGTTTACAAACTGGAGAAAGCTCTGTATGGATTAAAGTAGGATCCAAGAGCTTCGTATGAGAGATTGACAGAATTTTTTGGTGATAATGGATATAGGAAATGTGGCATAGACAAAACTCTTTTTGTCCAGGAAGAAGAGGGGATGATCATGATTGCACAGATTTATGTTAATGATATTGTGTTTGGTGGAATGTCAAATGAGATGGTTTAACATTTTGTCAAGTAAATGTAGTCAGAATTTGAGATGAGCCTTGTTGGTGAGTTAACCTACTTTCTTGGTCTGCAAGTTAAACAAATGGAAGATTCCATATTTTTATCTCAGAGCAAGCATGCTAAGAATATAGTAAAAAAATTGGAATGGAAATGCCAATCACAAAAGAACTCATGCTCCCACATATCTAAAGTTGTCTAAAGATGATAAAGGAGTAAGTGTGGATCAAAGTCTTTACAGAAGTATGATAGGAAGTCTTCTATACCTCACAGCTAGCACACCTGACATTGCCTTTGTTGTAGGGGTATGTGTTAGATATCAAACTGATCCTAAAGTTAGCCATGCCAACCATGTGAAGAGAATTCTTAAATATGTGAGTGGGACAAGTGACTATGGTATACTATATTCTCATGGATCTAGTTCTGCTTTAACTGGTTATTGTGATGATGATTAGGCAGGAAGTACTGATGATAGAAAAAGTACATCAGGAGGATGTTTCTTTTTGGGAAATAATTTCATATCTTGGTTCAGTAAGAAGAAAAATTGTGTGTCTTTGTCCACTGTTAAGGCTGAGTATATTGATGCAGGAAGCAGTTGTTTTCAGTTAGTTTGGATGAAACAAATGTTAACAGAATATAATGTAAAACAAGATGTCATGACATTATTCTGTTACAATCTAAGTGCCATAAATATATAAAAAAATCATGTTCAACACAGTAGGACCAAACACATTAATATCTGTCATCACTTCATAAGAGAGCTTGTTGAAGAAAAGATTGTTGCCTTAGAACATGTAGCTACTGAATTACAACTGGCTGACATTTTCACTAAGGCTTTGGATGCAAACCAGTTTGATAACTTAAGAGAAAAACTAGGGATCTGCATGTATGAAGGTTTGTAGCGATTAAGGGTGTGTGGGAATATCATAAAGGGATATTATATTATTTATGTTGCCAACAAATCAAATTTCAAAAGCAATCATTTCAAGACTGTCTCAAAGTTTTTCCCACACGCTACGAAATCAATTCCTTCTATTTTCACAAACTCTTCATTTTCCTTTACAGAAAAAGAACCCTTGTCATTCTTCATCTCTTTGCTCAAAAATCTTCAAAGATGTCTCAACATCATGCATCGTCTCCCTCAAAATCTGTCAACCATCCTGAGGAGCTCTCCCTTGACAGAGTAATTGACGTTACTCCTCTAACAACAATTCCACCTCTTGAGAAGAAGGTCAAGAAACCCAGATCGTCACCTGCAAAGAAATCCAAAGACGAGTTTGACACTTCTGAAGGTAATGCTTCTACTGCTACTGATGATAGGACAGAAGAAGACATTGTTAATGTTGATAGAAGTATTAGAAGGCTGGTAGATAGGGTGTTAAATGAAGGTTTTGTTGTGCCTAGAATTTTAACTCCTCTTTCCTGAATGCCTGATCCGACTGACAAAGGAAATGATCCTAAAAATGTTGTTGAATCATCCACCTTCAAGAAAAATGTTGCTGAAAGAAAACTTGGTAAGCTTGCTACTTTTGCTCTAGAAGAAGTGGAAGTTGATGTTGAACAAGATGTTGAGAAGGACTCTCCTGCTAAAGAAGATGTTGTTGGCTCCAAAGCTGCAGAGAATCAAAATACTGAGAATATGGTTAATGTTGATGAGTTGTCTGACAATGAGCTCATTTCTAATATGGTGCCTGGAATTGCTAAAAGACTCAAGACTAGAAAAAAGAAAAAATGTGGATGTCACACCCCCTTCCAAGAGCATCAAGAAGAAGACTATGTATGGTCCCCTAAAGCCATGGAGTAAAGTGGTTCATCCCTCTGACAAAAGAAAAGCTAGACCTGATAGCTCCATAGATGATGATGATGATGATGTCTAGAACATCTAACCTGTGAAGAGATCCAGAAGTAAGAAGAAAGTTGAATTAATAGAAGAAGTTGACTCCGATTATGATGTCAAGGAAGATGTCTAGGACATCTCTCCTGTGAAGAAATCTGCAAGCAAGAAGCTTTCTTTTAGGGTGCATGATGCTCCTCTTGACAACATTTCCTTCCATTCTGTTGGAAATGCTGAAAAGTGGAAATATGTATTTCAAAGAAGAATTGCCCTTGAAAGAGAGTTGGGAGCTGGTGCACTGGAGTGCAAAGAGATTATGGAGCTGATTTCTTCGGATGGATTGATGAAGACTGTCACCAGGTTTGCAAAATGTTATGAGACTCTTGTTAAGGAATTTATTGTTAATATTCCTATTGACTTTGCTGATCATAAAAGTAAGGAGTATATGAAGGTGTTTGTTAGAAGTAGGTGTGTAGAATTTTCCCCTGCTGTAATCAACAGATTTCTAGATAGGTCTGAAGATGATTATTGTGAGCTGGAAGTAACTGATAATCAAGTGTGAAAAGCCATCACTGCAAACCAAGTGAGTGAGTGGCCCATGAAGAATAAGCTTCATGTTAGCAAGCTAAATATGAAATATGCTATCTTGCATAGAATTGGAGATGCTAACCGGGTTCCTACCAATCATACCTCAACATTACAATTGGCTTAGGAAAGTTTATCTATGATGTTGGAAATAAGAAACTGTTTGATTATGGTGCTCACATTTTTTATCAGATAATTAAGCATGCAGGAACATGTGCTATCAAAATGCCTATTGCCTTTCCATCTCTTATTTATGGAATACTTCTTAATCAACATCCTGGAATTCCAAGTGGTAATGATGTAGTTTGCAAGAGGGAGTCTGCTCTGACCCTTCACTTCAAGTTGTTTTCAGGAAAACATGTCCCAGACATTGTTTTGACATCTGTATCTTCTGAAAACAAGACCTCAACCAAGGATGACATGATTACTGGATTAAGGGAAGCCTGCAAAGAACTTGATGATGTGATCAGAGTTAGCTCAGCAAGAAAGCTAATTTTTGAAAAGATGATCAAGGAGCTGCAGAAGGACAACAGTTTTGATGATAGATTTAGCACTAAAGGAGGAGATTTTGATGATGAATGAAGTTTTGACTCTGCCAATTCTATTGGTCCCGGAGATAGTTAGACCATTTGTTGTTTATTTGTTTTGACCCCTTTGTTCCTTTTTGGCACTTGTATGTGCTTGACTCTTGGATTCTATGGTATGTACTTATTTGGAATATTCTGTTACTACTATTCTCTTGAATGCATGTTTTATTTGGCATATTATGTCTAAAAAGTGGGAGAGAAACTGACTGTCTGACCACTGACTGAGAGGGAGCTTAATGTTTGAGGGGGAGCCTCACGTCTCTGAAGATGTTCTGACATCTTCCTCTGCAAATAGCTAACTTAGTTACTTTTGCTAACTGCAAACTGAGTTTTCTTCTTGCTTGTGTTGCTGCTCTGATAATGTGCTCAAATAATGTTTTAGCCAAAATTTGCCAAAGGGGGAGTTTGTAAGTGTTTGTTGGCAGCAATTTTGGTAAAACATTGACTTGATAATGTTTTGCTAAATTTCTTGACATTTGAAGCAAACTGGTTTTGAATGATGTCAAAGCATATGTCTTAACATCTGCCTCCTAATCTGAACGTGACTTCATATCTGTTTCTTGTTTTTATGCGCGCCATTATTCAGGATTTGTGACTCATAGTTTGCAAAAAATATGAAGGAATATTTTTATATTAGCATTATCCTTATGGATTATATCTTGGCCTGTTTTCATGGAAATATTTAAGGGATTGGAATATTTATTTTTCAGCCCAAGCCCACTATTGCGCCTTTATAAGGACTTGCATCCTTATTCGTCTTGCTGCAACTTTTAAAAGAAGAACATATTATTTATGTTTGAGATGTCTAAGTCTTTTTAATTATAATACACTCTAAGTATTGGTTTAATACTTGATTTGTAATTTAAGTTGTTAATTATGGATCATTCATAAGCTTTTAAGTTTTGAATGATTGAAGCCCTTAAAACTTAATATTTATGTTGTTCTTCACTGTTAGTGATTGAAGGGATTTAAGGAGGGCCTCATACCTAGGTGTGTCTTAGGTAGAAGTATATCACGGGTAGTGATTAAGTGATTAGATCGTAAATTGGTTATTTACTGAGGGTTTATGAATTGATATTATTTAGTGGACTTGTCCCTGGCTTGGTAGCCCCTAGAGTAGGTGTTGTTATACACCGAACCGGGTTAATAATCCCTTGGGTTTTTACTGCTTTTAATATTATTGCATTTTATACTGTCCTCAGATATTTGTGTCGCGACATATCATATCTGATACCAGAATTTCAATCTTTATAATTGTGATCATCAAAATAACATTTATTACATGCAAAACAAGATTGCACACATGTTCCCTCAAGCACGAAGGATTTTCTAAGGAAAGAGTGTTTTAAAATTCTGAAGCACACCCCTCGCCCTATCATTAATTTTTCAAAGCAAGGATAACCATGCTCACTGAGTGAGTCCCTTATCCAGGGCGAGTCCCTTAGCCAGGGTGAGTCTCTCAGCCAGGGGGAGTCCCTCAGCTGAAGTCTTTTATAGAAAAGACGAAATCACATCTAAAAGCTTGAGTGTTTGGGTGGAAAAGGCATGTGTGGTATTTAATACACCTCATGATGGCGCTTCTCGGAAAAAACCAATTCATTTTACTTCTTATATGTGTCTTCTAGGTGTGGAGACTTTCCCACTTCTTGTGGCAGTTCCCTTATTATGTTAGTGTGTAGTCGTGTATCTTTCGACTTCCTTATATTACTTTGAAAAACCCTTTTGCTATGTGTTAACTTGCTAAGAAGAACATGTTGAGCAAGAAGTCCTATTTTATGTTGAGACGTGTTGAGATAAGAAGTTCTCATCATCTAGAGCAACATGTCGGATAAGATGTCCTATGCAGAGTCATTCGACATTGCGCGTGTGCTAGGCTGGACAGTTGGATTCTGTTATGGTTTAACAGATGCAAAATATTCTGGGAATATTATCCTATCCTATGAGGCATTATTTTATAAGTCTGAAAGATTCTAGTCAGAATTAAGAAGAATATGCACTTTCTAATTATGGAGATGAATTAGGAAGAATATGATTGAAGATCTATTTTGTTGCAGAATCTTTTGCAAATTTGTAACAGCTGATGTGCTGTGATTTGAAGTCCAAATCTAATTGGGGAAAGGTTATAAATAGAAGCTTTGTATCCTAGAAGAATGTACCAGCCTTGAATGAAAATATGTAGTTATTAGGGCTGAGTCTGTGAGCCTCTCTGATATCGTGTTGATAGAGGAGTAGGATTGTTCCTTGAGTTGTAAGGTTTTGTTCTCCTCGAAGCTGTGAGGCAAGAGTGACTATTGTTCTTGGAGGAAGCTTGTAAGTAACTCCAAGTTGTGTTCTTAGTCAAGAGTCTTAGCTAGGTATTGTCATGGAAGTGTGCCTTCTAGTTTTGTGTTATGGAAGTGTGTCTTCCTGTTTTGATCCAATCACTGTCTATGATTGATGGGGGATTGAGGAGGGCCTCATACCTAGGTGGGTATTAGGTAAAAAGTTAGCACGGGTAATGATTTAGTGAAAAGTTGTAAGCGATGGAGTTTAGCTTCTAATTGATGTTATTATAGTGGACTTTATCCCTGGCTTGGTATTCCCTCAGAGTAGGAGAGTTGCTCTAAACTGGGTTAATAATTTTGGTGTGTTGTTTACTTTTAAATATTGTTTATGCATGTTTTATACCTTACTTGTGTGTTTTATTAAAATCAGATGTCTTGATATGTCATAGGACATCGGAATTCTAATTTACCAGAATTTCAATTGGCATCATAGCAGGCATCTTATTTTGTTTCTGGGTGAGATCCTGGGAAGATACTTTCTGGTCATGGGCAAGGAATGAGGTATCTACTAAAAAGTTATTTGAACTTGGATAGTTTATATTGTTGTTTGAATGGTCCCTTTAAGTGGAGGATGGACTATTTGTGATAGGGTGTGTATTGACCCTGTTTGATGTTGTCAGGCGTATAGCTTTAGTGGTGACCTGCATTGTGGTTGGATTTATTTTCAAACCAATGTTGACCTGTTGCACCTGTAAGAACAAGAAGTGTTTCTACATCTGGCCTTAAGATTTTTATGATAACTTTACATGGTATCATAAAGAACAATTGTATACTCTAATGGTTTCATTTTAGTGTGTAGTTGTTGTTGTAATGTTCTAACTTTGGTATCAAGGCATGTGACGTCATCAGGTTCTGAACATACACTATTGGAAGAAAACATGTGGTTACGTGTTACACTGAAGTCAAGATTCTAGAATTTACCTTATGCAACGGTTCTTAGGAACGTTAGTACAAGAGGTTCCGATCATGACTTGGTGGTTAAGCTTTGGAGGCCTTCTAAAGCTTTGCTTCTGTGTGTTAAAAGTTCTGAAGATTATGAACACGAGGTTTTGCTGAACAAGTTCAGATGATCTGAAGAAAAGCAAGTTCTTACGACCAAGTGCTGAAGACTCTGAAGATAAGGTTCAGATAGGACAAGTTCTGAAGACTCCAAGACTTAGGTTCTAAGACTTAAATAGTGATTCTTCTACAACAAGCTTCAAACATTTAAATTATGTGAAGCCTCTGAAGATAAGAAGAAGTTCAAATGGTTAATGTGTGATGGTGTACAAAAGGTACATAAAGTGTCTGTGACCTCTAAACTCTAGGGTGGCGTAAGGACGGTCCTTTTGTATTGTATTGTCAACCACTCTCATTGTGACCGTTGGGAACAAAAGACTAGATTTCCAGCTATCTTTCTTTACTTAACGAATATTTGTTTACAAGCTTATTAGAAAAACATTATTCATAGAAAAGGTAGAAAGCTATCATTGATAAGTGACATGATACAAAAATTATTATTTTATAATGTCTAAACTCTTACACCTTATTCTATTCGTTGAAGAACTAACTGTTGGTGCAGGAAAGAATTTTCTATCCTCACAATGTCTCTCTCTTTCAAGGCTATAAAAGAAGATCAAAGATTCAGATAAATGCGCCCATGGACACAAAGATTAAATGTTGTGGATGTTGAAGATGTAAAAGATGCAATGCTAAACATGCTGAAGACCACTATACAGAAATGAGAAAAAATAAAGAAAGATAAAGAAGAAGACTACAAGATGTTACTCCAACTATCATCATATACATCTTGGTAGATCTCAAAAGAAGAAATGAGTTATTGCTCGTAACTTGCTCAACCAAAAGATGAAGAAGAAGAACACTACAAGATGCTACCAAACTTTTGACCAAATACATCTTCATAGAACATTGTAATGAACACAAGAGTTGTTACTCGTATTGTGTTACAGTTCGAATCTCTTCATGTAAATATTTTTAACACTAGAGTTGTTGCTCGAAAATATGTTAAACAATATATGCATAAATATTTGTGTAATCTGCTTAGAAGAAGCAAACATGTAAACATAAAAACCATATCAATCGTTGTTGATTGATTCCTTGACTGAACGAGTAAATGCCTGATCTCAAGAAGATAGTGGTTGTTGGTCATTGTGGGAAATCCTGATAGGAGATTTTAAGTGATCTGATTCTATTGGGTCAATGATTATTATATTCATTAAATTGGATCACTAAACATATCATTGGAAGTTTCCTTGGGTGACCTAGTGAAAATCTGATCTCAAGAAGACAATGCCTGCTGGTCATTATGGGAAATCCTGATAGGAGATCTTAAGTGATCTGATTCTATTGGGCCAATATTTGTTATATTCATTAAATCATATCATTGAACATATCGTTGAAAGGTTCCTTGAATGACTGAATGAAGGTCTGATCTCAAGAAGACAGTGGCTGCTGGTCATTATGAAATCCTGATAAGAGATCTTAAGTGATATGATCTTATTGGGTCAATGAACGTTATACTCGGTTGGATCACTGAACGTGTCATTGGATGTTAGTCTCTGACCGTTGCCTGTGCATTTGTAATAAGTTTGGTTATAGTGGATTAAGTCCATGTTGAAGGAAAAATCATCCTTGAGGGGGTGGACAGGATTAACCTTGTTAAGGTGAACCTGTATAAATCATTTGTGTTCGTTACTCTTCATTGTCTTATTTGTTATTATCATTTGAGTGCTCAGAATTTCTAAACGGGAATGTTTTCTATAAACCCAATTCAAACCCCCCTTTCTTGTGTTTTCTCTTCCTTCAACATCTATGTGTGGTGTGTTTGTGTAAGGGTTATTAAGTTTTGCCTAAAGGTTGTTGAGGAGTTTTCTGGTTTGTGTTCCACTGCATATGTATCTGGTGGAAAACTCCTAGTGGTGTTGTAAGTTTCCGGTGTCGAGGTTGTGGCCATCTGTTCTTCTCTAGAGGTGTATCCCATGGTGTGGTGATACTTGGAGGATATGTTCAACTAACTTGGTAAAGTTACCAAATATGTTTGAGGTTTATCTCAAGTCCACTCATAAAGGCACTTTTATATGAGTTTGTTGAAAAGAGACCTGAAGAAAGTTAGAAGCAATTTATTTTTACTTCCAATCCTAAAAGGCCAATCTCCGGTCTTTGATAAAGGTTCTCTTGGTGTGTTCATCGGGAAGATGTTCTATTGGATGTTGGAACATCACATCAGAAGTATGGCATATCAGATGCTTTGGGTGCTAAACAAATATGTGTTGGCCACACATGTTTGGAACCTACTCCTGATTTAGAAGAGGAGGCATATGGGTTGTGTGTCTGAGAAGTTTCTACCTAGAAACATGTCTTAGACAAGTGTGCTAGTCAAGAGAAGGTCAACATTTTGTTACTTCTTGGATTAGTTTATTTTTTATCCAAGTAAGAATAAGTGGAAAGGAGGAGCTCTATTTTCTAGTTGAGAATTGTTAAAGATATCTCATCCAGGTATTTTATATATGGAGGTCAAGCTTAGTTGGAAAGGACAGTCTCTCTGACATCTGGAAGATCCTCCTGATCAAAGGATCCAAATTTATGGAATCTTATTTGTGGCCATGAACAAATTCTGTGTGAGGGGAGTAATGGTGGTATGCACTAACCATATATTGTGCTGCTTTGATTCTCAAGGTGTTTTTAGTAGTTATTAAGTGGGAGTCACTGCTGCTCTGAAGTTGGAAGATCTTGAAGATATGTCAGACGTAATGTCTTGACATCTTAGTGTTGAGAATTTATTTTTCTCAACATGTTTGGCTGGTGTTTCTCTTAAACATGATGGAGGTTTTTTACTCTAATTTGATATTATCAAGTCTATGAGAGAATGAAACCCTTGTTCTATTATAGTGGAAGAGAACTTTAAGGGATTGTGAGCATTGGATATGTATCAACCTAATTGGTTGATTGGTGTCTGCACTTTGGAGTGTCATCCAAATCACCTAGGATGAGCATTTCATATTTTTATCTGGAGCAAGGAGAAGTTGCTGGAGTTCAGTTATGTGGTATCCTCACATGATGGAACATTTATTTTTACAAGGATTGAAGGGCATCCTTGTATCTTGAAGATTTGGGAGAAGAAGGCTTAGTCTGAACAGTATGCTTGTGGCATATAATGATCATTCAATGCCATGTTGAAGTCTGCTCTAGATACCTGTTAGAGGAATCTCCTCTTTAGGTGCAGAAGAATGACATATATCACCTCAAAGTCAGACAGGAGGTCTGGACATTGTGCGTATAAGAAGAAACTTCTTAAGGTGTGCATGCTCTGTGTTATACCCCAAAATTTTCCCTCCCATATTTCTCAAGACATGTCAAGAAGAATTCCCAAGTGGCTCAAGATTGCTCAAGAGTTGGACAGTCAAGTCATCTCCTAAGGCAGTTAATCTCAAATTAGGGTTTTATGTTGCATCAAGGTCCTTACATCCAAATGACATCAAGTGCTCCCAAATTTCCTAATATGTTCTCAAGTTCATCCATGTCAAATTTCAAGCCTTGCAGAGGAAGTTTGGTCAGTCAATTGCTCAAGAGGCCCAAAAATCGACTGTGCTAGGGCAAAAGTCAAATGTGGCCTACAAATAGTCAAACCTCAATATTTTTTGTCAATATTATAATTTTGAAGGATAATTCATCATTTTATCAAGGGTTGATCATGATTCATCAAGGATTGCTCAAAATTCATCAAGACTCAAAAGTTACTAAATTAGGGTTTTGCAGGAAAAGTCAACTCAACTTTGACCAAGCATAACTTTCTCATACTTTATGATAAATGACCCATCAAAAGCTCATTTTGAAGAGGATTCAATTACCTACAATCCATCTTCCCACCCCAAGATCAAGAAATGCTCTCACAAAAAGTTACAAATTTGGACATTATAGGTCATTTTTGAAAGTCAACAAAAACACCTTTTTTGCCAAAGCTTATAACTTGAGCATGGAACATAAAAATGATATGAGACCAAAGGGGTTGGTTATAGGACATCTCAAGGTTTCTAAAAAGTCCAATAACACTTCCAAAAGTTCAAAATTGAAGAAGTTATGCATTGTTGAAGTTGGGCATTTTTCCAAAATTGCCAAAAGTCAACTATCCCCAGAACTCCAAATTTTGACAAAAGGGCCCACTTTTTTCCACTTGATTTGATCTTGTCACACCACACACGTGTCATATCTTCAGTCTTGTGCCAATTTACTAATTTTCTATTTTATTTGATTTTTATTGATCTAATTCATTTTTAATCAATTTAAATCCAAATAAAATCCAAATCTTAATCAATTAAAATCTTTTTGATTATTACAGGTCTTTAATATCATTATGGACATGACCAAATTCGAATCAAGGCATATCATGAACAAATATTGGATTTTTTGACAAATATGGAAGCTTGTTCATGGAAGATCAAATCATATCTTAATTCATCAATTCACATGGATTCAAGGCCCAACTTTTAACCTAATTCATTCCTTATTACTCATACAAGACAAAGACACAAGAACACGACCTAGAAGGCAGCCAAAATCACAAATACAAAACTGGAAAAAAGCTTGAAAAGCTTGAATCTGAGATCGATTCTAGAGGTGTTTCCAAGGCAAAAACTCCACGCTATCATCTTGCTTGACGTCCACTGAAGCTAAAGCAACCATTCACTAGCCCTGAAACATCCCCAAGAGCACTGTAAGCTTCTTTGAAATTGGCCCTGTACACGAAATCGTGTTCCCATATTCCTGCATCTTTTGAGCAAATTTTTTGTACCATCATGCTTAACATTCAATTTCCAGTCTTACTGCATCATTTAATTTTGTTTTCGTGAGCTATAGCGCCATACCCAAATCTAGGGTTTTGGAGTTTCGTTTTTGGGCGTTTGCTTTGCAGGGAAAATTAGGGCTAACCATGGGTATAGACGTGCTCAGGAAGGAGAGACGAAACGAATCATGGCTTTGGATTGTACTTCTACAGCCTAGAATTGATTTTAGGACCAACCTAGGAATTTAGTTGCGGATAAAATTCGCAGGTAAATATCCAGGCTTTTCAACGAAGAAGACGACTATGTGTCTTCTCCCTATTGGTTGATTTAAATCTCGCGCCTTATTTTTTTTATTTCCAGCATATTGTTTGTGTTCTCCATATAATAATTATTGCTTATTCTAATAACAAACAGGCGCGTTAGTTGAGTTGGCAAGCGCGCTAGTGGAAAGCCCCACGGGACCTGGGTTCGAATCCCAGGTCCCCCAAATGCTTATTGTTGTTTTGTTACAGGTATTCCAATGCATTTCCATAGCGTGGTCCACCATACACCTCAAAGCTCCAGGCGCCAGATGGCCTCCAGGCCAAATCCAAAGGTTAAGGTTGAGTGTCCATCATGGTCTCAGGTCAATGCACGCGCGTGGAATCTGGAAAGTCAAACGAGGCTTGCTGCAAATGGGCCTCTGACTTGCTATCTCACCTCCTAATTTGGGGCCCAAACCCCCCTATTTGGTTATTTCTTTCTTTTTTTAATTTCATTTTATTATTTTGTTTTTTTTAATTATTATTATTATTATTTAAATTAACCAATTAACATTTTTATTAATAAAATCAAAACACAAAAAATATTATTTTTATTTATTAAAATTAAATTTGACTTTATTTTTGTAAATAAATATTAATTAGTTAACTTAGTTTTAATTAGGTTAATTTAAATATCTTTTTTGCAAATAATTAAAATCAATTTAGAATAACTAGGTTTTACTAACTTTTAATCATTTTTATTTTATTTCCTTAAATATTCAAAAACCCAAAAATATTTTTATTAATTAATTAATTAATTTTGACCTAATTTAATTTCCATTTAATTCAAAAAATAACAAAAACATGCTTTCTTTTCAAAAAGGGTCAAAACCCTAAAAAATGCGCCGTCTTAATTTCTTGCACGCGATCCATTTGATTCCAATATTGTAATTGCTTCCGGTATGTAATAGCTTTTAATTAGGACTTTAATTATTTATCGCTTTATTTTACTTTCCGCAATTTAAATTAAAGGGTTTGTTTTTGGCGATGTAAGTACCCGACGCCTTGTAATAGTTTAGATTTAATTTCCGCAATTTCATTTCCGAAACTATACACTGTTAGATGTTCGATAATAGGGAATGCATGACAAGATCAAATGTATGAACTTAAAATCAACATATCTCACCCATGACATGTACAAAGATAATTTAACCGAAACAACACACTCGCATATGCGCACTCTTAGGGTACACCTCACTTGGTTGCCTTCGAACGTGGTCATTGAGTATAGGAAGTTTTAGAGGTCGCCCCCTTGTCCAAAGATCATAGTTACCTCGAAACGGTTGCCTCATAAAAATGATCTAAGACATTAGGGTTACGCTAAGGCGTCCTAACGTTGCTTTAGTGACCACACGTCCCTTAATCGAATTGACCCGAAAACTCCAACGACGGTGCTACCTACTCATCAATAGTGGGATAGCATTGTCTAAAGTACATTTGTACAGATTAATTCCTTTTTCGAGTAGGTAGATGGTTCTTAAGTACTTGCTCTTTCTCAAAACAAAATAAAACTTTTTGCACTTACACACTTTTCAAACAAAAACTCCTTTCAAACCCACAAACACAAAGAAAAGCAAATTTTTGAAAACACTTTGAGCAAGTACCTAAGAGTCCGTGGATAACCACAGATAGAAAGGGTGCTAACACCTTCCCTTTCTATAATCTACCTCCCGGACCCGAGAAACATCTCGAAAAAGGAATTTTTCTGTGCTTTTTTCCTTTCCTTGTTGGATAAAATAAAAGACGGTGGCGACTCTTGCTTACCGCGACATTTTGCAAAAACAAACGCAAAACGCGAACCAGCATTCCAAAAACAGTCAGTTTTATTCCCACCGATCACAGAACTGGCGACTCTGCTGGGGACTTTAATAAGTGAGGTGTACCTTAGGATTAGATCATTGTGTTTTCAATTGTATGCTTTGTATGATTTATATTTATGGGCTTGTATCGGAGTTCTATAGATCCTAACTCGGATCTGGGGATACCCTTTAGGTAAGTAGAAATAAACTGTGAGGGAACTGTCCGGCGTAGACCGACACGGTTGAAGCAGTAGCTACGTTGGTGTGGCACTTTAGTCTGTACCGATATCCCTTGTGTTGGAACGAGGAGAATATGGGTCTTCTAAGGGGTCATTAAGCACCAACTGACCTTAGAACCTTAAATTGACCAACTTGGCCATAGAACAGTAGCAGTATGCTACACTCATTGAGACTAAACTCTCGCGATGATTCCGGCTGCAAGAAAAGGTTGCTAAACTGGAATTATGACCGCTCGAGGGTAGTCAGTGATATTGAGATCCTCTAAAACCTAGTTACTATTTTTAGGGCAGGTTTGAACCAACTGAACTGAAAGAGGGTAGTACCTAAGCTCCTTGCAAGCCTAAATTTAAGGGTTATTGTGTGACTTGTGTGCCTTCAAACTTGAACTACTTGCACATTCTTGTTATCTGACAACATGAGTTCCTTGCAGGTTTTGCTTACAGTCCTTATCCAATAAATTGGATTTATTGCAGGGTTTACTTACAGCACCTCACACTTTTGCTTAAACGCATATCATATACATCATAACACCATGCCTTAACATTTCCTTAACCATTTCAAGGATCTCAAGGGTCTGTGATGCAGGTTATGGTAAATCAGACGTCAAGCAAGGGGCAAAGAGGATTTATTTTCCCCTAGCCAATGTCGTCTATAAATCAAAACACGATGACTTGAGTCAGGGGCTATGACCCACTCGATATGGTGAGCTTGACTCTTGAAGAAGGACTCTTAATAACATGAAGTTTCTTCAATCAAATATGCAAAATTCAAATTTTAACGAGTTTCTTGTTTACCCCGCGAGATCCTTGAAAACATTGCATACATATATCATACATATCATTGCATAACAGGTCTCCCAGTACAGGTCTCTCACGGTCTCGCTGTTTATTTCAGCAATGGCTTTCCAACCAGACAACCAAGATCTTCAAACTCGAGAAGCTCAGTTCGGGGACATATTCCTAAACCTATCCAAGGGGCAGGAGGAGTTGAGAGCACTCCTCATGGGGAATTTAGTCAAGAAAAGTCCTGAAGACAATAAGGACGAACGGCTGGAACGACTACAAGATGAGTTCAGTGCCATGAAAACCCAGATGCTGGGGCAGATGGCTCTTATCCAAGGCTTAGCTCGGGAGCAAGAAGAGCTGAGAACCATTGTCAACCAGCTTCGTTAAGACAGATACGACGACATGAAGCAAATAGTCAAGGACGGGGACCAAGTCATTAATCAACTTTCGAAAAGTCAAAGGTCTGGTTTGATGAATAATAGACCTCTTCAAGTTGTTACTACCTCACAGGTCCAACAACGACCTCGCCAAGAACAACGGTTTGATCAGAGTAAGCCTAATATGCCCAGGAGGCAATTTACTAGGCTCCACATGTCGCTGTCTCAGGCTTTACAACACCTGTTGAGATTGAATCTAGTAACGTTAAGGGACCCTCCTAAGAATCCCAACACTACATCACCAAAGTATAACCCTAATGCTCGCTGTGCTTATCACTCTGATGGCCCGGGGCATGATACTGATGATTGTTGGACTTTGAGGAACAAGGTGCAAGACCTGATTGATGAAAGAGCATTAGAACTCACACAAGACAGTCAGATTGAATTCTTTTGCCATCCCCCCAAGATTCACCATTTGAAGTGACAAGTACTGAGACAAGAATACTTTTTGTTCATTAGAATTTTCAAGTTGTAATTTTCTTTTGATTGTTCGAACATTTATTCATGTCAAACTTTATTACTTTATCAATGCATTACATATGTCTGTTTTGAATCAATCCATTCGTATTTCACTATATTCAAATTGCTTTCAGTTTTTGTGATGATCAACTCTCGATTAAAAAATTCTAAGCCTTTAGAGGGAGGATGACGAAAATGATATCAAAATCTCTACAGTATGCTTTTGAACAGACCCTGCTGACGAGGTACAGGCATTGTTTCAAATCCTAAACAGTGGAGTTATAAGGAAGATAATCCCTACTCAACCCCTTTGAGCCAAAGAAGTTGGAGTTTTTCTTTTCACAAATTAAAACTTGTAATTATAACCTGGTGCAGGGTAGTTTTCTCAGTTAATCCAGGTGCACAATGAATGGCATCAAAGAAGTCCTTCCGAAACAAAAGACAGTGATGGTTCCGTATAATCGTAAGGACAGGCAGTCATTATCTCTCGAAATAAAAGCCCATCAAGTCAAAACCTATGAAGGAGACTTACAAAACTGGGGCATCCCGCTGACTGTAATTACAAAAGAAACAGTTCAGGCAAAAGACATGGATAATAAAATCAAAAAGAAAGAGGTCCTACAAACTCTCAACAAAAATGACAGCCTATTCAAAATAAATTGTAAATATCTGAACCATCACTGGAATATTAGAGCAAAGACTCAAACGGGATCTAAATGAACAATTAGCTGAATTTAGGATCGAAGAACATCACGAAGAACGGGTGGGTACAAATAAATTTTGAGCCTTTATCCTTTGTTTCTTAAACCGTGAACCATGTCACATTATAACCCTTAAAAGTCCTAGCTGAAGCATGGGTTAGTTCGAAAGAATACTGTTACAAAAGGTATCCTGACTCCTCTAGGGCTTGCTGTAAAATCCTGAGTTGACATCACATTCTACAAAAATTCGCTTGTTTTATTGAAAATTGCATTTTCAAAATTTTCAAAACAGACATAAGCTTTGCATTCTTAAAATAATATTGTTTGCATATGACTATTTGTTCAACGGAAGAGAAATTCGCACGACGAATATCTAGTGAACAAAAAACCTTCTCAATAAAAAGGATCACCTCAAGTGGAAAAACACTTACAATCAAGGGGCACGGCATGATCATTATCCATCAATTGGGGCAGTCAAGTCAAGATTCAAGGAATCTCTCAAAATGCCAAATAGCCAGGGGCAAATCTCCATCTGAATCAATTGGGGCATTGGACATGAATTCCAGCAACGAATCTTGCATGATCAAACGAAGATCTTCTGGTAGTATGGCAACACAACACTACTGACAGTGACACCTCCCTACACCCTGAGAGCATGGATATAGTCAGAAAATACCGCGCGTGAATAAAGACCCGCTAGGTTGACTGGCCTAGGCAAAAATAAGGGCTTCCCGGCGAACCAAAAGGGTTCGGGTAAAAATAAGGGATGAAAATGAAAAATTTGTACACCCGGCAAGTCGAAAACCTAAAAAGGCGGCTTGGGCAAAAAGGGGTATCCTGGTGGACTGAAAACCCGAAAGGGCGGTCCAGGCAAAAGTTAGGGATCAAAGCGTAACACTATGTCTCATTGGATCACCTTGCATCCAGACTTCGGTATCAACTATCAAGCTCGGACGACACCAATCAATCTGATTCATCTTCAACTAGTAGCAAAGTGATGAGATGCTCGAGGACATAAAGGCAATAGCAGAGTTGGAACCCAGTGGGATTATTCACATAGCTGTTTTGTTTTCTTCTATTTGTTCGGCGGCGTTCTCTTACTAGGACGTCATCCTCTTGTACAAAAAACGCCTATTTACAGGCCAAACTTCAAAATCAATACAAATTCATTTTCAAACAAATTTCAAACTGTTTTTCCTTTATCTTTTTTGTTTTGCAAAGAACGTCCAATGTTCATTTTTGATATATGCATTTGAAATTAATTGCTGCTCATAAATATCTACATGCGAAACGAAAGATGAATTACTGGTAATATCAGAAGCAGGGGCAATAAGAATTGTCCGAACTGTACAGTTGCTCTGTCCACCAGGTACCAAGGTAGATTCAGCTGAAGAATATGACCAAGATACCTTCACTCCCCATAGAGTAAGATAGTAATGATAGCTCTCTCAGCTGAGACTTGAAACTATGGACGAATCAACAATACTCTCCCCAAGCAGAGTTAGTCGACCATCAGCCTTAAAAAGGCTTGGTATCCCCAGAGGGTCTTAATATTCCCCAGCGGAGTATAAAAATATTCCCCAGCAAGTATCAGAGTATCCCCTGAAGTCTTAATATTCCTCAATGGAGTATAAGAATGTTCCCCGGCAGAATGCAAGATACCCCAGTGGAGTCAATTTTCCCAGCACGGTCTGAAAAAGCTTCCTCAACGGAGTTGAATCATCATCCCCAGTAGACTCTGGAAGTTTACCCCCAGCGGAGTACAATAAATCTCCCCAGCCAAATTCAGAGGATTATCCCTACAAGAGTCTAACAGGGTTATCCCCAGCAAGTTGCAACTGAAAGATCATCCCCAGCGAAGTTCTTTCCTTTTCCAAGCAGGACTTCAATCCTCAATAGATTCAATATTACCAGCAACAGTAATCCATCCCCAGCGGAGTTTATCATTGAAATCCCCAGCGGAGCTTATCAGCGGAATCCCCAGCGGAGTTTATCGTTAAAATCTTCAGCAGAATATCTCTCCCCACAAAGTAATTCCCCACAGAGTAATCTCTTCATCGGTTTATTCCCCAATGGGGTTATCCTCTTCTGCAAGTTTATCATCTTCGTTCATCATCCCCAGCGGAAACGAAGAATTTAACCTTATTCTCCAGCAGCTATCCGGGATTTATTTTCCCCAGCTAAAACATTACATTTCCATACATCATGATACATGCATATACGCATCATACGAATACAATCTCATATATTTTGAGAACATCATTGCCTGATCCATATCATGTATTACATATGACAGACCTTTACCTTTCAGGAGAGATACAGTTAAAGTTCTCAGTTACGTCGAAGACCTGACTGGTTCTTAAATCTCAATTGAATTATCCTCGGTTGAATTTCAGATAAGGTTCTTAATCTAGACAATTTCCCTACGTCAAAGTATAGACGAGTGTTATAACCTCAACGGTATACTACGTTGAATACTAGTAAGTTCCTAGATCTTGATGTTTTCCTCCGTCAAAATGTGCGCGAGTTCTATAATCTCAACGGTATACTACGTTGAATACTAGACAGTTCCTAGATCTTGATGAAGATGTTACCCTATGTCATAGTATGGACGAGTGCTATAACCTCAACGTTATACTACAATGAATACTAGTCAGTTCCTAGATCTTGATGTTTTCCTCCGTCAAAGTGTGGACGAGTTCTACAATCTCAACGGTATACTACGTTGAAGACTAGACAGTTCATAGATCTTGATGAAGATGTTTCCCTACGTCATAGTGTGGACAAGTGCTATAACCTCAACAGTATACTACGTTGAATACTAGTCAGTTCCTAGATCTTGATTTTTTCCTCCGTCAAAGTGTGGACGAGTTCTACAATCTCAACGGTATACTAAGTTGAATACTAGACAGTTCCTAGATCTTGATGAAGATGTTTCCCTATGTCATAGTGTGGACGAGTGCTATAACCTCAACGGTATACTACGTTGAATATTAGTCATTTCCTAGATCTTGATGTTTTCCTCCTTCAAAGTGTGGACGAGTTCTATAATCTCAACGGTATACTACGTTGAATACTAGACAGTTCCTAGATATTGATGAATATGTTTCCCTACGTCATAGTGTGGATGAGTGTTATAACCTCAACGGTATACTACGTTGAATACTAGTCAGTTCCTAGATCTTGATGTTTTCCTCCGTCAAAGTGTGGACGAGTTCTATAATCTCAACAGTATACTACGTTGACTACTAGACAGTTCCTAGATCTTGATGAAGATGTTTCCCTATGTCATAGTGTGGACGAGTGATATAACCTCAACGGTATACTACATTGAATACTAGTCAGTTCCTAGATCTTGATGTTTTCCTCCGTCAAAGTATGGACGAGTTCTAGAATCTCAACGGTATACTATGTTGAATACTAGACAGTCCCTAGATCTTGATGAAGATGTTTCCCTATGTCATAATGTGGATGAGTGATATAACCTCAACGGTATACTACGTTGAATACTAGTCAGTTCCTAGATCTTGATGTTTTCCTCCGTCAAAGTGTGGACGAGTTCTATAATCTCAACGATATACTACGTTGAAGACCAGACAGCACCTAGATCTTGATGAAGATGTTTCCCTACGTCATAGTGTGGACGAGTGCTATAATCTCAACGGTATACTACATTGAATACTAGTCAGTTCCTAGATCTCGATGTTTTCCTCCGTCATAGTGTGGACGAGTTCTCTAATTTCAACGGTATACTACGTTGAAGACTATACAGTTCCTAGATCTTGATGAATATGTTTCCCTACGTCATAGTGTGGACGAGTTCTGTAATGTCAACGGTATACTACGTTGAAGACCAGACAGTTCCTAGATCTTGATGAATATGTTTCCTCCGTCATAGTGTGGACGAGTTCTCTAATTTCAACGGTATACTACATTGAAGACCAGATAGTTCCTAGATCTTGATGAAGATGTTTCCCTACGTCATAGTGTGGACGAGTTCTCTAACTTCAACGGTATACTACGTTGAATACTAGTCAGCTCCTAGATCTTGATGTTTTCCTCCGTCATAGTGTGGAGGAGTTCTCTAATTTCAATGGTATACTACGTTGAAGACCAGACAGTTCCTAGATCTTGATGAAGATGTTTCCCTACGTCATAGTGTGGACGAGTTCTCTAATTTCAACGGTATACTACGTTGAAGACCAGACAGTTCCTACATCTTTATGTTTTCCTCCGTCATAGTGTGGACGAGTTCTCTAATTTCAACGGTATACTACGTTGAAGACCAGACAGTTCCTAAATCTTGATGAAGATGTTTCCCTACGTCATAGTGTGGACGAGTTCTCTAATTTCAACAGTATACTACGTTGAAGACCAGACAGTTCCTAGATCTTGATGTAGTCATCCGTCATAGTGTGGAGGAGTTCTCTAATTTCAACGGTATACTACGTTGAAGACCAGACAGTTCCTAGATCATGATGAAGATGTTTCCCTACGTCATAGTATGGACGAGTTCTCTAATTTCAACGGTATACTTCGTTGAAGACCAGACAGTTCCTAGATCTTGATGTTTTCCTCCGTCATAGTGTGGACGAGTTCTCTAATTTCAACGGTATACTACGTTGAAGACCAGACAGTTCCTAGATCTTGATGAATATGTTTCCCTACGTCATAGTGTGGATAAGTTCTCTAATTTCAATGGTATACTCCGTTGAAGACCACACAGTTCCTAGATCTTGATGTTTTCCTCCGTCATAGTGTGGACGAGTTCTGTAATTTCAACAGTATACTACGATGAAGACCAGACAGTTCCTGGATCTTGATGAAGATATTTCCCTATGTCATAGTGTGGACGAGTACTATAATCTCAATGGTATACTACGTTGAATACTAGTCAGTTCCTAGATCTTGATGTTTTCCTCTGTCATAGTGTGGACGAGTTCTGTAATTTCAACGGTATACTACGTTAAAGACAAGACAGTTCCTAGATCTTGATGAAGATGTTTCCCTATGTCAAAGTGTGGACGAGTGCTATAATCTCAATGGTTTACCACGTTGAATACTAGTCAGTTCCTATATCTTGATGTTTTCCTCCGTCATAGTGTGGACGAGTTCTGTAATTTCAACGGTATACTACGTCGAAGACCAGACAGTTCCTAGATCTTGATGAAGATGTTTCCCTATGTCAAAGTGTGGACGAGTGCTATAACCTCAACGTTATACTACGTTGAATACTAGTCAGTTCCTAGGTCTTGATGTTTTCCTCCGTCAAAGTGTGGACGAGTTCTACAATCTCAACGGCATACTATGTTGAATACTAGACAGTTCCTAGATCTTGATGAAGATGTTTCCCTATGTCATAGTGTGGACGAGTGCTATAACCTCAACGGTATACTACGTTGAATACTAGTTAGTTCCTAGATCTTGATGTTTTCCTCCGTCAAAGTGTGGACGAGTTCTACAATCTCAACGGTATACTACGTTGAATACTAGACAGTTCCTAGATCTTGATGAAGATGTTTCCCTACGTCATAGTGTGGACGAGTGCTATAACCTCAACGGTATACTACGTTGAATACTAGTCAGTTCCTAGATCTTTATGTTTTCCTCCGTCAAAGTGTGGACGAGTTCTACAATCTCAACGGTATACTACGTTGAAGACCACACAATTCCTAGATCTTGATGAAGATGTTTCCCTATGTCATAGTGTGGACGAGTGTTATAACCTCAACGGTATACTACGTTGAATACTAGTCAGTTCCTAGATCTTGATGTTTTCCTCCGTCATAGTGTGGACGAGTTCTGTAATTTAAACGGTATACTCTGGTTAAGACCAGACAGTTCCTAGATCTTGATGAAGATGTTTCCCTACGTCATAGTGTGGACGAGTTCTCTAATTTCAACGGTATACTCTGTTGAAGACCAGACAGTTCCTAGATCTTGATGTTTTCCTCCGTCATAGTGTGGACGAGTTCTCTAATTTCAACGGTATACTACGTTGAAGACCAGACAGTTCCTAGATCTTGATGAAGATGTTTCCCTACGTCATAGTGTGGACAAGTTCACTAATTTCAACGGTATACTACGTTGAAGACCAGACAGTTCCTAGATCTTGATGTTTTCCTCCGTCATAGTGTGGACGAGTTCTCTAATTGCAACGGTATACTACGTTGAAGACCAGACAGTTCCTAGATCTTGATGAAGATGTTTTCCTACGTCATAGTGTGGACGAGTTCTCTAATTTCAATGGTATACTACATTGAAGACCAGACAGTTCCTAGATCTTGATGTTTTCCTCCGTCAAAGTGTGGACGAGTTCTACAATCTCAACGGTATACTACGTTGAAGACTAGACAGTTCATAGATCTTGATGAAGATGTTTCCCTACGTCATAGTGTGGACAAGTTCTCAAATTTCAACGGTATACTCCGTTGAAGACCAGACAGTTCCTAGATCTTGATGTTTTCCTCCGTCATAGTGTGGACGAGTTCTGTAATTTCAACGGTATACTACTATGAAGACCAGACAGTTCCTAGATCTTGATGAAGATGTTTCCCTATGTCATAGTGTGGACGAGTGCTATAATCTCAATGGTATACTACGTTGAATAATAGTCAGTTCCTAGATCTTGATGTTTTCCTCCGTCATAGTGTGGACGAGTTCTGTAATTTCAACGGTATACTACGTTGAAGACCGGACAGTTCCTAGATCTTGATGAAGATGTTTCCCTATGTCAAAGTGTGGACGAGTGCTATAATCTCAACGGTATACTACGTTGAATACTAGTCAGTTCCTAGATCTTGATGTTTTCCTCCGTCATAGTGTGGACGAGTTCTGTAATTTCAAGGGTATACTACGTTGAAGACCAGACAGTTCCTAGATCTTGATGAAGATGTTTCCCTATGTCAAAGTGTGGACGAGTGCTATAACCTCAACGGTATACTACGTTGAATACTAGTCAGTTCCTAGATCTTGATGTTTTCCTCCGTCAAAGTGTGGACGAGTTCTACAATCTCAACGGTATACTACGTTGAATAATAGACAGTTCCTAGATCTTGATGAAGATGTTTCCCTACGTCATAGTGTGGACGAGTGCTATAACCTCAACGATATACTACGTTGAATACTAGTGAGTTCCTAGATCTTGATGTTTTCCTCCGTCAAAGTGTGGACGAGTTCTATAATCTCAATAGTATACTACGTTGAAGACCAGACAATTCCTAGATCTTGATGAAGATGTTTCCCTATGTCATAGTGTGGACGAGTGCTATAACCTCAACGGTATACTACGTTGAATACTAGTCAGTTCCTAGATCTTGATGTTTTCCTCCGTCATAGTGTGGAGGAGTTCTCTAATTTCAATGGTATACTACGTTGAAGACCAGACAGTTCCTAGATCTTGATGAAGATGTTTCCCTACGTCATAGTGTGGACGAGTTCTCTAATTTCAACGGTATACTACGTTGAAGACCAGACAGTTCCTACATCTTTATGTTTTCCTCCGTCATAGTGTTGACGAGTTCTCTAATTTCAACGGTATACTACGTTGAAGACCAGACAGTTCCTAAATCTTGATGAAGATGTTTCCCTACGTCATAGTGTGGACGAGTTCTCTAATTTCAACAGTATACTACGTTGAAGACCAGACAGTTCCTAGATCTTGATGTAGTCATCCGTCATAGTGTGGAGGAGTTCTCTAATTTCAACGGTATACTACGTTGAAGACCAGACAGTTCCTAGATCATGATGAAGATGTTTCCCTACGTCATAGTATGGACGAGTTCTCTAATTTCAACGGTATACTCCGTTGAAGACCAGACAGTTCCTAGATCTTGATGTTTTCCTCCGTCATAGTGTGGACGAGTTCTCTAATTTCAACGGTATACTACGTTGAAGACCAGACAGTTCCTAGATCTTGATGAATATGTTTCCCTACGTCATAGTGTGGATAAGTTCTCTAATTTCGATGGTATACTC
The DNA here is from genome assembly GCA_948472305.1 of Vicia faba. Lineage (NCBI taxonomy): Eukaryota > Viridiplantae > Streptophyta > Magnoliopsida > Fabales > Fabaceae > Vicia > Vicia faba. Next base: position 719,780,122 of record OX451739.1, read on the forward strand.
CGTTGAAGACCACACAGTTCCTAGATCTTGATGTTTTCCTCCGTCATAGTGTGGACGAGTTCTGTAATTTCAACAGTATACTACGTTGAAGAACAGACAGTTCCTGGATCTTGATGAAGATGTTTCCCTATGTCATAGTGTGGACGAGTGCTATAATCTCAATGGTATACTACGTTGAATACTAGTCAGTTCCTAGATCTTGATGTTTTCCTCTGTCATAGTGTGGACGAGTTCTGTAATTTCAATGGTATACTACGTTGAAGACAAGACAGTTCCTAGATCTTGATGAAGATGTTTCCCTATGTCAAAGTGTGGACGAGTGCTATAATCTCAATGGTTTACCACGTTGAATACTAGTCAGTTCCTATATCTTGATGTTTTCCTTTCTCATAGTGTGGACGAGTTCTGTAATTTCAACGGTATACTACGTCGAAGACCAGACAGTTCCTAGATCTTGATGAAGATGTTTCCCTATGTCAAAGTGTGGACGAGTGCTATAACCTCAACGTTATACTACATTGAATACTAGTCAGTTCCTAGGTCTTGATGTTTTCCTCCGTCAAAGTGTGGACGAGTTCTACAATCTCAACGGCATACTATGTTGAATACTAGACAGTTCCTAGATCTTGATGAAGATGTTTCCCTATGTCATAGTGTGGACGAGTGCTATAACCTCAACGGTATACTACGTTGAATACTAGTCAGTTCCTAGATCTTGATGTTTTCCTCCGTCAAAGTGTGGACGAGTTCTACAATCTCAACGGTATACTACGTTGAATACTAGACAGTTCCTAGATATTGATGAAGATGTTTCCCTACGTCATAGTGTGGACGAGTGCTATAACCTCAACGGTATACTACGTTGAATACTAGTCAGTTCCTAGATCTTGATGTTTTCCTCCGTCAAAGTGTGGACGAGTTCTACAATCTAAACGGTATACTACGTTGAAGACCACACAATTCCTAGATCTTGATGAAGATGTTTCCCTATGTCATAGTGTGGACGAGTGTTATAACCTCAACGGTATACTACGTTGAATACTAGTCAGTTCCTAGATCTTGATGTTTTCCTTCGTCATAGTGTGGACGAGTTCTGTAATTTAAACGGTATACTCCGTTGAAGACCAGACAGTTCCTAGATCTTGATGAAGATGTTTCCCTACGTCATAGTGTGGACGACTTCTCTAATTTCAACGGTATACTCTGTTGAAGACCAGACAGTTCCTAGATCTTGATGTAGTCATCTGTCATAGTGTGGAGGAGTTCTCTAATTTCAACGGTATACTACGTTGAAGACCAGACAGTTCCTAGATCATGATGAAGAAGTTTCCCTACGTCATAGTATGGACGAGTTCTCTAATTTCAACGGTATACTCCGTTGAAGACCAGACAGTTCCTAGATCTTGATGTTTTCCTCCGTCATAGTGTGGACGAGTTCTCTAATTTCAACGGTATACTACGTTGAAGACCAGACAGTTCCTAGATCTTGATGAATATGTTTCCCTACGTCATAGTGTGGATAAGTTCTCTAATTTCAATGGTATACTCCGTTGAAGACCACACAGTTCCTAGATCTTGATGTTTTCCTCCGTCATAGTGTGGACGAGTTCTGTAATTTCAACAGTATACTACGTTGAAGAACAGACAGTTCCTGGATCTTGATGAAGATGTTTCCCTATGTCATAGTGTGGACGAGTGCTATAATCTCAATGGTATACTACGTTGAATACTAGTCAGTTCCTAGATCTTGATGTTTTCCTCTGTCATAGTGTGGACGAGTTCTGTAATTTCAATGGTATACTACGTTGAAGACAAGACAGTTCCTAGATCTTGATGAAGATGTTTCCCTATGTCAAAGTGTGGACGAGTGCTATAATCTCAATGGTTTACCACGTTGAATACTAGTCAGTTCCTATATCTTGATGTTTTCCTTTCTCATAGTGTGGACGAGTTCTGTAATTTCAACGGTATACTACGTCGAAGACCAGACAGTTCCTAGATCTTGATGAAGATGTTTCCCTATGTCAAAGTGTGGACGAGTGCTATAACCTCAACGTTATACTACATTGAATACTAGTCAGTTCCTAGGTCTTGATGTTTTCCTCCGTCAAAGTGTGGACGAGTTCTACAATCTCAACGGCATACTATGTTGAATACTAGAAGTTCCTAGATCTTGATGAAGATGTTTCCCTACGTCATAGTGTGGACGAGTGCTATAACCTCAACGGTATACTACGTTGAATACTAGTCAGTTCCTAGATCTTGATGTTTTCCTCCGTCAAAGTGTGGACGAGTTCTACAATCTAAACGGTATACTATGTTGAAGACCACACAATTCCTAGATCTTGATGAAGATGTTTCCCTATGTCATAGTGTGGACGAGTGTTATAACCTCAACGGTATACTACGTTGAATACTAGTCAGTTCCTAGATCTTGATGTTTTCCTCCGTCATAGTGTGGACGAGTTCTGTAATTTAAACGGTATACTCCGTTGAAGACCAGACAGTTCCTAGATCTTGATGAAGATGTTTCCCTACGTCATAGTGTGGACGACTTCTCTAATTTCAACGGTATACTCTGTTGAAGACCAGACAGTTCCTAGATCTTGATGTTTTCCTCCGTCATAGTGTGGACGAGTTCTCTAATTTCAACGGTATACTACGTTGAAGACCAGACAGTTCCTAGATCTTGATGAAGATGTTTCCCTACGTCATAGTGTGGACAAGTTCTCTAATTTCAACGGTATACTACGTTGAAGACCAGAAAGTTCCTAGATCTTGATGTTTTCCTCCGTCATAGTGTGGACGAGTTCTCTAATTGCAACGGTATACTACGTTGAAGACCAGATAGTTCCTAGATCTTGATGAAGATGTTTTCCTACGTCATAGTGTGGACGAGTTCTCTAATTTCAATGGTATACTACATTGAAGACCAGACAGTTCCTAGATCTTGATGTTTTCCTCCGTCAAAGTGTGGACGAGTTCTACAATCTCAACGGTATACTACGTTGAAGACTAGACAGTTCATAGATCTTGATGAAGATGTTTCCCTACGTCATAGTGTGGACAAGTTCTCAAATTTCAACGGTATACTCCGTTGAAGACCAGACAGTTCCTAGATCTTGATGTTTTCCTCTGTCATAGTGTGGACGAGTTCTGTAATTTCAACGGTATACTACTATGAAGACCAGACAGTTCCTAGATCTTGATGAAGATGTTTCCCTATGTCATAGTGTGGACGAGTGCTATAATCTCAATGGTATACTACGTTGAATAATAGTCAGTTCCTAGATCTTGATGTTTTCCTCCGTCATAGTGTGGACGAGTTCTGTAATTTCAACGGTATACTACGTTGAAGACCGGACAGTTCCTAGATCTTGATGAAGATGTTTCCCTATGTCAAAGTGTGGACGAGTGCTATAATCTCAACGGTATACTACGTTGAATACTAGTCAGTTCCTAGATCTTGATGTTTTCCTCCGTCATAGTGTGGACGAGTTCTGTAATTTCAAGGGTATACTACGTTGAAGACCAGACAGTTCCTAGATCTTGATGAAGATGTTTCCCTATGTCAAATTGTGGACGAGTGCTATAACCTCAACGGTATACTACGTTGAATACTAGTCAGTTCCTAGATCTTGATGTTTTCCTCCGTCAAAGTGTGGACGAGTTCTACAATCTCAACGGTATACTACGTTGAATAATAGACAGTTCCTAGATCTTGATGAAGATGTTTCCCTACGTCATAGTGTGGACGAGTGCTATAACCTCAACGATATACTACGTTGAATACTAGTGAGTTCCTAGATCTTGATGTTTTCCTCCGTCAAAGTGTGGACGAGTTCTATAATCTCAATAGTATACTACGTTGAAGACCAGACAATTCCTAGATCTTGATGAAGATGTTTCCCTATGTCATAGTGTGGACGAGTGCTATAACCTCAACGGTATACTACGTTGAATACTAGTCAGTTCCTAGATCTTGATGTTTTCCTCCGTCATAGTGTGGACGAGTTCTGTAATTTCAACGGTATACTCCGTTGAAGACCAGACAGTTCCTAGATCTTGATGAAGATGTTTCCCTACGTCATAGTGTGGACGAGTTCTCTAATTTCAACGGTATACTCCGTTGAAGACCAAACAGTTCCTAGATCTTGATGTTTTCCTCCGTCATAGTGTGGACGAGTTCTCTAATTTCAACGGTATACTACGTTGAAGACCAAACAGTTCCTAGATCTTGATGAAGATGTTTCCCTACGTCATAGTGTGGACGAGTTCTCTAATTTCAACGGTATACTACGTTGAAGACCAGACAGTTCCTAGATCTTGATGTTTTCCTCCGTCATAGTGTGGACGAGTTCTCTAATTGCAACGGTATACTACGTTGAAGACCAGACAGATCCTAGATCTTGATGAAGATGTTTCCCTACGTCATAGTGTGGACGAGTTCTCTAATTTCAATGGTATACTACGTTGAAGACCAGACAGTTCCTAGATCTTGATGTTTTCCTCCGTCATAGTGTGGATGAGTTCTCTAATTTAAACGGTATACTGCGTTGAAGACCAGACAGTTCCTAGATCTTGATGAAGATGTTTCCCTACGTCATAGTGTTGACGAATTCTCTAAGTTCAACGGTATACTCCGTTGAAGACCAGACAGTTCCTTGATCTTGATGTTTTCCTCCGTCATAGTGTGGACGAGTTCTCTAATTTCAACGGTATACTACGTTGAAGATGAGACAGTTCCTAGATCTTGATGAAGATGTTTCCCTACGTCATAGTGTGGACAAGTTCTCTAATTTTAACGGTATACTCTGTTGAAGACCAGACAATTCCTAGATCTTGATGTTTTCCTCCGTCATAGTGTGGACGAATTCTGTAATTTCAATGGTATACTACGTTGAAGACCAGACAGTTCCTAGATCTTGATGAAGATGTTTCCCTACGTCATAGTGTGGACGAGTGCTATAATCTCAACGGTATACTACGTTGAATACTAGTCAGTTCCTAGATCTGGATGTTTTCCTCCGTTATAGTGTGGACGAGTTCTGTAATTTCAACGGTTAGACAGTTCCTAGATCTTGATGAAGATGTTTCCCTATGTCAAAGTGTGGATGAGTGCTATAATCTCAACGGTATACTATGTTGAATACTAGTCAGTTCCTAGATCTTGATGTTTTCCTCCGTCATAGTGTGGACGAGTTCTGTAATTTCAACGGTATACTACGTTGAAGACCAGACAGTTCCTAGATCTTGATGAAGATGTTTCCCTATGTCAAAGTGTGGACGAGTGTTATAACCTCAACGGTATTCTACGTTGAATACTAGTCAGTTCCTAGATCTTGATGTTTTCCTCCGTCAAAGTGTGGACGAGTTCTACAATCTCAACGGTATACTACATTGAATACTAGACAGTTCCTAGATCTTGATGAAGATTTGTCCCTACGTCATAGTGTGGACGAGTGTTATAACCTCAACGGTATACTAGGTTGAATACTAGTCAGTTCCTAGATCTTGATGTTTTCCTCCGTCAAAGTGTGGACGAGTTCTACAATCTCAACGGTATACTACGTTGAAGACCACACAATTCCTAGATCTTGATGAAGATGTTTCCCTATGTCATAGTGTAGACGAGTGTTATAACCTCAACGGTATACTACGTTGAATACTAGTCAGTTCCTAGATCTTGATGTTTTCCTCCGTCATAGTGTGGACGAGTTCTGTAATTTCAACGGTATACTCTGTTGAAGACCAGACATTTCCTAGATTTTGATGAAGATGTTTCCCTACGTCATAGTGTGGACGAGTTCTCTAATTTCAACAGTATACTCGGTTGAAGACCAGACAGTTCCTAGATCTTGATGTTTTCCTCCGTCATAGTGTGGACGAGTTCTCTAATTTCAACGGTATACTACGTTGAAGACCAGACAGTTCCTAGATCTTGATGAAGATGTTTCCCTACGTCATAGTGTGGACAAGTTCTCTAATTTCAACGGTATACTACGTTAAAGACCAGACAGTTCCTAGATCTTGATGTTTTCCTCCGTCATAGTGTGGACGAGTTCTGTAATTGCAACGGTATACTACGTTGAAGACCAGACAGTTCCTAGATCTTGATGAAGATGTTTCCCTACGTCATAGTGTGGAAGAGTTCTCTAATTTCAATGGTATACTACATTGAAGACCAGACAATTCCTAGATCTTGATGTTTTCCTCCGTCAAAGTGTGGACGAGTTCTACAATCTCAACGGTATACTACGTTGAAGACTAGACAGTCCATAGATCTTGATGAAGATGTTTCCCTACGTCATAGTGTGGACGAGTGCTATAACCTCAACGGTATACTACGATGAATACTAGTCAGTTCCTAGATCTTGATTTTTTCCTCAGTCAAAGTATGGACGAGTTCTAAAATCTCAACGGTATACTACGTTGAATACTAGAGAGTTCCTAGATCTTGATTAAGATGTTTCCCTACATCATAGTGTGGATGAGTGTTATAACCTCAACAGTATACTACGTTGAATACTAGTCAGTTCCTAGATCTTGATGTTTTCCTCCGTCAAAGTGTGGACGAGTTCTATAATCTCAACGGTATACTACGTTGAAGACCAGACAGTACCTAGATCTTGATGAAGATGTTTCCCTACGTCATAGTGTGGACGAGTGCTATAATCTCAACGGTATACTACATTGAATACTAGTCAGTTCCTAGATCTTGATGTTTTCCTCCGTCATAGTGCGGACGAGTTCTCTAATTTCAACGGTATACTACGTTGAAGACCAGACAGTTCCTAGATCTTGATGAAGATGTTTTCCTACGTCATAGTGTGGACAAGTTCTCTAATTTTAACGGTATACTCCGTTGAAGACCAGACAGTTCCTAGATCTTGATCTTTTCCTCCGTCATAGTGTGGACGAATTCCGTAATTTCAACGGTATACTACGTTGAAGACCAGACAGTTCCTAGATCTTGATGAAGATGTTTCCCTATGTCATAGTGTGGACGAGTGCTATAATCTCAACGGTATACTATGTTGAATACTAGTCAGTTCCTAGATCTGGATGTTTTCCTCCGTCATAGTGTGGACGAGTTCTGTAATTTCAATGGTATACTACGTTGAAGACCAGACAGTTCCTAGATCTTGATGAAGATGTTTCCCTATGTCAAAGTGTGGACGAGTGCTATAATCTCAACGGTATACTATGTTGAATACTAGTCAGTTCCTAGATCTTGATGTTTTCCTCCGTCATAGTGTGGACCAGTTCTGTAATTTCAACGGTATACTACGTTGAAGACCAGACAGTTCCTAGATCTTGATGAGGATGTTTCCCTATGTCAAAGTGTGGACGAGTGTTATAACCTCAACGGTATACTACGTTGAATACTAGTCCGTTCCTAGATCTTGATGTTTTCCTCCGTCAAAGTGTGGACGAGTTCTGTAATTTAAACAGTATACTACGTTGAAGACCAGACAGTTCCTGGATCTTGATGAAGATGTTTCCCTATGTCATAGTGTGGACGAGTGCTATAATCTCAATGGTATACTACGTTGAATACTAGTCAGTTCCTAGATCTTGATGTTTTCCTCCGTCATAGTGTGGACGAGTTCTGTAATTTCAACGGTATACTACGTTGAAGACAAGACAGTTCCTAGATCTTGATGTTTTCCTCCGTCATAGTGTGGACGAGTTCTCTAATTGCAACGGTATACTACGTTGAAGACCAGACAGATCCTAGATCTTGATGAAGATGTTTCCCTACATCATAGTGTGGACGAGTTCTCTAATTTCAATGGTATACTATGTTGAAGACCAGACAGTTCCTAGATCTTGATGTTTTCCTCCGTCATAGTATGGATGAGTTCTCTAATTTAAACGGTATACTACATTGAAGACCAGACAGTTCCTAGATCTTGATGAAGATGTTTCCCTATGTCATAGTGTTGACGAGTTCTCTAATTTCAACGGTATACTCTGTTAAAGACCAGACAGTTCCTTGATCTTGATGTTTTCCTCCGTCATAGTGTGGACGAGTTCTCTAATTTCAACGGTATACTACGTTGAAGACGAGACGCTTCCTAGATCTTGATGAAGATGTTTCCCTACGTCATAGTGTGGACGAGTTCTCTAATTTCAACGGTATACTACGTTGAAGACCAGACAGTTCCTAGATCTTGATGTTTACCTCCGTCATAGTGTGGAGGAGTTCTCTAATTTCTACGGTATACTACGTTGAAGACCAGACAGTTCCTAGATCTTGATGAAGATGTTTCCCTACGTCATAGTGTGGACGAGTGCTATAATCTCAACGGTATACTACGTTGAATACTAGTCAGTTCCTAGATCTGGATGTTTTCCTCCGTCATAGTGTGGACGAGTTCTATAATTTCAATGGTTAGACGGTTCCTAGATCTTGATGAAGATGTTTCCCTATGTCAAAGTGTGGATGAGTGCTATAATCTCAACGGTATACTATGTTGAATACTAGTCAGTTCCTAGATCTTGATGTTTTCCTACGTCATAGTGTGGACGAGTTCTGTAATTTCAACGGTATACTACGTTGAAGACCAGACAGTTCCTAGATCTTGATGAAGATGTTTCCCTATGTCAAAGTGTGGACGAGTGTTATAACCTCAATGGTATACTACGTTGAATACTAGTCAGTTCCTAGATCTTGATGTTTTCCTCCGTCAAAGTGTAGACGAGTTCTACAATCTCAACGGTATACTACGTTGAATACTAGACAGTTCCTAGATCTTGATGAAGATGTTTCCCTATGTCATAGTGTGGACGAGTGCTATAACCTCAACGGTATACTAGGTTGAATACTAGTCAGTTCCTAGATCTTGATGTTTTCCTCCGTCAAAGTGTGGACGAGTTCTGTAATTTCAACGGTATACTACGTTGAAGACTAGACAGTTCCTAGATCTTGATGAAGATGTTTCCTTATGTCATAGTGTGGACGAGTTCTCTAATTCCAACGGTATACTCCGTTGAAGACCAGACAGTTCCTAGATCTTGATGTTTTCCTCCGTCATAGTGTGGACGAGTTCTCTAATTTCAACGGTATACTACGTTGAAGACCAGACAGTTCCTAGATCTTGATGAAGATGTTTCCCTACGTCATAGTGTGGACAAGTTCTCTAATTTCAACGGTATACTACGTTGAAGACCAGACAGTTCCTAGATTTTGATGTTTTCCTCCGTCATAGTGTGGACGAGTTCTCTAATTGCAACGGTATACTACGTTGAAGACCAGACAGTTCCTAGATCTTGATGAAGATGTTTCCCTACGTCATAGTGTGGACGAGTTCTCTAATTTCAATGGTATACTACGTTGAAGACCAGACAATTCCTAGATCTTGATATTTTCCTCCGTCAAAGTGTGGACGAGTTCTACAATCTCAACGGTATACTACGTTGAAGACTAGACAATTCATAGATCTTGATGAAGATGTTTCCCTACGTCATAGTGTGGACGAGTGCTATAACCTCAACGGTATACTACGATGAATACTAGTCAGTTCCTAGATCTTGATTTTTTCCTCCGTCAAAGTATGGACGAGTTCTATAATCTCAATGGTATACTACGTTGAATACTAGACAGTTCCTAGATCTTGATGAAGATGTTTCCCTACGTCATAGTGTGGATAAGTGTTATAACCTCAACGGTATACTACGTTGAATACTAGTCAGTTCCTAGATCTTGATGTTTTCCTCCGTCAAAGTGTGGACGAGTTCTATAATCTCAACGGTATACTACGTTGAAGACCAGACAGTACCTAGATCTTGATGAAGATGTTTCCCTACGTCATAGTGTGGACGAGTGCTATAATCTCAACGGTATACTACATTGAATACTAGTCAGTTCCTAGATCTCGATGTTTTCCTCCGTCATAGTGTGGACGAGTTCTCTAATTTCAACGGTATACTACGTTGAAGACAAGACAGTTCCTAGATCTTGATGAATATGTTTCCCTACGTCATAGTGTGGACGAGTTCTGTAATGTCAACGGTATACTACGTTGAAGACCAGACAGTTCCTAGATCTTGATGAATATGTTTCCTCTGTCATAGTGTGGACGAGTTCTCTAATTTCAACGGTATACTACATTGAAGACAGGATAGTTCCTAGATCTTGATGAAGATGTTTCCCTACGTCATAGTGTGGACGAGTTCTCTAATTTCAACGGTATACTACGTTGAAGACTAGACAGTTCCTAGATCTTGATGTTTACCTCCGTCATAGTGTGGAGGAGTTCTCTAATTTCAACGGTATACTACGTTGAAGACCAGACAGTTCCTAGATCTTGATGAAGATGTTTCCCTACGTCATAGTGTGGACGAGTTCTCTAATTTCAACGGTATACTACGTTGAAGACCAGACAGTTCCTACGTCTTTATGTTTTCCTCCGTCATAGTGTGGACGAGTTCTCTAATTTCAACGGTATACTACGTTGAAGACCAGACAGTTCCTAGATCTTGATGAAGATGTTTCCCTACGTCATAGTGTTGACTAGTTCTCTAATTTCAACAGTATACTACGTTGAAGACCAGACAGTTCCTAGATCTTGATGTAGTCATCCGTCATAGTGTGGAGGAGTTCTCTAATTTCAACGGTATACTATGTTGAAGACCAGACAGTTCCTAGATCAGGATGAAGATGTTTCCCTACGTCATAGTATGGACGAGTTCTCTAATTTCAACGGTATACTCCGTTGAAGACCAGACAGTTCCTAGATCTTGATGTTTTCCTCCGTCATAGTGTGGACGAGTTCTCTAATTTTAACGGTATACTACGTTGAAGACCAGACAATTCCTAGATCTTGATGAATATGTTTCCCTACGTCATAGTGTGGATAAGTTCTCTAATTTCAATGGTATACTCCGATGAAGACCACACAGTTCCTAGATCTTGATGTTTTCCTCCGTCATAGTGTGGACGAGTTCTGTAATTTCAACAGTATACTACGTTGAAGACCAGACAGTTCTTGGATCTTGATGAAGATGTTTCCCTATGTCATAGTGTGGACGAGTGCTATAATCTCAATGGTATACTACGTTGAATACTAGTCAGTTCCTAGATCTTGATGTTTTCCTCCGTCATAGTGTGGACGAGTTCTGTAATTTCAACGGTATACTACGTTGAAGACAAGACAGTTTCTAGATCTTGATGAATATGTTTCCCTATGTCAAAGTGTGGACGAGTGCTATAATCTCAATGGTTTACCACGTTGAATACTAGTCAGTTCCTATATCTTGATGTTTTCCTCCGTCATAGTGTGGACGAGTTCTGTAATTTCAACGGTATACTACGTCGAAGACCAGACAGTTCCTAGATCTTGATGAATATGTTTCCCTATGTCAAAGTGTGGACGAGTGCTATAACCTCAACGTTATACTACGTTGAATACTAGTCAGTTCCTAGATCTTGATGTTTTCCTCCGTCAAAGTGTGGACGAGTTCTACAATCTCAACGGCATACTATGTTGAATACAAGACAGTTCCTAGATCTTGATGAAGATGTTTCCCTACGTCATAGTGTGGACGAGTGCTATAACCTCAACGGTATACTACGTTGAATACTAGTCAGTTCCTAGATCTTGATGTTTTCCTCCGTCAAAGTGTGGACGAGTTCTACAATCTCAACGGTATACTACGTTGAATACTAGACAGTTCCTAGATCTTGATGAAGATGTTTCCCTACGTCATAGTGTGGACGAGTGCTATAACCTCAACGGTATACTACGTTGAATACTAGTTAGTTCCTAGATCTTGATGTTTTCCTCCGTCAAAGTGTGGACGAGTTCTACAATCTCAATGGTATACTACGTTGAAGACCACACAATTCCTAGATCTTGATGAAGATGTTTCCCTATGTCATAATGTGGACGAGTGTTATAACCTCAACGGTATACTACGTTGAATACTAGTCAGTTCCTAGATCTTGATGTTTTCCTCCGTCATAGTGTGGACGAGTTCTGTAATTTCAACGGTATACTCCGTTGAAGACCAGACAGTTCCTAGATCTTGATGAAGATGTTTCCCTACGTCATAGTGTGGACGAGTTCTCTAATTTCAACGGTATACTCTGTTGAAGACCAGACAGTTCCTAGATCTTGATGTTTTCCTCCGTCAAAGTGTGGACGAGTTCTACAATCTCAACGGTATACTACGTTGAAGACTAGACAGTTCATAGATCTTGATGAAGATGTTTCCCTACGTCATAGTGTGGACAAGTTCTCAAATTTCAACGGTATACTCCGTTGAAGACCAGACAGTTCCTAGATCTTGATGTTTTCCTCCGTCATAGTGTGGACGAGTTCTGTAATTTCAACGGTATACTACTATGAAGACCAGACAGTTCCTGGATCTTGATGAAGATGTTTCCCTATGTCATAGTGTGGACGAGTGCTATAATCTCAATGGTATACTACGTTGAATAATAGTCAGTTCCTAGATCTTGATGTTTTCCTCCGTCATAGTGTGGACGAGTTCTGTAATTTCAACGGTATACTACGTTGAAGACCGGACAGTTCCTAGATCTTGATGAAGATGTTTCCCTATGTCAAAGTGTGGACGAGTGCTATAATCTCAACGGTATACTACGTTGAATACTAGTCAGTTCCTAGATCTTGATGTTTTCCTCCGTCATAGTGTGGACGAGTTCTGTAATTTCAAGGGTATACTACGTTGAAGACCAGACAGTTCCTAGATCTTGATGAAGATGTTTCCCTATGTCAAAGTGTGGACGAGTGCTATAACATCAACGGTATACCACGTTGAATACTAGTCAGTTCCTAGATCTTGATGTTTTCCTCCGTCAAAGTGTGGACGAGTTCTACAATCTCAACGGTATACTACGTTGAATAATAGACAGTTCCTAGATCTTGATGAAGATGTTTCCCTATGTCATAGTGTGGACGAGTGCTATAACCTCAACGATATACTACGTTGAATACTAGTGAGTTCCTAGATCTTGATGTTTTCCTTCGTCAAAGTGTGGACGAGTTCTATAATCTCAACGGTATACTACGTTGAAGACCAGACAGTACCTAGATCTTGATGAAGATGTTTCCCTACGTCATAGTGTGGACGAGTGCTATAATCTCAACGGTATACTACAATGAATACTAGTCAGTTCCTAGATCTTGATGTTTTCCTCCGTCATAGTGCAGACGAGTTCTCTAATTTCAACGGTATACTACGTTGAAGACCAGACAGTTCCTAGATCTTGATGAAGATGTTTTCCTACGTCATAGTGTGGACAAGTTCTCTAATTTTAACGGTATACTTCGTTGAAGACCAGACAGTTCCTAGATCTTGATCTTTTCCTCCGTCATAGTGTGGACGAATTCCGTAATTTCAACGGTATACTACGTTGAAGACCAGACAGTTCCTAGATCTTGATGAAGATGTTTCCCTACGTCATAGTGTGGACGAGTGCTATAATCTCAACGGTATACTACGTTGATTACTAGTCAGTTCCTAGATCTGGATGTTTTCCTCCGTCATAGTGTGGACGAGTTCTATAATTTCAACGGTATACTACGTTGAAGACCAGACAGTTCCTAGATCTTGATGAAGATGTTTCCCTATGTCAAAGTGTGGACGAGTGCTATAATCTCAACGGTATACTATGTTGAATACTAGTCAGTTCCTAGATCTTGATGTTTTCCTCCGTCATAGTGTGGACGAGTTCTGTAATTTCAACGGTATACTACGTTGAAGACCAGACAGTTCCTAGATCTTGATGAAGATGTTTCCCTACGTCATAGTGTGGACGAGTTCTCTAATTTCAATGGTATACTACGTTGAAGACCAGACAGTTCCTAGATCTTGATGTTTTCCTCCGTCAAAGTGTGGACGAGTTCTACAATCTCAACGGTATACTACGTTGAAGACTAGACAGTTCATAGATCTTGATGAAGATGTTTCCCTACGTCATAGTGTGGACAAGTTCTCAAATTTCAACGGTATACTCCATTGAAGACCAGACAGTTCCTAGATCTTGATGTTTTCCTCCGTCATAGTGTGGACGAGTTCTGTAATTTCAACGGTATACTACTATGAAGACCAGACGGTTCCTGGATCTTGATGAATATGTTTCCCTATGTCATAGTGTGGATGAGTGCTATAATCTCAATGGTATACTACGTTGAATAATAGTCAGTTCCTAGATCTTGATGTTTTCCTCCGTCATAGTGTGGACGAGTTCTGTAATTTCAACGGTATACTACGTTGAAGACCGGACAGTTCCTAGATCTTGATGAAGATGTTTCCCTATGTCAAAGTGTGGACGAGTGCTATAATCTCAACGGTATACTACGTTGAATACTAGTCAGTTCCTAGATCTTGATGTTTTCCTCCGTCAAAGTGTGGACGACTTCTGTAATTTCAAGGGTATACTACGTTGAAGACCAGACAGTTCCTAGATCTTGATGAAGATGTTTCCCTATGTCAAAGTGTGGACGAGTGCTATAACCTCAACGGTATACTACGTTGAATACTAGTCAGTTCCTAGATCTTGATGTTTTCCTCCGTCAAAGTGTGGACGAGTTCTACAATCTCAACGGTATACTACGTTGAATAATAGACAGTTCCTAGATCTTGATGAAGATGTTTCCCTACGTCATAGTGTGGACGAGTGCTATAACCTCAACGATATACTACGTTGAATACTAGTGAGTTCCTAGATCTTGATGTTTTCCTCCGTCAAAGTGTGGACGAGTTCTATAATCTCAATAGTATACTACGTTGAAGACCAGACAATTCCTAGATCTTGATGAAGATGTTTCCCTATGTCATAATGTGGACGAGTGCTATAACCTCAACGGTATACTACGTTGAATACTAGTCAGTTCCTAGATCTTGATGTTTTCCTCCGTCATAGTGTGGACGAGTTCTGTAATTTCAACGGTATACTCCGTTGAAGACCAGACAGTTCCTAGATCTTGATGAAGATGTTTCCCTATGTCATAGTGTGGACGAGTTCTCTAATTTCAACGGTATACTCCATTGAAGACCAAACAGTTCCTAGATCTTGATGTTTTCCTTCGTCATAGTGTGGACGAGTTCTCTAATTTCAACGGTATACTACGTTGAAGACCAAACAGTTCCTAGATCTTGATGAAGATGTTTCCCTACGTCATAGTGTGGACGAGTTCTCTAATTTCAACGGTATACTATGTTGAAGACCAGACAGTTCCTAGATCTTGATGTTTTCCTCCGTCATAGTGTGGACGAGTTCTCTAATTGCAACGGTATACTACGTTGAAGACCAGACAGATCCTAGATCTTGATGAAGATGTTTCCTTACGTCATAGTGTGGACGAGTTCTCTAATTTCAATGGTATACTACGTTGAAGACCAGACAGTTCCTAGATCTTGATGTTTTCCTCCGTCATAGTGTGGATGAGTTCTCTAATTTAAACGGTATACTGCGTTGAAGACCAGACAGTTCCTAGATCTTGATGAAGATGTTTCCCTACGTCATAGTGTTGACGAGTTCTCTAATTTCAACGGTATACTCCGTTGAAGACCAGACAGTTCCTTGATCTTGATGTTTTCCTCCGTCATAGTGTGGACGAGTTCTCTAATTTCAACGGTATACTACGTTGAAGACCAGACAGTTCCTAGATCTTGATGAAGATGTTTCCCTACGTCATAGTGTGGACAAGTTCTCTAATTTTAACGGTATACTCCGTTGAAGACCAGACAATTCCTAGATCTTGATGTTTTCCTCCGTCATAGTGTGGACGAATTCTGTAATTTCAATGGTATACTACGTTGAAGACCAGACAGTTCCTAGATCTTGATGAAGATGTTTCCCTACGTCATAGTGTGGACGAGTGCTATAATCTCAACGGTATACTACGTTGAATACTCGTCAGTTCCTAGATCTGGATGTTTTCCTCCGTCATAGTGTGGACGAGTTCTGTAATTTCAACGGTTAGACAGTTCCTAGATCTTGATGAAGATGTTTCCCTATGTCAAAGTGTGGATGAGTGCTATAATCTCAACGGTATACTATGTTGAATACTAGTCAGTTCCTAGATCTTGATGTTTTCCTCCGTCATAGTGTGGACGAGTTCTGTAATTTCAACGGTATACTATGTTGAAGACCAGACAGTTCCTAGATCTTGATGAAGATGTTTCCCTATGTCAAAGTGTGTACGAGTGTTATAACCTCAACGGTATACTACGTTGAATACTAGTCAGTTCCTAGATCTTGATGTTTTCCTCCGTCAAAGTGTGGACGAGTTCTACAATCTCAACGGTATACTACGTTGAATACTAGACAGTTCCTAGATCTTGATGAAGATGTGTCCCTATGTCATAGTGTGGACGAGTGCTATAACCTCAACGGTATACTAGGTTGAATACTAGTCAGTTCCTAGATCTTGATGTTTTCCTCCGTCAAAGTGTGGACGAGTTCTACAATCTCAACGGTATACTACGTTGAAGACCACACAATTCCTAGATCTTGATGAAGATGTTTCCCTATGTCATAGTGTGGACGAGTGTTATAACCTCAACGGTATACTACGTTGAATACTAGTCAGTTCCTAGATCTTGATGTTTTCCTCCGTCATAGTGTGGACGAGTTCTGTAATTTCAACGGTATACTCCGTTGAAGACCAGACAGTTCCTAGATCTTGATGAAGATGTTTCCCTACGTCATAGAGTGGACGAGTTCTCTAATTTCAACAGTATACTCCGTTGAAGACCAGATAGTTCCTAGATCTTGATGTTTTCCTCCGTCATAGTGTGGACGAGTTCTCTAATTTCAACAGTATACTACGTTGAAGACCAGACAGTTCCTAGATCTTGATGAAGATGTTTCCCTACGTCATAGTGTGGACAAGTTCTCTAATTTCAACGGTATACTACGTTGAACACCAGACAGTTCCTAGATCTTGATGTTTTCCTTCGTCATAGTGTGGACGAGTTCTCTAATTGCAACGGTATACTACGTTGAAGACCAGACAGTTCCTAGATCTTGATGAAGATGTTTCCCTACGTCATAGTGTGGACGAGTTCTCTAATTTCAATGGTATACTACGTTGAAGACCAGACAATTCCTAGATCTTGATGTTTTCCTCCGTCAAAGTGTGGACGAGTTCTACAATCTCAACGGTATACTATGTTGAAGACTAGACAGTTCATAGATCTTGATGAAGATGTTTCCCTATGTCATAGTGTGGACGAGTGCTATAACCTTAACGGTATACTACGATGAATACTAGTCAGTTCCTAGATCTTGATTTTTTCCTCCGTCAAAGTATGGACGAGTTCTATAATCTCAACGGTATACTACGTTGAAGACCAGACAGTACCTAGATCTTGATGAAGATGTTTCCCTACGTCATAGTGTGGACGAGTGCTATAATCTCAACGGTATACTACATTGAATACTAGTCAGTTCCTAGATCTTGATGTTTTCCTCTGTCATAGTGCGGACGAGTTCTCTAATTTCAACGGTATACTACGTTGAAGACCAGACAGTTCCTAGATCTTGATGAAGATGTTTTCCTACGTCATAATGTGGACAAGTTCTCTGATTTTAACGGTATACTTCGTTGAAGACCAGACAGTTCCTAGATCTTGATCTTTTCCTCCGTCATAGTGTGGACGAATTCCGTAATTTCAACGGTATACTACGTTGAAGACCAGACAGTTCCTAGATCTTGATGAAGATGTTTCCCTATGTCATAGTGTGGACGAGTGCTATAATCTCAATGGTATACTACGTTGAATACTAGTCAGTTCCTAGATCTGGATGTTTTCCTCCGTCATAGTGTGGACGAGTTCTGTAATTTCAACGGTATACTACGTGGAAGACCAGACAGTTCCTAGATCTTGATGAAGATGTTTCCCTATGTCAAAGTGTGGATGAGTGCTATAATCTCAACGGTATACTATGTTGAATACTAGTCAGTTCCTAGATCTTGATGTTTTCCTCTGTCATAGTGTGGACGAGTTCTGTAATTTCAACGGTATACTACGTTGAAGACCAGACAGTTCCTAGATCTTGATGAAGATGTTTCCCTATGTCAAAGTGTGGACGAGTGTTATAACCTCAATGGTATACTACATTGAATACTAGTCAGTTCCTAGATCTTGATGTTTTCCTCCGTCAAAGTGTGGACGAGTTCTGTAATTTAAACAGTATACTACGTTGAAGACCAGACAGTTCCTGGATCTTGATGAAGATGTTTCCCTATGTCATAGTGTGGACGAGTGCTATAATCTCAATGGTATACTACGTTGAATACTAGTCAGTTCCTAGATCTTGATGTTTTCCTCCGTCATAGTGTGGACGAGTTCTGTAATTTCAACGGTATACTATGTTGAAGACAAGACAGTTCCTAGATCTTGATGTTTTCCTCCGTCATAGTGTGGACGAGTTCTCTAATTGCAACGGTATACTACGTTGAAGACCAGACATATCCTAGATCTTGATGAAGATGTTTCCCTACATCATAGTGTGGACGAGTTCTCTAATTTCAATGGTATACTACGTTGAAGACCAAATAGTTCCTAGATCTTGGTGTTTTCCTCCGTCATAGTGTGGATGAGTTCTCTAATTTAAACGGTATACTACGTTGAAGACCAGACAGTTCCTAGATCTTGATGAAGATGTTTCCCTACGTCATAGTGTTGACAAGTTCTCTAATTTCAACGGTATACTCCGTTGAAGACCAGACAGTTCCTTGATCTTGATGTTCTCCTCCGTCATAGTGTGGACGAGTTCTCTAATTTCAACGGTATACTACGTTGAAGACCAGACGCTTCCTAGATCTTGATGAAGATGTTTCCCTACGTCATAGTGTGGACAAGTTCTCTAATTTTAACGGTATACTCCGTTGAAGACCAGACAATTCCTAGATCTTGATGTTTTCCTTCGTCATAGTGTGGACGAATTCTGTAATTTCAATGGTATACTACGTTGAAGACCAGACAGTTCCTAGATCTTGATGAATATGTTTCCCTACGTCATAGTGTGGACGAGTGCTATAATCTCAACGGTATACTACGTTGAATACTAGTCAGTTCCTAGATCTGGATGTTTTCCTCTGTCATAGTGTGGACGAGTTCTGTAATTTCAACGGTTAGACAGTTCCTAGATCTTGATGAAGATGTTTCCCTATGTCAAAGTGTGGATGAGTGCTATAATCTCAACGGTATACTATGTTCAATACTAGTCAGTTCCTAGATCTTGATGTTTTCCTCCGTCATAGTGTGGACGAGTTCTGTAATTTCAACGGTATACTACGTTGAAGACCAGACAGTTCCTAGATCTTAATGAAGATGTTTCCCTATGTCAAAGTGTGGACGAGTGTTATAACCTCAACGGTATACTACGTTGAATACTAGTCAGTTCCTAGATCTTGATGTTTTCCTCCGTCAAAGTGTGGACGAGTTCTACAATCTCAACGGTATACTACGTTGAATACTAGACAGTTTCTAGATCTTGATGAAGATGTTTCCCTATGTCATAGTGTGGGCGAGTGCTATAACCTCAACGGTATACTAGGTTGAATACTATTCAGTTCCTAGATCTTGATGTTTTCCTCCGTCAAAGTGTGGACGAGTTCTACAATCTCAACGGTATACTACGTTGAAGACCACACAATTCCTAGATCTTGATGAAGATGTTTCCCTATGTCATAGTGTAGACGAGTGTTATAACCTCAACGGTATACTACGTTGAATACTAGTCAGTTCCTAGATCTTGATGTTTTCCTCCGTCATAGTGTGGACGAGTTCTGTAATTTCAATGGTATACTCCGTTGAAGACCAGACAGTTCCTAGATCTTGATGAAGATGTTTCCCTACGTCATAGTGTGGATGAGTGCTATAATCTCAACGGTATACTATGTTCAATACTAGTCAGTTCCTAAATCTTGATGTTTTCCTCCGTTATAGTGTGGACGAGTTCTCTAATTTCAACGGTATACTACGTTGAAGACCAGACAGTTCCTAGATCTTGATGAAGATGTTTCCCTACGTCATAGTGTGGACAAGTTCTCTAATTTCAACGGTATACTACGTTGAAGACCAGACAGTTCCTAGATCTTGATGTTTTCCTCCGTCATAGTGTGGACGAGTTCTCTAATTGCAACGGTATACTACGTTGAAGACCAGACAGTTCCTATATCTTGATGAAGATG
This sequence comes from Vicia faba, assembly GCA_948472305.1. Classification (NCBI taxonomy): domain Eukaryota; kingdom Viridiplantae; phylum Streptophyta; class Magnoliopsida; order Fabales; family Fabaceae; genus Vicia; species Vicia faba. The sequence goes on from OX451739.1 coordinate 719,800,302, forward strand.
TTTCCCTATGTCATAGTGTGGACGAGTTCTCTAATTTCAATGGTATACTACGTTGAAGACCAGACAATTCCTAGATCTTGATATTTTCCTCCGTCAAAGTGTGGACGAGTTCTACAATCTCAACGGTATACTACGTTGAAGACTAGACAATTCATAGATCTTGATGAAGATGTTTCCCTACGTCATAGTGTGGATGAGTGCTATAACCTTAACGGTATACTACGATGAATACTAGTCAGTTCCTAGATCTTGATTTTTTCCTCCGTCAAAGTATGGACGAGTTCTATAATCTCAATGGTATACTACGTTGAATACTAGACAGTTCCTAGATCTTGATGAAGATGTTTCCCTACGTCATAGTGTGGATGAGTGTTATAACCTCAACGGTATACTACGTTGAATACTAGTCAGTTCCTAGATCTTGATGTTTTCATCCGTCAAAGTGTGGACGAGTTCTATAATCTCAACGGTATACTACGTTGAAGACCAGACAGTACCTAGATCTTGATGAAGATGTTTCCCTACGTCATAGTGTGGACGAGTGCTATAATCTCAACGGTATACTACATTGAATAATAGTCAGTTCCTAGATCTTGATGTTTTCCTCCGTCATAGTGCGGACGAGTTCTCTAATTTCAACGGTATACTACGTTGAAGACCAGACAGTTCCTAGATCTTGATGAAGATTTTTTCCTACGTCATAGTGTGGACAAGTTCTCTAATTTTAACGGTATACTCCGTTGAAGACCAGACAGTTCCTAGATCTTGATCTTTTCCTCCGTCATAGTGTGGACGAATTCTGTAATTTCAACGGTATACTATGTTGAAGACCAGACAGTTCCTAGATCTTGATGAATATGTTTCCCTACGTCATAGTGTGGACGAGTGCTATAATCTCAACGGTATACTACGTTGAATACTAGTCAGTTCCTAGATCTGGATGTTTTCCTCCGTCATAGTGTGGACGAGTTCTGTAATTTCAACGGTATACTACGTTGAAGACCAGACAGTTCCTAGATCTTGATGAAGATGTTTCCCTATGTCAAAGTGTGGACGAGTGCTATAATCTCAACAGTATACTATGTTGAATACTAGACAGTTCCTAGATCTTGATGTTTTCCTCCGTCATAGTGTGGACGAGTTCTGTAATTTCAACGGTATACTACGTTGAAGACCAGATAGTTCCTAGATCTTGATGAAGATGTTTCCCTATGTCAAAGTGTGGACGAGTGTTATAACCTCAACGGTATACTACGTTGAATACTAGTCAGTTCCTAGATCTTGATGTTTTCCTCCGTCAAAGTGTGGACGAGTTCTGTAATTTAAAAAGTATACTACGTTGAAGACCAGACAGTTCCTGGATCTTGAAGAAGATGTTTCCCTATGTCATAGTGTGGACGAGTGCTATAATCTCAATGGTATACTACGTTGAATACTAGTCAGTTCCTAGATCTTGATGTTTTCCTCCGTCATAGTGTGGACGAGTTCTGTAATTTCAACGGTATACTACGTCGAAGACCAGACAGTTCCTAGATCTTGATGAAGATGTTTCCCTATGTCAAAGTGTGGACGAGTGCTATAACCTCAACGGTATACTACGTTGAATACTAGTCAGTTCCTAGATCTTGATGTTTTCCTCCGTCAAAGTGTGGACGAGTTCTACAATCTCAACGGCATACTATGTTGAATACTAGACAGTTCCTAGATCTTGATGAAGATGTTTCCCTACGTCATAGTGTGGACGAGTGCTATAACCTCAACGGTATACTACGTTGAATACTAGTCAGTTCCTAGATCCTGATGTTTTCCTCCGTCAAAGTGTGGACGAGTTCTACAATATCAACGGTATACGACGTTGAAGACCACACAATTCCTAGATCTTGATGAAGATGTTTCCCTACGTCATAGTATGGACGAGTGTTATAACCTCAACGGTATACTACGTTGAATACTAGTCATGTCATAGATCTTGATGTTTTCCTCCGTCATAGTGTGGACGAGTTCTGTAATTTCAACGGTATACTCCGTTGAAGACCAGACAGTTCCTAGATCTTGATGAAGATGTTTCCCTACGTCATAGTGTGGATGAGTTCTCTAATTTCAACGGTATACTCCGTTGAAGACCAGACAGTTCCTAGATCTTGATGTTTTCCTCCGTCATAGTGTGGACGAGTTCTCTAAGTTCAACGGTATACTACGTTGAAGACCAGACAATTCCTAGATCTTGATGAAGATGTTTCCCTATGTCATAGTGTGGACAAGTTCTCTAATTTCAACGGTATACTACGTTGAAGACCAGACAGTTCCTAGATCTTGATGTTTTCCTCCGTCATAGTGTGGACGAGTTCTCTAATTGCAACGGTATACTACGTTGAAGACCAGACAATTCCTAGATCTTGATGAAGATGTTTTCCTACGTCATAGTGTGGACGAGTTCTCTAATTTCAATGGTATACTACGTTGAAGACCAGACAGTTCCTAGATCTTGATGTTTTCCTCCGTCAAAGTGTGGACGAGTTCTACAATCTCAACGGTATACTACGTTGAAGACTAGACAGTTTATAGATCTTGATGAAGATGTTTCCCTATGTCATAGTGTGGACGAGTGCTATAACCTCAACGGTATACTACGATGAATACTAGTCAGTTCCTAGATCTTGATGTTTTCCTCCGTCAAAGTGTGGACGAGTTCTACAATCTCAACGGTATACTACGTTGAATACTAGACAGTTCCTAGATCTTGATGAAGATATTTCCCTATGTCATAGTGTGGATGAGTGCTATAACCTCAACGGTATACTACATTGAATACTAGTCAGTTCCTAGATCTTGATGTTTTCCTCCGTCAAAATGTGGACGAGTTCTATAATCTCAATGGTATACTACGTTGAATACTAGACAGTTCCTAGATCTTGATGAATATGTTTCCCTACGTCATAGTGTGGATGAGTGTTATAACCTCAACGGTATACTACATTGAATACTAGTCAGTTCCTAGATCTTGATGTTTTCCTCAGTCAAAGTGTGGACGAGTTCTATAATCTCAACAGTATACTACGTTGAATACTAGACAGTTCCTAGATCTTGATGAAGATGTTTCCCTACGTCATAGTGTGGACGAGTGCTATAACCTCAACGGTATACTACATTGAATACTAGTCAGTTCCTAGATCTTGATGTTTTCCTCCGTCAAAGTATGGACGAGTTCTATAATCTTAAAGGTATACTATGTTGAATACTAGAGAGTTCCTAGATCTTGATGAAGATGTTTCCCTACGTCATAGTGTGGATGAGTGCTATAACCTCAACGGAATACTACGTTGAATACTAGTCTGTACCTAGATCTTGATGTTTTCCTCCGTCAAAGTGTGGACGAGTTCTATAATCTCAAAGGTATACTACGTTGAAGACCAGACAGTACCTAGATCTAGATGAAGATGTTTCCCTACGTCATAGTGTGGACGAGTGCTATAATCTCAACGGTATACTACATTGAATACTAGTCAGTTCCTAGATCTTGATGTTTTCCTCCGTCATAGTGTGTACGAGTTCCCTAATTTCAACGGTATACTACGTTGAAGACCAGACAGTTCCTAGATCTTGATGAAGATGTTTCCGTACGTCATAGTGTGGACGAGTTCTGTAATGTCAACGGTATACTACATTGAAGACCAGACAGTTCCTAGATCTTGATGAATATGTTTCCTGCGTCATAGTGTGGACGAGTTCTCTAATTTCAACGGTATACTACATTGAAGACCAGACAGTTCCTAGATCTTGATGAAGATGTTTCCCTACGTCATAGTGTGGACGAGTTCTCTAATTTCAATGGTATACTACGTTGAAGACCAGACAGTGCCTAGATCTTGATGTTTTCCTCTGTCATAGTGTGGAGGAGTTCTCTAATTTCAACGGTATACTACGTTGAAGACCAGACAGTTCCTAGATCTTGATGAAGATGTTTCCCTACGTCATAGTGTGGACGATTTCTCTAATTTCAACGGTATACTACGTTGAAGACCACACAGTTCCTACATCTTGATGTTTTCCTCAGTCATAGTGTGGACGAGTTCTCTAATTTCAACGGTATACTACATTGAAGACCAGATAGTTCCTAGATCTTGATGAAGATGTTTCCCTACGTCATAGTGTGGACGAGTTCTCTAATTTCAACGGTATACTACGTTGAAGACCAGACAGTTCCTAGATCTTGATGTTTTCCTCCGTCATAGTGTGGAGGAGTTCTCTAATTTCAACGGTATACTACATTGAAGACCAGACAGTTCTTAGATGATGATGAAGATGTTTCCCTATGTCATAGTATGGACGAGTTCTCTAATTTCAACGGTATACTACGTTGAAGACCAGACAGTTCCTAGATCTTGATGTTTTCCTCCGTCATAGTGTGGATGAGTTCTCTAATTGCAACGGTATACTACGTTGAAGACCAGACAGTTCCTAGATCTTGATGAAGATGTTTCCCTACGTCATAGTATGGACGAGTTCTCTAATTTCAATGGTATACTACGTTGAAGACCAGACGGTTCCTAGATCTTGATGTTTTCCTCCGTCAAAGTGTGGACGAGTTCTACAATCTCAATGGTATACTACGTTGAAGACTAGACAGTTCATAGATCTTGATGAAGATGTTTCCCTACGTCATAGTGTGGACGAGTGTTATAACCTCAACGGTATACTACGATGAATACTAGTCAGTTCCTAGATCTTGATTTTTTCCTCCGTCAAAGTATGGACGAGTTCTATAATCTCAACAGTATACTACGTTGAATACTAGACAGTTCCTAGATCTTGAAGAAGATGTTTCCCTACGTCATAGTGTGGATGAGTGTTATAACCTCAATGGTGTACTACGTTGAATACTAGTCAGTTCCTTGATCTTGATGTTTTCCTCCGTCAAAGTGTGGACGAGTTTTATAATCTCAACGGTATACTACGTTGAAGACCAGACAGTACCTAGATCTTGATGAAGATGTTTCCCTACGTCATAGTGTGGACGAGTGCTATAATGTCAACGGTATACTACATTGAATACTAGTCAGTTCCTAGATCTTGATGTTTTCTTCCGTCATAGTGCGGACGAGTTCTCTAATTTCAACGGTATATTACGTTGAAGACCAGACAATTCCTAGATCTTGATGAAGATGTTTTCCTACGTCATAGTGTGGACAAGTTATCTAATTTTAACGGTATACTCCATTGAAGACCAGACAGTTCCTAGATCTTGATGTTTTCCTCCGTCATAGTGTGGACGAATTCTGTAATTTCAACGGTATACTACGTTGAAGACCTGACAGTTCCTAGATCTTGATGAAGATGTTTCCCTATGTCATAGTGTGGACGAGTACTATAATCTCAACGGTATACTACGTTGAATACTAGTCAGTTCCTAGATCTGGATGTTTTCCTCCGTCATAGTGTGGACGAGTTCATTAATTTCAACGGTATACTACGTTGAAGACCAGACAGTTCCTAGATCTTGATGAAGATGTTTCCCTACGTCATAGTGTGGACGAGTGCTATAACCTCAACGGTATACTACGATGAATACTAGTCAGTTCCTAGATCTTGGTTTTTTCCTCCGTCAAAGTATGGACGAGTTCTATAATCTCAACGGTATACTACGTTGAATACTAGACAGTTCCTAGATCTTGATGAAGATGTTTCCCTACGTCATAGTGTGGATGAGTGTTATAACCTCAACGGTATACTACGTTGTATACTAGTCAGTTCCTAGATCTTGATGTTTTCCTCCGTCAAAGTGTGGACGAGTTCTATAATCTCAACAGTATACTACGTTGAAGACCAGACAGTACCTAGATCTTGATGAAGATGTTTCCCTATGTCATAGTATGGACGAGTGCTATAATCTCAACGGTATACTACATTGAATACTAGTCAGTTCCTAGATCTTGATGTTTTCCTCCGTCATAGTGCGGACGAGTTCTCTAATTTCAACGGTATACTACGTTGAAGACCAGACAGTTCCTAGATCTTGATGAAGATGTTTTCCTACGTCATAGTGTGGACAAGTTCTCTAATTTTAACAGTATACTCCGTTGAAGACCAGACAGTTCCTAGATCTTTATGTTTTCCTCCGTTATAGTGTGGACGAATTCTGTAATTTCAACGGTATACTACGTTGAAGACCAGACAGTTCCTAGATCTTGATGAAGATGTTTCCCTACGTCATAGTGTGGACGAGTGCTATAATCTCAACGGTATACTACGTTGAATACTAGTCAGTTCCTAGATCTGGATGTTTTCCTCCATCACAGTGTGGACGAGTTCTGTAATTTCAACGGTATACTATGTTGAAAACCAGACAGTTCCTAGATCTTGATGAAGATGTTTCCCTATGTCAAAGTGTGGACGAGTGCTATAATCTCAACGGTATACTATGTTGAATACTAGTCAGTTCCTAGAACTTGATGTTTTCCTCCGTCATAGTGTGGACGAGTTCTGTAATTTCAACTGTACACTACGTTGAAGACCATACAGTTCCTAGATCTTGATGAAGATGTTTCCCTACGTCATAGTGTGGACAAGTTCTCAAATTTCAACGGTATACTCCGTTGAAGACCAGACAGTTCCTAGATCTTGATGTTTTCTTCCGTCATAGTGTGGACGAGTTCTGTAATTTCAACGGTATACTACATTGAAGACCAGACAGTTCCTGGATCTTGATGAAGATGTTTCCCTATGTCATAGTGTGGACGAGTGCTATAATCTCAATGGTATACTACGTTGAATAATAGTCAGTTCCTAGATCTTGATGTTTTCCTCCGTCATAGTGTGGACGAGTTCTATAATTTCAACGGTATACTACGTTGAAGAACGGACAGTTCCTAGATCTTGATGAAGATGTTTCCCTATGTCAAATTATGGACGAGTGCTATAATCTCAACGGTATACTACGTTGAATACTAGTCAGTTCCTAGATCTTGATGTTTTCCTCCGTCATAGTGTGGACGAGTTCTGTAATTTCAACGGTATACTACGTTGAAAACCAGACAGTTCCTAGATCTTGATGAAGATGTTTCCCTATGTCAAAGTGTGGACGAGTGCTATAACCTCAACGGTATACTACGTTGAATACTAGTCAGTTCCTAGATCTTGATGTTTTCCTCCGTCAAAGTGTGGACGAGTTCTACAATCTCAACCGTATACTACGTTGAATACTAGACAGTTCCTAGATCTTGATGAAGATATTTCCCTACGTCATAGTGTGGACGAGTGCTATAACCTCAACGATATACTACGTTGAATACTAGTGAGTTCCTAGATCTTGATGTTTTCCTCCGTCAAAGTGTGGACGAGTTCTATAATCTCAACAGTATACTACGTTGAAGACCAGACAATTCCTAGATCTTGATGAAGATGTTTCCCTACGTCATAGTGTGGACGAGTGCTATAACCTCAACGGTATACTACGTTGAATACTAGTCAGTTCCTAGATCTTGATGTTTTCCTCCGTCATAGTGTGGACGAGTTCTGTAATTTCAACGGTATACTCCGTTGAAGATTAGACAGTTCCTAGATCTTGATGAAGATGTTTCCCTACGTCATAGTGTGGACGAGTTCTCTAATTTTAACGGTATACTCCGTTGAAGACCAAACAGTTCCTAGATCTTGATGTTTTCCTCCGTCATAGTGTGGACGAGTTCTCTAATTTCAACGGTATACTACATTGAAGACCAAACAGTTCCTAGATCTTGATGAAGATGTTTCCCTACGTCATAGTGTGGACGAGTTCTCTAATTTCAACGGTATACTATGTTGAAGACTAGACAGTTCCTAGATCTTGATGTTTTCCTCCGTCATAGTGTGGACGAGTTCTCTAATTGCAACGGTATACTACGTTGAAGACCAGACAGATCCTAGATCTTGATGAAGATGTTTCCCTACGTCATAGTGTGGACGAGTTCTCTAATTTCAATGGTATACTACGTTGAAGACCAGACAGTTCCTAGATCTTGATGTTTTCCTCCGTCATAGTGTGGATGAGTTCTCTAATTTAAACGGTATACTACGTTGAAGACCAGACAGTTCCTAGATCTTGATGAAGATGTTTCCCTATGTCATAGTGTTGACGAGTTCTCTAATTTTAACGGTATACTCCGTTGAAGACCAGACAGTTCCTTGATCTTGATGTTTTCCTCCGTCATAGTGTGGACGAGTTCTCTAATTTCAAAGGTATACTACGTTGAAGACCAGACAGTTCCTAGATCTTGATGAAGATGTTTCCCTACGTCATAGTGTGGACAAGTTCTCTAATTTTAACGGTATACTCCGTTGAAGACCAGACAATTCCTAGATCTTGATGTTTTCCTCCGTCATAGTGTGGATGAATTCTGTAATTTCAATGGTATACTACGTTGAAGACCATACAGTTCCTAGATCTTGATGAAGATGTTTCCCTACGTCATAGTGTGGACGAGTGCTATAATCTCAACGGTATACTACGTTGAATACTAGTCAGTTCCTAGATCTGGATGTTTTCCTCCGTCATAGTGTGGACGAGTTCTGTAATTTCAACGGTTAGACAGTTCCTAGATCTTGATGAAGATGTTTCCCTATGTCAAAGTGTGGACGAGTGCTATAATCTCAACGGTATACTATGTTGAATACTAGTCAGTTCCTAGATCTTGATGTTTTCCTCCGTCATAGTGTGGACGAGTTCTGTAATTTCAACGGTATACTACGTTGAAGACCAGACAGTTCCTAGATCTTGATGAAGATGTTTCCCTATGTCAAAGTGTGGACGAGTGTTATAACCACAACGGTATACTACGTTGAATACTAGTCAATTCCTAGATCTTGATGTTTTCCTCCGTCAAAGTGTGGACGAGTTCTACAATCTCAACGGTATACTACGTTGAATACTAGACAGTTCCTAGATCTTGATGAAGATGTTTCCCTACGTCATAGTGTGGACGAGGGCTATAACCTTCACGGTATACTACATTGAATACTAGTCAATTCCTAGATCTTGATGTTTTCCTCCATTAAAGTGTGGACGAGTTCTACAATCTCAATGGTATACTACGTTGAAGACCACACAATTCCTAGATCTTGATGAAGATGTTTCCCTATGTCATAGTGTGGACGAGTGTTATAACCTCAACGGTATACTACGTTGAATACTAGTCAGTTCCTAGATCTTGATGTTTTCCTCCGTCATAGTGTGGACGAGTTCTGTAATTTCAACGGTATACTCCGTTGAAGACCAGACAGTTCCTAGATCTTGATGAAGATGTTTCCCTACGTCATAGTGTGGACGAGTTCTCTAATTTCAATGGTATACTCCATTGAAGACCAGACAGTTCCTAGATCTTGATGTTTTCCTCCGTCATAGTGTGGACGAGATCTCTAATTTCAACGGTATACTACGTTGAAGACCATACAGTTCCTAGATCTTGATGAAGATGTTTCCCTACGTCATAGTGTGGACAAGTTCTCTAATTTCAACGGTATACTACGTTGAAGACCAGACAGTTCCTAGATCTTGATGTTTTCCTCCGTCATAGTGTGGACGAGTTCTCTAATTGCAACGGTGTACTACGTTGAAGACCAGACAGTTCCTAGATCTTGATGAAGATGTTTCCCTACGTCATAGTGTGGACGAGTCCTCTAATTTCAATGGTATACTACGTTGAAGACCAGACAGTTCCTAGATCTTGATGTTTTCCTCCGTCAAAGTGTGGACGAGTTCTACAATCTCAACGGTATACTACGTTGAAGACTAGACAGTTCATAGATCTTGATGAAGATGTTTCCCTACGTCATAGTGTGGACGAGTGCTATAACCTCAACGGTATACTACGATGAATACTAGTCAGTTCCTAGATCTTGATTTTTTCCTCCGTCAAAGTATGGACGAGTTCTATAATCTCAACGGTATACTACGTTGAATACTAGACAGTTCCTAGATCTTGATGAAGATGTTTCCCTATGTCATAGTGTGGATGAGTGTTATAACCTCAACGGTATACTACGTTGAATACTAGTCAGTTCCTAGATCTTGATGTTTTCCTCCGTCAAAGTGTGGACGAGTTCTATAATCTCAACGGTATACTATGTTGAAGACCAGACAATACCTAGATCTTGATGAAGATGTTTCCCTACGTCATAGTGTGGACGAGTGCTATAATGTCAACGGTATACTACATTGAATACTAGTCAGTTCCTAGATCTTGATGTTTTCCTCCGTCATAGTGCGGACGAGTTCTCTAATTTCAACGGTATACTACGTTGAAGACCAGACAGTTCCTAGATCTTGATGAAGATGTTTTCCTACGTCATAGTGTGGACAAGTTCTCTGATTTTAACGGTATACTCCGTTGAAGACCAGACAGTTCCTAGATCTTGATGTTTTCCTCCGTCATAGTGTGGACGAATTCTGTAATTTCAACGGTATACTACGTTGAAGACCAGACAGTTCCTAGATCTTGATGAAGATGTTTCCCTACGTCATAGTATGGACGAGTGCTATAATCTCAACCGTATACTACGTTGAATACTAGTCAGTTCCTAGATCTGGATGTTTTCCTCCGTCATAGTGTGGACGAGTTCTGTAATTTCAACGGTATACTACGTGTAAGACCAGACAGTTCCTAGATCTTGATGAAGATGTTTCCCTACGTCATAGTGTGGACGAGTTCTCTAATTTCAACGGTATACTCCGTTGAAGACCAGACAGTTCCTAGATCTTGATGTTTTCCTCCGTCATAATGTGGACGAGTTCTCTAATTTCAACGGTATACTACGTTGAAGACCAGACAGTTCCTAGATCTTGATGAAGATGTTTCCCTACGTCATAGTGTGGACAAGTTTTCTAATTTCAACGGTATACTACGTTGAAGACCAGACAGTTCCTATATCTTGATGTTTTCCTCCGTTATAGTGTGGACGAGTTCTCTAATTGCAACGGTATACTACGTTGAAGACCAGACAGTTCCTAGATCTTGATGAAGATGTTTCCCTACGTCATAGTGTGGACGAGTTCTCTAATTTCAATGCATTACTACGTTGAAGACCAGACAGTTCCTAGATCTTGATGTTTTCCTCCGTCAAAGTGTGGACGAGTTCTACAATCTCAACGGTATACTACGTTGAAGACTAGACAGTTCATAGATCTTGATGAAGATGTTTCCCTATGTCATAGTGTGGACGAGTGCTATAACCTCAACAATATACTACGATGAATACTAGTCAGTTCCTAGATCTTGATGTTTTCCTCCGTCAAAGTATGGTAGAGTTCTATAATCTCAACGGTATACTACTTTGAATACTAGACAGTTCCTAGATCTTGTTGAAGATGTTTCCCTACGTCATAGTGTGGATAAGTGCTATAACCTCAACGGTATACTACGTTGAATACTAGTCAGTTCCTAGATCTTGATGTTTTCCTCCGTCAAAGTGTGGACGAGTTCTATAATCTCAACAGTATACTACGTTGAAGACCAGACAGTACCTAGATCTTGATGAAGATGTTTCCCTACGTCATAGTGTGGACGAGTGCTATAATCTCAACGGTATACTACATTGAATACTAGTCAGTTCCTAGATCTTGATGTTTTCCTCCGTCATAGTGTGGACGAGTTCTCTAATTTCAACGGTATACTACGTTGAAGACCAGACAGTTCCTAGATCTTGATGAAGATGTTTCCCTATGTCATAGTGTGGACGAGTTCTGTAATGTCAACGGTATACTACGTTGAAGACCAGACAGTTCCTAGATCTTGATGAATATGTTTCCTCCGTCATAGTGTGGACGAGTTCTCTAATTTCAATGGTATACTACATTGAAGACCAGACAGTTCCTAGATCTTGATGAAGATGTTTCCCTACGTCATAGTGTGGACGAGTTCTCTAATTTCAACGGTATACTACGTTGAAGACCAGACAGTGCCTAGATCTTGATGTTTTCCTCCGTCATAGTGTGGAGGAGTTCTCTAATTTCAACGGTATACTACGTTGAAGACCAGACAGTTCCTAGATCTTAAAGAAGATGTTTCCCTACGTCATAGTGTGGACGAGTTCTCTAATTTCAACGGTATACTACGTTGAAGACCAGACAGTTCCTACATCTTGATGTTTTCCTCCATTATAGTGTGGACGAGTTCTCTAATTTCAACGGTATACTACGTTGAAGACCAGACAGTTCCTAGATCTTGATGAAGATGTTTCCCTACGTCATAGTGTGGACGAGTTCTCTAATTTCAATGGTATACTACGTTGAAGACCAGACAGTTCCTAGATCTTGATGAATATGTTTCCTCCGTCATAGTGTGGACGAGTTCTCTAATTTCAACGGTATACTACGTTGAAGACCAGACAGTTCCTAGATCTTGATGAAGATGTTTCCCTACGTCATAGTATGGACGAGTGCTATAATCTCAACCGTATACTACGTTGAATACTAGTCAGTTCCTAGATCTGGATGTTTTCCTCCGTCATAGTGTGGACGAGTTCTGTAATTTCAACGGTATACTACGTGTAAGACCAGACAGTTCCTAGATCTTGATGAAGATGTTTCCCTACGTCATAGTGTGGACGAGTTCTCTAATTTCAACGGTATACTCCGTTGAAGACCAGACAGTTCCTAGATCTTGATGTTTTCCTCCGTCATAATGTGGACGAGTTCTCTAATTTCAACGGTATACTACGTTGAAGACCAGACAGTTCCTAGATCTTGATGAAGATGTTTCCCTACGTCATAGTGTGGACAAGTTCTCTAATTTCAACGGTATACTACGTTGAAGACCAGACAGTTCCTAGATCTTGATGTTTTCCTCCGTCATAGTGTGGACGAGTTCTCTAATTGCAACGGTGTACTACGTTGAAGACCAGACAGTTCCTAGATCTTGATGAAGATGTTTCCCTACGTCATAGTGTGGACGAGTCCTCTAATTTCAATGGTATACTACGTTGAAGACCAGACAGTTCCTAGATCTTGATGTTTTCCTCCGTCAAAGTGTGGACGAGTTCTACAATCTCAACGGTATACTACGTTGAAGACTAGACAGTTCATAGATCTTGATGAAGATGTTTCCCTACGTCATAGTGTGGACGAGTGCTATAACCTCAACGGTATACTACGATGAATACTAGTCAGTTCCTAGATCTTGATTTTTTCCTCCGTCAAAGTATGGACGAGTTCTATAATCTCAACGGTATACTACGTTGAATACTAGACAGTTCCTAGATCTTGATGAAGATGTTTCCCTATGTCATAGTGTGGATGAGTGTTATAACCTCAACGGTATACTACGTTGAATACTAGTCAGTTCCTAGATCTTGATGTTTTCCTCCGTCAAAGTGTGGACGAGTTCTATAATCTCAACGGTATACTACGTTGAAGACCAGACAATACCTAGATCTTGATGAAGATGTTTCCCTACGTCATAGTGTGGACGAGTGCTATAATGTCAACGGTATACTACATCGAATACTAGTCAGTTCCTAGATCTTGATGTTTTCCTCCGTCATAGTGCGGACGAGTTCTCTAATTTCAACGGTATACTACGTTGAAGACCAGACAGTTCCTAGATCTTGATGAAGATGTTTTCCTACGTCATAGTGTGGACAAGTTCTCTGATTTTAACAGTATACTCCGTTGAAGACCAGACAGTTCCTAGATCTTGATGTTTTCCTCCGTCATAGTGTGGACGAATTCTGTAATTTCAACGGTATACTACGTTGAAGACCAGACAGTTCCTAGATCTTGATGAAGATGTTTCCCTACGTCATAGTATGGACGAGTGCTATAATCTCAACCGTATACTACGTTGAATACTAGTCAGTTCCTAGATCTGGATGTTTTCCTCCGTCATAGTGTGGACGAGTTCTGTAATTTCAACGGTATACTACGTGTAAGACCAGACAATTCCTAGATCTTGATGAAGATGTTTCCCTACGTCATAGTGTGGACGAGTTCTCTAATTTCAACGGTATACTCCGTTGAAGACCAGACAGTTCCTAGATCTTGATGTTTTCCTCCGTCATAATGTGGACGAGTTCTCTAATTTCAACGGTATACTACGTTGAAGACCAGACAGTTCCTAGATCTTGATGAAGATGTTTCCCTACGTCATAATGTGGACAAGTTTTCTAATTTCAACGGTATACTACGTTGAAGACCAGACAGTTCCTATATCTTGATGTTTTCCTCCGTTATAGTGTGGACGAGTTCTCTAATTGCAACGGTATACTACGTTGAAAACCAGACAGTTCCTAGATCTTGATGAAGATGTTTCCCTACGTCATAGTGTGGACGAGTTCTCTAATTTCAATGCATTACTACGTTGAAGACCAGACAGTTCCTAGATCTTGATGTTTTCCTCCGTCAAAGTGTGGACGAGTTCTACAATCTCAACGGTATACTACGTTGAAGACTAGACAGTTCATAGATCTTGATGAAGATGTTTCCCTATGTCATAGTGTGGACGAGTGCTATAACCTCAACAATATACTACGATGAATACTAGTCAGTTCCTAGATCTTGATGTTTTCCTCCGTCAAAGTATGGTAGAGTTCTATAATCTCAACGGTATACTACTTTGAATACTAGACAGTTCCTAGATCTTGTTGAAGATGTTTCCCTACGTCATAGTGTGGATAAGTGCTATAACCTCAACGGTATACTACGTTGAATACTAGTCAGTTCCTAGATCTTGATGTTTTCCTCCGTCAAAGTGTGGACGAGTTCTATAATCTCAACGGTATACTACGTTGAAGACCAGACAGTACCTAGATCTTGATGAAGATGTTTCCCTACGTCATAGTGTGGACGAGTGCTATAATCTCAACGGTATACTACATTGAATACTAGTCAGTTCCTAGATCTTGATGTTTTCCTCCGTCATAGTGTGGACGAGTTCTCTAATTTCAACGGTATACTACGTTGAAGACCAGACAGTTCCTAGATCTTAATGAAGATGTTTCCCTATGTCATAGTGTGGACGAGTTCTGTAATGTCAACGGTATACTACGTTGAAGACCAGACAGTTCCTAGATCTTGATGAATATGTTTCCTCCGTCATAGTGTGGACGAGTTCTCTAATTTCAATGGTATACTACATTGAAGACCAGACAGTTCCTAGATCTTGATGAAGATGTTTCCCTACGTCATAGTGTGGACGAGTTCTCTAATTTCAACGGTATACTACGTTGAAGACCAGACAGTGCCTAGATCTTGATGTTTTCCTCCGTCATAGTGTGGAGGAGTTCTCTAATTTCAACGGTATACTACGTTGAAGACCAGACAGTTCCTAGATCTTAAAGAAGATGTTTTCCTACGTCATAGTGTGGACGAGTTCTCTAATTTCAACGGTATACTACGTTGAAGACCAGACAGTTCCTACATCTTGATGTTTTCCTCCATTATAGTGTGGACGAGTTCTCTAATTTCAACGGTATACTACGTTGAAGACCAGACAGTTCCTAGATCTTGATGAACATGTTTCCCTACGTCATAGTGTGGACGAGTTCTCTAATTTCAATGGTATACTACGTTGAAGACCAGACAGTTCCTAGATCTTGATGAATATGTTTCCTCCGTCATAGTGTGGACGAGTTCTCTAATTTCAACGGTATACTACGTTGAAGACCAGACAGTTCCTAGATCTTGATGAAGATGTTTCCCTACGTCATAGTATGGACGAGTGCTATAATCTCAACCGTATACTACGTTGAATACTAGTCAGTTCCTAGATCTGGATGTTTTCCTCCGTCATAGTGTGGACGAGTTCTGTAATTTCAACGGTATACTACGTGTAAGACCAGACAGTTCCTAGATCTTGATGAAGATGTTTCCCTACGTCATAGTGTGGACGAGTTCTCTAATTTCAACGGTATACTCCGTTGAAGACCAGACAGTTCCTAGATCTTGATGTTTTCCTCCGTCATAATGTGGACGAGTTCTCTAATTTCAACGGTATACTACGTTGAAGACCAGACAGTTCCTAGATCTTGATGAAGATGTTTCCCTACGTCATAGTGTGGACAAGTTCTCTAATTTCAACGGTATACTACGTTGAAGACCAGACAGTTCCTAGATCTTGATGTTTTCCTCCGTTATAGTGTGGACGAGTTCTCTAATTGCAACAGTATACTACGTTGAAGACCAGACAGTTCCTAGATCTTGATGAAGATGTTTCCCTACGTCATAGTGTGGACGAGTTCTCTAATTTCAATGCATTACTACGTTGAAGACCAGACAGTTCCTAGATCTTGATGTTTTCCTCCGTCAAAGTGTTGACGAGTTCTACAATCTCAACGGTATACTACGTTGAAGACTAGACAGTTCATAGATCATGATGAAGATGTTTCCCTATGTCATAGTGTGGACGAGTGCTATAACCTCAACAGTATACTACGATGAATACTAGTCAGTTCCTAGATCTTGATTTTTTCCTCCGTCAAAGTATGGTAGAGTTCTATAATCTCAACGGTATACTACTTTGAATACTAGACAGTTCCTAGATCTTGTTGAAGATGTTTCCCTACGTCATAGTGTGGATAAGTGCTATAACCTCAACGGTATACTACGTTGAATACTAGTCAGTTCCTAGATCTTGATGTTTTCCTCCGTCAAAGTGTGGACGAGTTCTATAATCTCAACGGTATACTACGTTGAAGACCAGACAGTTCCTAGATCTTGATGAAGATGTTTCCCTACGTCATAGTGTGGACGAGTGCTATAATCTCAACGGTATACTACATTGAATACTAGTCAGTTCCTAGATCTTGATGTTTTCCTCCGTCATAGTGTGGACGAGTTCTCTAATTTCAACGGTATACTACGTTGAAGACCAGACAGTTCCTAGATCTTGATGAAGATGTTTCCCTACGTCATAGTGTGGACGAGTTCTGTAATGTCAACGGTATACTACGTTGAAGACCAGACAGTTTCTAGATCTTGATGAATATGTTTCCTCCGTCATAGTGTGGACGAGTTCTCTAATTTCAATGGTATACTACATTGAAGACCAGACAGTTCCTAGATCTTGATGAAGATGTTTCCCTACGTCATAGTGTGGACGAGTTCTCTAATTTCAACGGTATACTACGTTAAAGACCAGACAGTGCCTAGATCTTGATGTTTTCCTCCGTCATAGTGTGGAGGAGTTCTCTAATTTCAACGGTATACTACGTTGAAGACCAGACAGTTCCTACATCTTAAAGAAGATGTTTCCCTACGTCATAGTGTGGACGAGTTCTCTAATTTCAACGGTATACTACATTGAAGACCAGACAGTTCCTACATCTTGATGTTTTCCTCCATTATAGTGTGGACGAGTTCTCTAATTTCAACGGTATACTACGTTGAAGACCAGACAGTTCCTAGATCTTGATGAAGATGTTTCCCTACGTCATAGTGTGGACGAGTTCTCTAATTTCAACGGTATACTACGTTGAAGACCAGACAGTTCCTAGATCTTGATGTTTTCCTCCATCATAGTGTGGAGGAGTTCTCTAATTTCAACGGTATACTACGTTGAAGACAAGACAGATCTTAGATCATGATGAAGATGTTTCCCTATGTCATAGTATGGACGAGTTCTCTAATTTCAACGGTATACTCCGTTGAAGACCAGACAGTTCCTAGATCTTGATTTTTTCCTCCGTCATAGTGTGGACGAGTTTTGTAATTTCAACGGTATACTACGTTGAAGACCAGACAGTTCTTGGATCTTGATGAAGATATTTCCCTATTTCATAGTGTGGACGAGTGCTATAATCTCAATGGTTTACCACGTTGAATACTAGTCAGTTCCTATATCTTGATGTTTTCCTCCGTCATAGTGTGGACGAGTTCTGTAATTTCAACGGTATACTACGTCGAAGACCAGAGAGTTCCTAGATCTTGATGAAGATGTTTCCCTATGTCAAAGAATGGACGAGTGCTATAACCTCAACGTTATACTACGTTGAATACTAGTCAGTTCCTAGGTCTTGATGTTTTCCTCCGTCAAAGTGTGGACGAGTTCTACAATCTCAACGGTATACTACGTTGAAGACCAGACAGTTCCTAGATCTTGATGAAGATGTTTCCCTATGTCAAAGTGTGGACGAGTGCTATAACCTCAACGGTATACTACGTTGAATACTAGTCAGTTCCTAGATCTTGATGTTTTCCTCCGTCAAAGTGTGGACGAGTTCTACAATCTCAACGGTATACTACGTTGAATACTAGACAGTTCCTAGATCTTGATGAAGATGTTTCCCTAGGTCATAGTGTGGACGAGTGCTATAACCTCAACGATATACTACGTTGAATACTAGTGAGTTCCTAGATCTTGATGTTTTCCTCCGTCAAAGTGTGGACGAGTTCTACAATCTCAACGGTATACTACGTTGAAGACCAGACAATTCCTAGATCTTGATGAAGATGTTTCCCTACGTCATAGTATGGACGAGTGCTATAACCTCAACAGTATACTACGTTGAATACTAGTCAGTTCCTAGATCTTGATGTTTTCCTCCGTCATAGTGTGGACAAGTTCTGTAATTTCAACGGTATACTCCGTTGAAGTCAAGATTGTTCCTAGATCTTGATGAAGATGTTTCCCTACGTCATAGTGTGGATGAGTTCTCTAATTTCAACGGTATACTTCGTTGAAGACCAGACAGTTCCTAGATCTTGATGTTTTCCTTCGTCATAGTGTGGACGAGTTCTCTAATTTCAACGGTATACTACGTTGAAGACCAGACAGTTCCTAGATCTTGATGAAGATGTTTCCCTACGTCATAGTGTGGACGAGTTCTCTAATTTCATCGGTATACTACGTTTAGGACCAGGCAGTTCCTAGATCTTGATGTTTTCCTCCGTCATAGTGTGGACGAGTTCTCTAATTGCAACGGTATACTACGTTGAAGACCAGACAGTTCCTAGATCTTGATGAAGAAGTTTCCCTCCGTCATAGTGTGGACGAGTTCTGTAATTTCAACGGTATACTCCGTTGAAGACCAGACAGTTCCTAGATCTTGATGAAGATGTTTCCCTACGTCATAGTGTGGACGAGTTCTCTAATTTCAACGGTATACTACGTTGAAGACCAGACAGTTCCTAGATCTTGATGAAGATGTTTCCCTACGTCATAGTGTGGACGAGTTCTCTAATTTCAACGGTATACTCCGTTGAAGACAAGACAGTTCCTTGATCTTGATGTTTTCCTCCGTCATAGTGTGGACGAGTTCTCTAATTTCAACGGTATACTACGTTGAAGACCAGACAGTTCCTAGATCTTGATGAAGATGTTTCCCTACGTCATAGTGTGGATAAGTTCTCTAATTTTAACGGTATACTCCGTTGAAGACCAGACAGTTCCTTGATCTTGATGTTTTCCTCCGTCATAGTGTGGACGAGTTCTCTAATTGCAACGGTATACTACGTTGAAGACCAGACAGTTCCTAGATCTTGATGAAGAAGTTTCCCTCCGTCATAGTGTGGACGAGTTCTGTAATTTCAACGGTATACTCCGTTGAAGACCAGACAGTTCCTAGATCTTGATGAAGATGTTTCCCTATGTCATAGTGTGGACGAGTTCTCTAATTTCAACGGTATACTACGTTGAAGACCAGACAGTTCCTAGATCTTGATGAAGATGTTTCCCTACGTCATAGTGTGGACGAGTTCTCTAATTTCAATGGTATACTCCGTTGAAGACCAGACAGTTCCTTGATCTTGATGTTTTCCTCCGTCATAGTGTGGACGAGTTCTCTAATTTCAACGGTATACTACGTTGAAGACCAGACAGTTCCTAGATCTTGATGAAGATGTTTCCCTACGTCATAGTGTGGACAAGTTCTCTAATTTTAACGGTATACGCCGTTGAAGACCAGACAGTTCCTAGATCTTGATGTTTTCCTCCGTCATAGTGTGGAGGAGTTCTGTAATTTCAACGGTATACTACGTTGAACACTGGACAGTTCCTAGATCTTGATGAAGATGTTTCCCTATGTCAAAGTGTGGACGAGTGCTATAATCTCAACGGTATACTACGTTGAATACTAGTCAGTTCCTAGATCTTGATGTTTTCCTCCGTCATAGTGTGGACGAGTTCTGTAATTTGAACGGTATACTACGTTGAAGACCAGACAGTTCCTAGATCTTGATGAAGATTATTCCCTATGTCAAAGTGTGGACGAGTGTTATAACCTCAATGGTATACTACGTTGAATACTAGTCAGTTCCTAGATCTTGATGTTTTCCTCCGTCAAAGTGTGGACGAGTTCTACAATCTCAACGGTATACTACGTTGAATAATAGACAGTTCCTAGATCTTGATGAAGATGTTTCCCTACGTCATAGTGTGGACGAGTGCTATAACCTCATTGATATACTACGTTGAATACTAGTGAGTTCCTAGATCTTGATGTTTTCCTCCGTCAAAGTGTGGACGAGTTCTACAATCTCAATAGTATACTACGTTGAAGACCAGACAATTCCTAGATCTTGATGAAGATGTTTCCCTAAGTCATAGTGTGGACGAGTGCTATAACCTCAACGGTATACTACGTTGAATACTAGTCAGTTCCTAGATCTTGATGTTTTCCTCCGTCATAGTGTGGACGAGTTCTGTAATTTCAACGGTATACTCCGTTGAAGACCAGACAGTTCCTAGATCTTGATGAAGATGTTTCCCTACGTCATAGTGTGGACGAGTTCTCTAATTTCAACGGTATACTCCGTTGAAGACCCGACAGTTCCTAGATCTTGATGTTTTCCTCCGTCATAGTGTGGACGAGTTCCTTAATTTCAACGGTATACTACGTTGAAGACCAAACAGTTCCTAGATATTGATGAATATGTTTCCCTACGTCATAGTGTGGACGAGTTCTCTAATTTCAACGGTATACTACATTGAAGACCTGACAGTTCCTAGATCTTGATGTTTTCCTCCGTCATAGTGTGGACGAGTTCTCTAATTGCAATGGTATACTACGTTGAAGACCAGACAGATCCTAGATCTTGATGAAGATGTTTCCCTACGTCATAGTGTGGACGAGTTCTCTAATTTCAATGGTATACTACGTTGAAGACCAGACAGTTCCTAGATCTTGATGTTTTCCTCCGTCATAGTGTGGATGAGTTCTCTAATTTAAACGGTATACTGCGTTGAAGACCAGACAGTTCCTAGATCTTGATGAAGATGTTTCCCTACGTCATAGTGTTGACGAATTCTCTAATTTCAACGGTATACTCCATTGAAGACCAGACAGTTCCTTGATCTTGATGTTTTCCTCCGTCATAGTGTGGACGAGTTCTCTAATTTCAACGGTATACTACGTTGAAGACTAGACAGTTCCTAGATCTTGATGAAGATGTTTCCCTACGTCATAGTGTGGACAAGTTCTCTAATTTTAACGGTATACTCCGTTGAAGACCAGACAGTTCCTAGATCTTGATGTTTTCCTCCGTCATAGTGTGGACGAATTCTGTAATTTCAATGGTATACTACGTTGAAGACCAGACAGTTCCTAGATCTTGATGAAGATGTTTCCCTACGTCATAGTGTGGACGAGTGCTATAATCTCAACGGTATACTACGTTGAATACTAGTCAGTTCCTAGATCTTGATGTTTTCCTCCGTCATAGTGTGGACGAGTTCTCTAATTTCAACGGTTAGACAGTTCCTAGATCTTGATGAAGATGTTTCCCTATGTCAAAGTGTGGATGAGTGCTATAATCTCAATGGTATACTATGTTGAATACTAGTCAGTTCCTAGATCTTGATGTTTTCCTCCGTCATAGTGTGGACGAGTTTTGTAATTTCAACGGTATACTACGTTGAAGACCAGACAGTTCCTAGATCTTGATGAAGATGTTTCCCTATGTCAAAGTGTGGACGAGTGTTATAACCTCAACGGTATTCTACGTTGAATACTAGTCAGTTCCTAGATCTTGATGTTTTCCTCCTTTAAAGTGTGGACGAGTTCTACAATCTCAACGGTATACTACGTTGAATACTAGAAAGTTCCTAGATCTTGATGAAGATGTGTCCCTACGTCATAGTGTGGACGAGTGCTATAACCTCAACGGTATACTAGGTTGAATACTAGTCAGTTCCTAGATCTTGATGTTTTCCTCCGTCAAAGTGTGGACGAGTTCTACAATCTCAACGGTATACTACGTTGAAGACCACACAATTCCTAGATCTTGATGAAGATGTTTCCCTATGTCATAGTGTGGACGAGTGTTATAACCTCAACGGTATAATACGTTGAATACTAGTCAGTTCCTAGATCTTGATGTTTTCCTCCGTCATAGTGTGGACGAGTTCTGTAATTTCAACGGTATACTCTGTTGAAGACCAGACAGTTCCTAGATCTTGATGAAGATGTTTCCCTACGTCATAGTGTGGACGAGTTCTCTAATTTCAACAGTATACTCCGTTGAAGACCAGACAGTTCCTAGATCTTGATGATTTCCTCCGTCATAGTGTGGACGAGTTCTCTAATTTCAACGGTATACTCCGTTGAAGACCAGACAGTTCCTTGATCTTGATGTTTTCCTCCGTCATAGTGTGGACGAGTTCTCTAATTTCAACGGTATACTACGTTGAAGACCAGACAGTTCCTAGATCTTGATGAAGATAATTCCCTACGTCATAGTGTGGACAAGTTCTCTAATTTTAACGGTATACTCCGTTGAAGACCAGACAGTTCCTAGATCTTGATGTTTTCCTCCGTCATAGTGTGGAGGAGTTCTGTAATTTCAACGGTATACTACGTTGAACACCGGACAGTTCCTAGATCTTGATGAAGATGTTTCCCTATGTTAAAGTGTGGACGAGTGCTATAATCTCAACGGTATACTACGTTGAATACTAGTCAGTTCCTAGATCTTGATGTTTTCCTCCGTCATAGTGTGGACGAGTTCTGTAATTTGAACGGTATACTACGTTGAAGACCAGACAGTTCCTAGATCTTGATGAAGATGTTTCCCTATGTCAAAGTGTGGACGAGTGCTATAACCTCAACGGTATACTACGTTGAATACTAGTCAGTTCCTAGATCTTGATGTTTTCCTCCGTCAAAGTGTGGACGAGTTCTACAATCTCAACGGTATACTACGTTGAATAATAGACAGTTCCTAGATCTTGATGAAGATGTTTCCCTACGTCATAGTGTGGACGAGTGCTATAACCTCATTGATATACTACGTTGAATACTAGTGAGTTCCTAGATCTTGATGTTTTCCTCCGTCAAAGTGTGGACGAGTTCTACAATCTCAATAGTATACTACGTTGAAGACCAGACAATTCCTAGATCTTGATGAAGATGTTTCCCTATGTCATAGTGTGGACGAGTGCTATAACCTAAACGGTATACTACGTTGAATACTAGTCAGTTCCTAGATCTTGATGTTTTCCTCCGTCATAGTGTGGACGAGTTCTGTAATTTCAACGGTATACTCCGTTGAAGACCAGACAGTTCCTAGATCTTGATGAAGATGTTTCCCTACGTCATAGTGTGGACGAGTTCTCTAATTTCAACGGTATACTACATTGAAGACCAGACAGTTCCTAGATCTTGATGTTTTCCTCCGTCATAGTGTGGACGAGTTCTCTAATTGCAATGGTATACTACGTTAAAGACCAGACAGATCCTAGATCTTGATGAAGATGTTTCCCTACGTCATAGTGTGGACGAGTTCTCTAATTTCAATGGTATACTACGTTGAAGACCAGACAGTTCCTAGATCTTGATGTTTTCCTCCGTCATAGTGTGGATGAGTTCTCTAATTTAAACGGTATACTGCGTTGAAGACCAGACAGTTCCTAGATCTTGATGAAGATGTTTCCCTACGTCATAGTGTTGACGAATTCTCTAATTTCAACGGTATACTCCATTGAAGACCAGACAATTCCTTGATCTTGATGTTTTCCTCCGTCATAGTGTGGACGAGTTCTCTAATTTCAACGGTATACTACGTTGAAGACCAGACAGTTCCTAGATCTTAATGAAGATGTTTCCCTACGTCATAGTGTAGACAAGTTCTCTAATTTTAACGGTATACTCCGTTGAAGACCAGACAGTTCCTAGATCTTGATGTTTTCCTCCGTCATAGTGTGGACGAATTCTGTAATTTCAATGGTATACTACGTTGAAGACCAGACAGTTCCTAGATCTTGATGAAGATGTTTCCCTACGTCATAGTGTGGACGAGTGCTATAATCTCAACGGTATACTACGTTGAATACTAGTCAGTTCCTAGATCTTGATGTTTTCCTCCGTCATAGTGTGGACGAGTTCTGTAATTTCAACGGTTAGACAGTTCCTAGATCTTGATGAAGATGTTTCCCTATGTCAAAGTGTGGATGAGTGCTATAATCTCAACGGTATACTATGTTGAATACTAGTCAGTTCCTAGATCTTGATGTTTTCCTCCGTCATAGTGTGGACGAGTTCTGTAATTTCAACGGTATACTACGTTGAAGACCAGACAGTTCCTAGATCTTGATGAAGATGTTTCCCTATGTCAAAGTGTGGACGAGTGTTATAACCTCAACGGTATTCTACGTTGAATACTAGTCAGTTCCTAGATCTTGATGTTTTCCTCCTTTAAAGTGTGGACGAGTTCTACAATCTCAACGGTATACTACGTTGAATACTAGACAGTTCCTAGATCTTGATGAAGATGTGTCCCTACGTCATAGTGTGGACGAGTGCTATAACCTCAACGGTATACTAGGTTGAATACTAGTCAGTTCCTAGATCTTGATGTTTTCCTCCGTCAAAGTGTGGACGAGTTCTACAATCTCAACGGTATACTACGTTGAAGACCACACAATTCCTAGATCTTGATGAAGATGTTTCCCTATGTCATAGTGTGGACGAGTGTTATAACCTCAACGGTATACTACGTTGAATACTAGTCAGTTCCTAGATCTTGATGTTTTCCTCCGTCATAGTGTGGACGAGTTCTGTAATTTCAACGGTATACTCCGTTGAAAACCAGACAGTTCCTAGATCTTGATGAAGATGTTTCCCTACGTCATAGTGTGGACGAGTTCTCTAATTTCAACAGTATACTCCGTTGAAGACCAAACAGTTCCTAGATCTTGATGTTTTCCTCCGTCATAGTGTGGACGAGTTCTCTAATTTCAACGGTATACTGCGTTGAAGACCAGACAGTTCCTAGATCTTGATGAAGATGTTTCCCTACGTCATAGTGTGGACAAGTTCTCTAATTTCAACGGTATACTACGTTGAAGACCAGACAGTTCCTAGATCTTGATGTTTTCCTCCGTCATAGTGTGGACGAGTTCTCTAATTGCAACGGTATACTACGTTGAAGACCAGACAATTCCTAGATCTTGATGAAGATGTTTCCCTACGTCATAGTGTGGACGAGTTCTCTAATTTCAATGGTATACTACATTGAAGACCAGACAATTCCTAGATCTTGATGTTTTCCTCCGTCAAAGTGTGGACGAGTTCTACAATCTCAACGGTATACTACGTTGAAGACTAGACAGTTCATAGATCTTGATGAAGATGTTTCCCTATGTCATAGTGTGGACGAGTGCTATAACCTCAACGGTATACTACGATGAATACTAGTCAGTTCCTAGATCTTGATTTTTTCCTCCGTCAAAGTATGGACGAGTTCTAAAATCTCAACGGTATACTACGTTGAATACTAGACAGTTCCTAGATCTTGATTAAGATGTTTCCCTACGTCATAGTGTGGATGAGTGTTATAACCTCAACGGTATACTACGTTGAATACTAGTCAGTTCCTAGATCTTGATGTTTTCCTCCGTCAAAGTGTGGACGAGTTCTATAATCTCAACGGTATACTACGTTGAAGACCAGACAGTACCTAGATCTTGATGAAGATGTTTCCCTATGTCATAGTGTGGACGAGTGCTATAACCTCAACGGTATACTACATTGAATACTAGTCAGTTCCTAGATCTTGATGTTTTCCTCCGTCATAGTGCGGACGAGTTCTCTAATTTCAACGGTATACTACGTTGAAGACCAGACAGTTCCTAGATCTTGATGAAGATGTTTTCCTACGTCAAAGTGTGGACAAGTTCTCTAATTTTAACGGTATACTCCGTTGAAGACCAGACAGTTCCTAGATCTTGATCTTTTCCTCCGTCATAGTGTGGACGAATTCCGTAATTTCAACGGTATACTACGTTGAAGACCAGACAGTTCCTAGATCTTGATGAAGATGTTTCCCAACGTCATAGTGAGGACGAGTGCTATAATCTCAACGGTATACTACGTTGAATACTAGTCAGTTCCTAGATCTGGATGTTTTCCTCCGTCATAGTGTGGACGAGTTCTGTAATTTCAACGGTATACTACGTTGAAGACCAGACAGTTCCTAGATCTTGATGAAGATGTTTCCCTATGTCAAAGTGTGGACGAGTGTTATAACCTCAACGGTATACTACGTTGAATACTAGTCAGTTCCTAGATCTTGATGTTTTCCTCCGTCAAAGTGTGGACGAGTTCTGTAATTTAAACAGTATACTACGTTGAAGACCAGACAGTTCCTGGATCTTGATGAAGATGTTTCCCTATGTCATAGTGTGGACGAGTGCTATAATCTCAATGGTATACTACGTTGAATACTAGTCAGTTCCTAGATCTTGATGTTTTCCTCCGTCATAGTGTGGACGAGTTCTGTAATTTCAACGGTATACTACGTTGAAGACAAGACAGTTCCTAGATCTTGATGTTTTCCTCCGTCATAGTGTGGACGAGTTCTCTAATTGCAACGGTATACTACGTTGAAGACCAGACAGATCCTAGATCTTGATGAAGATGTTTCCCTACATCATAGTGTGGACGAGTTCTCTAATTTCAATGGTATACTACGTTGAAGACCAGACAGTTCCTAGATCTTGATGTTTTCCTCCGTCATAGTGTGGATGAGTTCTCTAATTTAAACGGTATACTACGTTGAAGACCAGACAGTTCCTAGATCTTGATGAAGATGTTTCCCTACGTCATAGTGTGGACAAGTTCTCTAATTTTAACGGTATACTCCGTGGAAGACCAGACAATTCCTAGATCTTGATGTTTTCCTTCGTCATAGTGTGGACGAATTCTGTAATTTCAATGGTATACTACGTTGAAGACCAGACAGTTCCTAGATCTTGATGAAGATGTTTCCCTACGTCATAGTGTGGACGAGTGCTATAATCTCAACGGTATACTACGTTGAATACTAGTCAGTTCCTAGATCTGGATGTTTTCCTCCGTCATAGTGTGGACGAGTTCTGTAATTTCAACGGTTAGACAGTTCCTAGATCTTGATGAAGATGTTTCCCTATGTCATAGTGTGGACGAGTGCTATAACCTCAACGGTATACTAGGTTGAATACTAGTCAGTTCCTAGATCTTGATGTTTTCCTCCGTCAAAGTGTGGACGAGTTCTACAATCTCAACGGTATACTACGTTGAAGACCACACAATTCCTAGATCTTGATGAAGATGTTTCCCTATGTCATAGTGTGGACGAGTGTTATAACCTAAACGGTATACTACGTTGAATACTAGTCAGTTCCTAGATCTTGATGTTTTCCTCCGTCATAGTGTGGACGAGTTCTGTAATTTCAACGGTATACTCCGTTGAAGACCAGACAGTTCCTAGATCTTGATGAAGATGTTTCCCTACGTCATAGTGTGGACGAGTTCTCTAATTTCAACGGTATACTCCGTTGAAGACTAGACAGTTCCTAGATCTTGATGTTTTCCTCCGTCATAGTGTGGACGAGTTCTCTAATTTCAACGGTATACTACGTTGAAGACCAGACAGTTCCTAGATCTTGATGAAGATGTTTCCCTACGTCATAGTGTGGACAAGTTCTCTATTTTCAACGGTATACTACGTTGAAGACCAGACAGTTCCTAGATCTTGATGTTTTCCTCCGTCATAGTGTGGACGAGTTCTCTAATTGCAACGGTATACTACGTTGAAGACCAGACAGTTCCTAGATCTTGATGAAGATGTTTCCCTAAGTCATAGTGTGGACGAGTTCTCTAATTTCAATGGTATACTACATTGAAGACCAGACAATTCCTAGATCTTGATATTTTCCTCCGTCAAAGTGTGGACGAGTACTACAATCTCAACGGTATACTACGTTGAAGTTTAGACAATTCATAGATCTTGATGAAGATGTTTCCCTACGTCATAGTGTGGACGAGTGCTATAACCTCAACGGTATACTACGATGAATACTAGTCAGTTCCTAGATCTTGATTTTTTCCTCCGTCAAAGTATGGACGAGTTCTATAATCTCAATGGTATACTACGTTGAATACTAGACAGTTCCTAGATCTTGATGAAGATGTTTCCCTACGTCATAGTGTGGATGAGTGTTATAACCTCAACGGTATACTACATTGAATACTAGTCAGTTCCTAGATCTTGATGTTTTCCTCCGTCAAAGTGTGGACGAGTTCTATAATCTCAACGGTATACTACGTTGAAGACCAGACAGTACCTAGATCTTGATGAAGATGTTTCCCTACGTCATAGTGTGGACGAGTGCTATAATCTCAACGGTATACTACATTGAATACTAGTCAGTTCCTAGATCTCGATGTTTTCCTCCGTCATAGTGTGGACGAGTTCTCTAATTTCAACGTTATACTACGTTGAAGACCAGACAATTCCTAGATCTTGATGAATATGTTTCCCTACGTCATAGTGTGGACGAGTTCTGTAATGTCAACGGTATACTACGTTGAAGACCAGACAGTTCCTAGATCTTGATGAATATGTTTCCTTCGTCATAGTGTGGACGAGTTCTCTAATTTCAACGGTATACTACATTGAAGACCAGATAGTTCCTAGATCTTGATGAAGATGTTTCCCTACGTCATAGTGTGGACGAGTTCTCTAATTTCAATGGTATACTACGTTGAATACCAGACAGTTCCTAGATCTTGATGTTTACCTCTGTCATAGTGTGGAGGAGTTCTCTAATTTCAACAGTATACTACGTTGAAGACCAGACAGTTCCTAGATCTTGATGAAGATGTTTCCCTACGTCATAGTGTGGACGAGTGCTATAATCTCAACGGTATACTACGTTGAATACTAGTCAGTTCCTAGATCTTGATGTTTTCCTCCGTCATAGTGTGGACGAGTTCTGTAATTTCAACGGTATACTACGTTGAAGACCAGACAGTTCCTAGATCTTGATGAATATGTTTCCCTACGTCATAGTGTTGACTAGTTCTCTAATTTCAACAGTATACTACGTTGAAGACCAGACAGTTCCTAGATCTTGATGTAGTCATCCGTCATAGTGTGGAGGAGTTCTCTAATTTCAACGGTATACTACGTTGAAGACCAGACAGTTCCTAGATCATGATGAAGATGTTTCCCTACGTCATAGTATGGACGAGTTCTCTAATTTCAACGGTATACTCCGTTGAAGACCAGACAGTTCCTAGATCTTGATGTTTTCCTCCGTCATAGTGTGAACGAGTTCTCTAATTTCAATGGTATACTACGTTGAAGACCAGACAATTCCTAGATCTTGATGAATATGTTTCCCTACGTCATAGTGTGGATAAGTTCTCTAATTTCAACGGTATACTCCGATGAAGACCACACAGTTCCTAGATCTTGGTGTTTTCCTCCGTCATAGTGTGGACGAGTTCTGTAATTTCAACAGTATACTACGTTGAAGACCAGACAGTTCCTGGATCTTGATGAAGATGTTTCCCTATGTCATAGTGTGGACGAGTGCTATAATCTCAATGGTATACTACGTTGAATACTAGTCAGTTCCTAGATCTTGATGTTTTCCTCCGTCATAGTGTGGACGAGTTCTGTAATTTCAACGGTATACTACGTTGAAGACAAGACAGTTCCTAGATCTTGATGAAGATGTTTCCCTATGTCAAAGTGTGGACGAGTGCTATAATCTCAATGGTTTACCACGTTGAATACTAGTCAGTTCCTATATCTCGATGTTTTCCTCAGTCATAGTGTGGACGAGTTCTGTAATTTCAACGGTATACTACGTCGAAGACCAGACAGTTCCTAGATCTTGATGAAGATGTTTCCCTATGTCAAAGTGTGGACGAGTGCTATAACCTCAACATTATACTACGTTGAATACTAGTCAGTTCCTAGATCTTGATGTTTTCCTCCGTCAAAGTGTGGACGAGTTCTACAATCTCAACGGCATACTATGTTGAATACTAGACAGTTCCTAAATCTTGATGAAGATGTTTCCCTACGTCATAGTGTGGACGAGTGCTATAACCTCAACGGTATACTACGTTGAATACTAGTCAGTTCCTAGATCTTGATGTTTTCCTCCGTCAAAGTGTGGACGAGTTCTACAATCTCAACGGTATACTACGTTGAATACTAGACAGTTCCTAGATCTTGATGAAGATGTTTCCCTACGTCATAGTGTGGACGAGTGCTATAACCTCAACGGTATACTACGTTGAATACTAGTTAGTTCCTAGATCTTGATGTTTTCCTCCGTCAAAGTGTGGACGAGTTCTACAATCTCAACGGTATACTACGTTGAAGACCACACAATTCCTAGATCTTGATGAAGATGTTTCCCTATGTCATAATGTGGACGAGTGTTATAACCTCAACGGTATACTACGTTCAATACTAGTCAGTTCCTAGATCTTGATGTTTTCCTCCGTCATAGTGTGGACGAGTTCTGTAATTTCAACGGTATACTCCGTTGAAGACCAGACAGTTCCTAGATCCTGATGAAGATGTTTCCCTACGTCATAGTGTGGACGAGTTCTCTAATTTCAACGGTATAATCTGTTGAAGACCAGACAGTTCCTAGATCTTGATGTTTTCCTCCGTCATAGTGTGGACGAGCTCTCTAATTTCAACGGTATACTACGTTGAAGACCAGACAGTTCCTAGATCTTGATGAAGATGTTTCCCTACGTCATAGTGTGGACAAGTTCTCTAATTTCAAAGGTATACTACGTTGAAGACCAGACAGTTCCTAGATCTTGATGTTTTCCTCCGTCATAGTGTGGACGAGTTCTCTAATTGCAACGGTATACTACGTTGAAGACCAGACAGTTCCTAGATCTTGATGAAGATGTTTCCCTACGTCATAGTGTGGACGAGTTCTCTAATTTCAATGGTATACTATGTTGAAGACCAGACAATTCCTAGATCTTGATATTTTCCTCCGTCAAAGTGTGGACGAGTTCTACAATCTCAACGGTATACTACGTTGAAGACTAGACAATTCATAGATCTTGATGAAGATGTTTCCCTACGTCATAGTGTGGACGAGTGCTATAACCTCAACGGTATACTACGATGAATACTAGTCAGTTCCTAGATCTTGATTTTTTCCTCCGTCAAAGTATGGACGAGTTCTATAATCTCAATGGTATACTACGTTGAATACTAGACAGTTCCTAGATCTTGATGAAGATGTTTCCCTACGTCATAGTGTGGATGAGTGTTATAACCTCAACGGTATACTTTGTTGAATACTAGTCAGTTCCTAGATCTTGATGTTTTCCTCCGTCAAAGTGTGGACGAGTTCTATAATCTCAACGGTATACTACGTTGAAGACCAGACAGTACCTAGATCTTGATCAAGATGTTTCCCTACGTCATAGTGTGGACGAGTGCTATAATCTCAACGGTATACTACATTGAATACTAGTCAGTTCCTAGATCTCGATGTTTTCCTCCGTCATAGTGTGGACGAGTTCTCTAATTTCAACGTTATACTACGTTGAAGACCAGACAGTTCCTAGATTTTGATGAATATGTTTCCCTACGTCATAGTGTGGATGAGTGTTATAACCTCAACGGTATACTACGTTGAATACTAGTCAGTTCCTAGATCTTGATGTTTTCCTCCGTCAAAGTGTGGACGAGTTCTACAATCTCAACGGTATACTATGTTGAATACTAGACAGTTCCTAGATCTTGATGAAGATGTTTCCCTATGTCATAGTGTGGACGAGTGCTATAACCTCAACGGTATACTAGGTTGAATACTAGTCAGTTCCTAGATCTTGATGTTTTCCTCCGTCAAAGTGTGGACGAGTTCTACAATCTCAACGGTATACTACGTTGAAGACCACACAATTCCTAGATCTTGATGAAGATGTTTCCCTATGTCATAGTGTGGACGAGTGTTATAACCTCAACGGTATACTACGTTGAATACTAGTCAGTTCCTAGATCTTGATGTTTTCCTCCGTCATAGTGTGGACGAGTTCTGTAATTTCAACGGTATACTCCGTTGAAGACCAGACAGTTCCTAGATCTTGATGAAGATGTTTCCCTACGTCATAGTGTGGACGAGTTCTCAAATTTCAACGGTATACTCCGTTGAAGACTAGACAGTTCCTAGATCTTGATGTTTTCCTCCGTCATAGTGTGGACGAGTTCTCTAATTTCAACGGTATACTACGTTGAAGACCAGACAGTTCCTAGATCTTGATGAAGATGTTTCCCTACGTCATAGTGTGGACAAGTTCTCTATTTTCAACGGTATACTACGTTGAAGACAAGACAGTTCCTAGATCTTGATGTTTTCCTCCGTCATAGTGTGGACGAGTTCTCTAATTGCAACGGTATACTACGTTGAAGACCAGACAGTTCCTAGATCTTGATGAAGATGTTTCCCTAAGTCATAGTGTGGACGAGTTCTCTAATTTCAATGGTATACTACATTGAAGACCAGACAATTCCTAGATCTTGATATTTTCCTCCGTCAAAGTGTGGACGAGTTCTACAATCTCAACGGTATACTACGTTGAAGTTTAGACAATTCATAGATCTTGATGAAGATGTTTCCCTACGTCATAGTGTGGACGAGTGCTATAACCTCAACGGTATACTACGATGAATACTAGTCAGTTCCTAGATCTTGATTTTTTCCTCCGTCAAAGTATGGACGAGTTCTATAATCTCAATGGTATACTACGTTGAATACTAGACAGTTCCTAGATCTTGATGAAGATGTTTCCCTACGTCATAGTGTGGATGAGTGTTATAACCTCAACGGTATACTACGTTGAATACTAGTCAGTTCCTAGATCTTGATGTTTTCCTCCGTCAAAGTGTGGACGAGTTCTATAATCTCAACGGTATACTACGTTGAAGACCAGACAGTACCTAGATCTTGATGAAGATGTTTCCCTACGTCATAGTGTGGACGAGTGCTATAATCTCAACGGTATACTACATTGAATACTAGTCAGTTCCTAGATCTCGATGTTTTCCTCCGTCATAGTGTGGACGAGTTCTCTAATTTCAACGTTATACTACGTTGAAGACCAGACAATTCCTAGATCTTGATGAATATGTTTCCCTACGTCATAGTGTGGACGAGTTCTGTAATGTCAACGGTATACTACGTTGAAGACCAGACAGTTCCTAGATCTTGATGAATATGTTTCCTTCGTCATAGTGTGGACGAGTTCTCTAATTTCAACGGTATACTACATTGAAGACCAGATAGTTCCTAGATCTTGATGAAGATGTTTCCCTACGTCATAGTGTGGACGAGTTCTCTAATTTCAATGGTATACTACGTTGAATACCAGACAGTTCCTAGATCTTGATGTTTACCTCTGTCATAGTGTGGAGGAGTTCTCTAATTTCAACAGTATACTACGTTGAAGACCAGACAGTTCCTAGATCTTGATGAAGATGTTTCCCTACGTCATAGTGTGGACGAGTGCTATAATCTCAACGGTATACTACGTTGAATACTAGTCAGTTCCTAGATCTTGATGTTTTCCTCCGTCATAGTGTGGACGAGTTCTGTAATTTCAACGGTATACTACGTTGAAGACCAGACAGTTCCTAGATCTTGATGAATATGTTTCCCTACGTCATAGTGTTGACTAGTTCTCTAATTTCAACAGTATACTACGTTGAAGACCAGACAGTTCCTAGATCTTGATGTAGTCATCCGTCATAGTGTGGAGGAGTTCTCTAATTTCAACGGTATACTACGTTGAAGACCAGACAGTTCCTAGATCATGATGAAGATGTTTCCCTACGTCATAGTATGGACGAGTTCTCTAATTTCAACGGTATACTCCGTTGAAGACCAGACAGTTCCTAGATCTTGATGTTTTCCTCCGTCATAGTGTGAACGAGTTCTCTAATTTCAATGGTATACTACGTTGAAGACCAGACAATTCCTAGATCTTGATGAATATGTTTCCCTACGTCATAGTGTGGATAAGTTCTCTAATTTCAACGGTATACTCCGATGAAGACCACACAGTTCCTAGATCTTGGTGTTTTCCTCCGTCATAGTGTGGACGAGTTCTGTAATTTCAACAGTATACTACGTTGAAGACCAGACAGTTCCTGGATCTTGATGAAGATGTTTCCCTATGTCATAGTGTGGACGAGTGCTATAATCTCAATGGTATACTACGTTGAATACTAGTCAGTTCCTAGATCTTGATGTTTTCCTCCGTCATAGTGTGGACGAGTTCTGTAATTTCAACGGTATACTACGTTGAAGACAAGACAGTTCCTAGATCTTGATGAAGATGTTTCCCTATGTCAAAGTGTGGACGAGTGCTATAATCTCAATGGTTTACCACGTTGAATACTAGTCAGTTCCTATATCTCGATGTTTTCCTCAGTCATAGTGTGGACGAGTTCTGTAATTTCAACGGTATACTACGTCGAAGACCAGACAGTTCCTAGATCTTGATGAAGATGTTTCCCTATGTCAAAGTGTGGACGAGTGCTATAACCTCAACATTATACTACGTTGAATACTAGTCAGTTCCTAGATCTTGATGTTTTCCTCCGTCAAAGTGTGGACGAGTTCTACAATCTCAACGGCATACTATGTTGAATACTAGACAGTTCCTAGATCTTGATGAAGATGTTTCCCTACGTCATAGTGTGGACGAGTGCTATAACCTCAACGGTATACTACGTTGAATACTAGTCAGTTCCTAGATCTTGATGTTTTCCTCCGTCAAAGTGTGGACGAGTTCTACAATCTCAACGGTATACTACGTTGAATACTAGACAGTTCCTAGATCTTGATGAAGATGTTTCCCTACGTCATAGTGTGGACGAGTGCTATAACCTCAACGGTATACTACGTTGAATACTAGTTAGTTCCTAGATCTTGATGTTTTCCTCCGTCAAAGTGTGGACGAGTTCTACAATCTCAACGGTATACTACGTTGAAGACCACACAATTCCTAGATCTTGATGAAGATGTTTCCCTATGTCATAATGTGGACGAGTGTTATAACCTCAACGGTATACTACGTTCAATACTAGTCAGTTCCTAGATCTTGATGTTTTCCTCCGTCATAGTGTGGACGAGTTCTGTAATTTCAACGGTATACTCCGTTGAAGACCAGACAGTTCCTAGATCCTGATGAAGATGTTTCCCTACGTCATAGTGTGGACGAGTTCTCTAATTTCAACGGTATAATCTGTTGAAGACCAGACAGTTCCTAGATCTTGATGTTTTCCTCCGTCATAGTGTGGACGAGCTCTCTAATTTCAACGGTATACTACGTTGAAGACCAGACAGTTCCTAGATCTTGATGAAGATGTTTCCCTACGTCATAGTGTGGACAAGTTCTCTAATTTCAAAGGTATACTACGTTGAAGACCAGACAGTTCCTAGATCTTGATGTTTTCCTCCGTCATAGTGTGGACGAGTTCTCTAATTGCAACGGTATACTACGTTGAAGACCAGACAGTTCCTAGATCTTGATGAAGATGTTTCCCTACGTCATAGTGTGGACGAGTTCTCTAATTTCAATGGTATACTATGTTGAAGACCAGACAATTCCTAGATCTTGATATTTTCCTCCGTCAAAGTGTGGACGAGTTCTACAATCTCAACGGTATACTACGTTGAAGACTAGACAATTCATAGATCTTGATGAAGATGTTTCCCTACGTCATAGTGTGGACGAGTGCTATAACCTCAACGGTATACTACGATGAATACTAGTCAGTTCCTAGATCTTGATTTTTTCCTCCGTCAAAGTATGGACGAGTTCTATAATCTCAATGGTATACTACGTTGAATACTAGACAGTTCCTAGATCTTGATGAAGATGTTTCCCTACGTCATAGTGTGGATGAGTGTTATAACCTCAACGGTATACTTTGTTGAATACTAGTCAGTTCCTAGATCTTGATGTTTTCCTCCGTCAAAGTGTGGACGAGTTCTATAATCTCAACGGTATACTACGTTGAAGACCAGACAGTACCTAGATCTTGATCAAGATGTTTCCCTACGTCATAGTGTGGACGAGTGCTATAATCTCAACGGTATACTACATTGAATACTAGTCAGTTCCTAGATCTCGATGTTTTCCTCCGTCATAGTGTGGACGAGTTCTCTAATTTCAACGTTATACTACGTTGAAGACCAGACAGTTCCTAGATTTTGATGAATATGTTTCCCTACGTCATAGTGTGGATGAGTGTTATAACCTCAACGGTATACTACGTTGAATACTAGTCAGTTCCTAGATCTTGATGTTTTTCTCCGTCAAAGTGTGGACGAGTTCTATAATCTCAACGGTATACTACGTTGAAGACCAGACAGTACCTAGATCTTGATGAAGATGTTTCCCTATGTCATAGTGTGGACGAGTGCTATAATCTCAACGGTATATTACATTGAATACTAGTCAGTTCCTAGATCTCGATGTTTTCCTCCGTCATAGTGTGGACGAGTTCTCTAATTTCAACGGTATACTACGTTGAAGACCAGACAGTTCCTAGATCTTGATGAATATGTTTCCCTACGTCATAGTGTTGACTAGTTCTCTAATTTCAACAGTATACTACGTTGAAGACCAGACAGTTCCTAGATCTTAATGTAGTCATCCGTCATAGTGTGGAGGAGTTCTCTAATTTCAACGGTATACTACGTTGAAGACCAGACAGTTCCTAGATCATGATGAAGATGTTTCCCTACGTCATAGTATGGACGAGTTCTCTAATTTCAACGGTATACTCCGTTGAAGACCAGACAGTTCCTAGATCTTGATGTTTTCCTCCGTCATAGTGTGAACGAGTTCTCTAATTTCAATGGTATACTACGTTGAAGACCAGACAATTCCTAGATCTTGATGAATATGTTTCCCTACGTCATAG
The DNA here is from genome assembly GCA_948472305.1 of Vicia faba. Classification (NCBI taxonomy): domain Eukaryota; kingdom Viridiplantae; phylum Streptophyta; class Magnoliopsida; order Fabales; family Fabaceae; genus Vicia; species Vicia faba. The sequence goes on from OX451739.1 coordinate 719,837,452, forward strand.
TGTGGATAAGTTCTCTAATTTCAACGGTATACTCCGATGAAGACCACACAGTTCCTAGATCTTGGTGTTTTCCTCCGTCATAGTGTGGACGAGTTCTGTAATTTCAACAGTATACTACGTTGAAGACCAGACAGTTCCTGGATCTTGATGAAGATGTTTCCCTATGTCATAGTGTGGACGAGTGCTATAATCTCAATGGTATACTACGTTGAATACTAGTCAGTTCCTAGATCTTGATGTTTTCCTCCGTCATAGTGTGGACGAGTTCTGTAATTTCAACGGTATACTACGTTGAAGACAAGACAGTTCCTAGATCTTGATGAAGATGTTTCCCTATGTCAAAGTGTGGACGAGTGCTATAATCTCAATGGTTTACCACGTTGAATACTAGTCAGTTCCTATATCTCGATGTTTTCCTCAGTCATAGTGTGGACGAGTTCTGTAATTTCAACGGTATACTACGTCGAAGACCAGACAGTTCCTAGATCTTGATGAAGATGTTTCCCTATGTCAAAGTGTGGACGAGTGCTATAACCTCAACGTTATACTACGTTGAATACTAGTCAGTTCCTAGATCTTGATGTTTTCCTCCGTCAAAGTGTGGACGAGTTCTACAATCTCAACGGCATACTATGTTGAATACTAGACAGTTCCTAGATCTTGATGAAGATGTTTCCCTACGTCATAGTGTGGACGAGTGCTATAACCTCAACGGTATACTACGTTGAATACTAGTCAGTTCCTAGATCTTGATGTTTTCCTCCGTCAAAGTGTGGACGAGTTCTACAATCTCAACGGTATACTACGTTGAATACTAGACAGTTCCTAGATCTTGATGAAGATGTTTCCCTACGTCATAGTGTGGACGAGTGCTATAACCTCAACGGTATACTACGTTGAATACTAGTTAGTTCCTAGATCTTGATGTTTTCCTCCGTCAAAGTGTGGACGAGTTCTACAATCTCAACGGTATACTACGTTGAAGACCACACAATTCCTAGATCTTGATGAAGATGTTTCCCTATGTCATAATGTGGACGAGTGTTATAACCTCAACGGTATACTACGTTCAATACTAGTCAGTTCCTAGATCTTGATGTTTTCCTCCGTCATAGTGTGGACGAGTTCTGTAATTTCAACGGTATACTCCGTTGAAGACCAGACAGTTCCTAGATCTTGATGAAGATGTTTCCCTACGTCATAGTGTGGACGAGTTCTCTAATTTCAACGGTATAATCTGTTGAAGACCAGACAGTTCCTAGATCTTGATGTTTTCCTCCGTCATAGTGTGGACGAGTTCTCTAATTTCAACGGTATACTACGTTGAAGACCAGACAGTTCCTAGATCTTGATGAAGATGTTTCCCTACGTCATAGTGTGGACAAGTTCTCTAATTTCAAAGGTATACTACGTTGAAGACCAGACAGTTCCTAGATCTTGATGTTTTCCTCCGTCATAGTGTGGACGAGTTCTCTAATTGCAACGGTATACTACGTTGAAGACCAGACAGTTCCTAGATCTTGATGAAGATGTTTCCCTACGTCATAGTGTGGACGAGTTCTCTAATTTCAATGGTATACTACGTTGAAGACCAGACAATTCCTAGATCTTGATATTTTCCTCCGTCAAAGTGTGGACGAGTTCTACAATCTCAACGGTATACTACGTTGAAGACTAGACAATTCATAGATCTTGATGAAGATGTTTCCCTACGTCATAGTGTGGACGAGTGCTATAACCTCAACGGTATACTACGATGAATACTAGTCAGTTCCTAGATCTTGATTTTTTCCTCCGTCAAAGTATGGACGAGTTCTATAATCTCAATGGTATACTACGTTGAATACTAGACAGTTCCTAGATCTTGATGAAGATGTTTCCCTACGTCATAGTGTGGATGAGTGTTATAACCTCAACGGTATACTTTGTTGAATACTAGTCAGTTCCTAGATCTTGATGTTTTCCTCCGTCAAAGTGTGGACGAGTTCTATAATCTCAACGGTATACTACGTTGAAGACCAGACAGTACCTAGATCTTGATCAAGATGTTTCCCTACGTCATAGTGTGGACGAGTGCTATAATCTCAACGGTATACTACATTGAATACTAGTCAGTTCCTAGATCTCGATGTTTTCCTCCGTCATAGTGTGGACGAGTTCTCTAATTTCAACGTTATACTACGTTGAAGACCAGACAGTTCCTAGATCTTGATGAATATGTTTCCCTACGTCATAGTGTGGATGAGTGTTATAACCTCAACGGTATACTACGTTGAATACTAGTCAGTTCCTAGATCTTGATGTTTTCCTCCGTCAAAGTGTGGACGAGTTCTATAATCTCAACGGTATACTACGTTGAAGACCAGACAGTACCTAGATCTTGATGAAGATGTTTCCCTACGTCATAGTGTGGACGAGTGCTATAATCTCAACGGTATATTACATTGAATACTAGTCAGTTCCTAGATCTCGATGTTTTCCTCCGTCATAGTATGGACGAGTTCTCTAATTTCAACGGTATACTACGTTGAAGACCAGACAGTTCCTAGATCTTGATGAATATGTTTCCCTATGTCATAGTGTGGACGAGTTCTGTAATGTCAACGGTATACTACGTTGAAGACCAGACAGTTCCTAGATCTTGATGAATATGTTTCCTCTGTCATAGTGTGGACGAGTTCTCTAATTTCAACGGTATACTACATTGAAGACCAGATAGTTCCTAGATCTTGATGAAGATGTTTCCCTACGTCATAGTGTGGACGAGTTCTCTAATTTCAACGGTATACTACGTTGAAGACCAGACAGTTCCTAGATCTTGATGTTTACCTCCGTCATAGTGTGGAGGAGTTCTCTAATTTCAACGGTATACTACGTTGAAGACCAGACAGTTCCTAAATCTTGATGAAGATGTTTCCCTATGTCATAGTGTGGACGAGTTCTCTAATTTCAACGGTATACTACGTTGAAGACCAGACAGTTCCTACATCTTTATGTTTTCCTCCGTCATAGTGTGGACAAGTTCTCTAATTTCAACGGTATACTACGTTGAAGACCAGACAGTTCCTAGATCTTGATGAAGATGTTTCCCTACGTCATAGTGTTGACTAGTTCTCTAATTTCAACAGTATACTACGTTGAAGACCAGACAGTTCCTAGATCTTGATGTAGTCATCCGTCATAGTGTGGAGGAGTTCTCTAATTTCAACGGTATACTATGTTGAAGACCAGACACTTCCTAGATCTTGATGAAGATGTTTCCCTACGTCATAGTGTTGACTAGTTCTCTAATTTCAACAGTATACTACGTTGAAGACCAGACAGTTCCTAGATCTTGATGTAGTCATCCGTCATAGTGTGGAGGAGTTCTCTAATTTCAATGGTATACTACGTTGAAGACCAGACAGTTCCTAGATCATGATGAAGATGTTTCCCTACGTCATAGTATGGACGAGTTCTCTAATTTCAACGGTATACTACGTTGAAGACCAGACAGTTCCTAGATCTTGATGTTTACCTCCGTCATAGTGTGGAGGAGTTCTCTAATTTCAACGGTATACTACGTTGAAGACCAGACAGTTCCTAAATCTTGATGAAGATGTTTCCCTACGTCATAGTGTGGACGAGTTCTCTAATTTCAACGGTATACTACGTTGAAGACCAGACAGTTCCTACATCTTTATGTTTTCCTCCGTCATAGTGTGGACGAGTTCTCTAATTTCAACGGTATACTACGTTGAATACTAGACAGTTCCTAGATCTTGATGAAGATGTTTCCCTACGTCATAGTGTGGACGAGTGCTATAACCTCAACGGTATACTACGTTGAATACTAGTTAGTTCCTAGATCTTGATGTTTTCCTCCGTCAAAGTGTGGACGAGTTCTACAATCTCAACGGTATACTACGTTGAAGACCACACAATTCCTAGATCTTGATGAAGATGTTTCCCTATGTCATAATGTGGACGAGTGTTATAACCTCAACGGTATACTACGTTCAATACTAGTCAGTTCCTAGATCTTGATGTTTTCCTCCGTCATAGTGTGGACGAGTTCTGTAATTTCAACGGTATACTCCGTTGAAGACCAGACAGTTCCTAGATCTTGATGAAGATGTTTCCCTACGTCATAGTGTGGACGAGTTCTCTAATTTCAACGGTATAATCTGTTGAAGACCAGACAGTTCCTAGATCTTGATGTTTTCCTCCGTCATAGTGTGGACGAGTTCTCTAATTTCAACGGTATACTACGTTGAAGACCAGACAGTTCCTAGATCTTGATGAAGATGTTTCCCTACGTCATAGTGTGGACAAGTTCTCTAATTTCAAAGGTATACTACGTTGAAGACCAGACAGTTCCTAGATCTTGATGTTTTCCTCCGTCATAGTGTGGACGAGTTCTCTAATTGCAACGGTATACTACGTTGAAGACCAGACAGTTCCTAGATCTTGATGAAGATGTTTCCCTACGTCATAGTGTGGACGAGTTCTCTAATTTCAATGGTATACTACGTTGAAGACCAGACAATTCCTAGATCTTGATATTTTCCTCCGTCAAAGTGTGGACGAGTTCTACAATCTCAACGGTATACTACGTTGAAGACTAGACAATTCATAGATCTTGATGAAGATGTTTCCCTACGTCATAGTGTGGACGAGTGCTATAACCTCAACGGTATACTACGATGAATACTAGTCAGTTCCTAGATCTTGATTTTTTCCTCCGTCAAAGTATGGACGAGTTCTATAATCTCAATGGTATACTACGTTGAATACTAGACAGTTCCTAGATCTTGATGAAGATGTTTCCCTACGTCATAGTGTGGATGAGTGTTATAACCTCAACGGTATACTTTGTTGAATACTAGTCAGTTCCTAGATCTTGATGTTTTCCTCCGTCAAAGTGTGGACGAGTTCTATAATCTCAACGGTATACTACGTTGAAGACCAGACAGTACCTAGATCTTGATCAAGATGTTTCCCTACGTCATAGTGTGGACGAGTGCTATAATCTCAACGGTATACTACATTGAATACTAGTCAGTTCCTAGATCTCGATGTTTTCCTCCGTCATAGTGTGGACGAGTTCTCTAATTTCAACGTTATACTACGTTGAAGACCAGACAGTTCCTAGATCTTGATGAATATGTTTCCCTACGTCATAGTGTGGATGAGTGTTATAACCTCAACGGTATACTACGTTGAATACTAGTCAGTTCCTAGATCTTGATGTTTTCCTCCGTCAAAGTGTGGACGAGTTCTATAATCTCAACGGTATACTACGTTGAAGACCAGACAGTACCTAGATCTTGATGAAGATGTTTCCCTACGTCATAGTGTGGACGAGTGCTATAATCTCAACGGTATATTACATTGAATACTAGTCAGTTCCTAGATCTCGATGTTTTCCTCCGTCATAGTATGGACGAGTTCTCTAATTTCAACGGTATACTACGTTGAAGACCAGACAGTTCCTAGATCTTGATGAATATGTTTCCCTATGTCATAGTGTGGACGAGTTCTGTAATGTCAACGGTATACTACGTTGAAGACCAGACAGTTCCTAGATCTTGATGAATATGTTTCCTCTGTCATAGTGTGGACGAGTTCTCTAATTTCAACGGTATACTACATTGAAGACCAGATAGTTCCTAGATCTTGATGAAGATGTTTCCCTACGTCATAGTGTGGACGAGTTCTCTAATTTCAACGGTATACTACGTTGAAGACCAGACAGTTCCTAGATCTTGATGTTTACCTCCGTCATAGTGTGGAGGAGTTCTCTAATTTCAACGGTATACTACGTTGAAGACCAGACAGTTCCTAAATCTTGATGAAGATGTTTCCCTATGTCATAGTGTGGACGAGTTCTCTAATTTCAACGGTATACTACGTTGAAGACCAGACAGTTCCTACATCTTTATGTTTTCCTCCGTCATAGTGTGGACAAGTTCTCTAATTTCAACGGTATACTACGTTGAAGACCAGACAGTTCCTAGATCTTGATGAAGATGTTTCCCTACGTCATAGTGTTGACTAGTTCTCTAATTTCAACAGTATACTACGTTGAAGACCAGACAGTTCCTAGATCTTGATGTAGTCATCCGTCATAGTGTGGAGGAGTTCTCTAATTTCAACGGTATACTATGTTGAAGACCAGACACTTCCTAGATCTTGATGAAGATGTTTCCCTACGTCATAGTGTTGACTAGTTCTCTAATTTCAACAGTATACTACGTTGAAGACCAGACAGTTCCTAGATCTTGATGTAGTCATCCGTCATAGTGTGGAGGAGTTCTCTAATTTCAATGGTATACTACGTTGAAGACCAGACAGTTCCTAGATCATGATGAAGATGTTTCCCTACGTCATAGTATGGACGAGTTCTCTAATTTCAACGGTATACTACGTTGAAGACCAGACAGTTCCTAGATCTTGATGTTTACCTCCGTCATAGTGTGGAGGAGTTCTCTAATTTCAACGGTATACTACGTTGAAGACCAGACAGTTCCTAAATCTTGATGAAGATGTTTCCCTACGTCATAGTGTGGACGAGTTCTCTAATTTCAACGGTATACTACGTTGAAGACCAGACAGTTCCTACATCTTTATGTTTTCCTCCGTCATAGTGTGGACGAGTTCTCTAATTTCAACGGTATACTACGTTGAAGACCAGACAGTTCCTAGATCTTGATGAAGATGTTTCCCTACGTCATAGTGTTGACTAGTTCTCTAATTTCAACAGTATACTACGTTGAAGACCAGACAGTTCCTAGATCTTGATGTAGTCATCCGTCATAGTGTGGAGGAGTTCTCTAATTTCAACGGTATACTACGTTGAAGACCAGACAGTTCCTAGATCTTGATGAAGATGTTTCCCTACGTCATAGTGTTGACTAGTTCTCTAATTTCAACAGTATACTAAGTTGAAGACCAGACAGTTCCTAGATCTTGATGTAGTCATCCGTCATAGTGTGGAGGAGTTCTCTAATTTCAACGGTATACTACGTTGAAGACCAGACAGTTCCTAGATCATGATGAAGATGTTTCCCTACGTCATAGTATGGACGAGTTCTCTAATTTCAACGGTATACTCCGTTGAAGACCAGACAGTTCCTAGATCTTGATGTTTTCCTCCGTCATAGTGTGGACGAGTTCTCTAATTTCAACGGTATACTACGTTGAAGACCAGACAATTCCTAGATCTTGATGAATATGTTTCCCTACGTTATAGTGTGGATAAGTTCTCTAATTTCAACGGTATACTCCGATGAAGACCAGACAGTTCCTAGATCTTGATGTTTACCTCCGTCATAGTGTGGAGGAGTTCTGTAATTTCAACAGTATACTACGTTGAAGACCAGACAGCTCCTGGATCTTGATGAAGATGTTTCCCTATGTCATAGTGTGGACGAGTGCTATAATCTCAATGGTATACTACGTTGAATACTAGTCAGTTCCTAGATCTTGATGTTTTCCTCCGTCATAGTGTGGACGAGTTCTGTAATTTCAACGGTATACTACGTTGAAGACAAGACAGTTCCTAGATCTTGATGAAGATGTTTCCCTATGTCAAAGTGTGGACGAGTGCTATAATCTCAATGGTTTACCACGTTGAATACTAGTCAGTTCCTATATCTTGATGTTTTCCTCTGTCATAGTGTGGACGAGTTCTGTAATTTCAACGGTATACTGCGTCGAAGACCAGACAGTTCCTAGATCTTGATAAAGATGTTTCCCTATGTCAAAGTGTGGACGAGTGCTATAACCTCAACGTTATACTACGTTGAATACTAGTCAGTTCCTAGATCTTGATGTTTTCCTCCGTCAAAGTGTGGACGAGTTCTACAATCTCAACGGCATACTATGTTGAATACTAGACAGTTCCTAGATCTTGATGAAGATGTTTCCCTACGTCATAGTGTGGACGAGTGCTATAACCTCAACGGTATACTACGTTAAATACTAGTCAATTCCTAGATCTTGATGTTTTCCTCCGTCAAAGTGTGGACGAGTTCTACAATCTCAACGGTATACTACGTTGAATACTAGACAGTTCCTAGATCTTGATGAAGATGTTTCCCTACGTCATAGTGTGGACGAGTGCTATAACCTCAACGGTATACTATGTTGAATACTAGTTAGTTCCTAGATCTTGATGTTTTCCTCCGTCAAAGTGTGGACGAGTTCTACAATCTCAACGGTATACTACGTTGAAGACCACACAATTCCTAGATCTTGATGAAGATGTTTCCCTATGTCATAATGTCGACGAGTGTTATAACCTCAACGGTATACTACGTTGAATACTAGTTAGTTCCTAGATCTTGATGTTTTCCTCCGTCATAGTGTGGACGAGTTCTGTAATTTCAACGGTATACTCCGTTGAAGACCAGACAGTTCCTAGATCTTGATGAAGATGTTTCCCTACGTCATAGTGTGGATGAGTTCTCTAATTTCAACGGTATACTCTGTTGAAGACCAGACAGTTCCTAGATCTTGATGTTTTCCTCTGTCATAGTGTGGACGAGTTCTCTAATTTCAACGGTATACTACGTTGAAGACCAGACAGTTCCTAGATCTTGATGAAGATGTTTCCCTACGTCATAGTGTGGACAAGTTCTCTAATTTTAACGGTATACTACGTTGAAGACCAGACAGTTCCTAGATCTTGATGTTTTCCTCCCTCATAGTGTGGACGAGTTCTCTAATTGCAACGGTATACTACGTTGAAGACCAGACAGTTCCTAGATCTTGATGAAGATGTTTCCCTACGTCATAGTGTGGACGAGTTCTCTAATTTCAATGGTATACTACGTTGAAGACCAGACAATTCCTAGATCTTGATATTTTCCTCCGTCAAAGTGTGGACGAGTTCTACAATCTCAACGGTATACTACGTTGAAGACTAGACAATTCATAGATCTTGATGAAGATGTTTCCCTACGTCATAGTGTGGACGAGTGCTATAACCTCAACGGTATACTACGATGAATACTAGTCAGTTCCTAGATCTTGATTTTTTCCTCCGTCAAAGTATGGACGAGTTATATAATCTCAATGGTATACTACGTTGAATACTAGACAGTTCCTAGATCTTGATGAAGATGTTTCCCTACGTCATAGTGTGGATGAGTGTTATAACCTCAACGGTATACTACGTTGAATACTAGTCAGTTCCTAGATCTTGATGTTTTCCTCCGTCAAAGTGTGGACGAGTTCTATAATCTCAACGGTATACTACGTTGAAGACCAGACAGTACCTAGATCTTGATGAAGATGTTTCCCTACGTCATAGTGTGGACGAGTGCTATAATCTCAACGGTATACTACATTGATTACTAGTCAGTTCCTAGATCTCGATGTTTTCCTCCGTCATAGTGTGGACGAGTTCTCTAATTTCAACGGTATACTACGTTGAAGACCAGACAGTTCCTAGATCTTGATGAATATGTTTCCCTACGTCATAGTGTGGAAGAGTTCTGTAATGTCAACGGTATACTACGTTGAAGACCAGAAAGTTCCTAGATCTTGATGAATATGTTTCCTCCGTCATAGTGTGGACGAGTTCTCTAATTTCAACGATATACTACATTGAAGACCAGATAGTTCCTAGATCTTGATGAAGATGTTTCCCTACGTCATAGTGTGGACGAGTTCTCTAATTTCAACGGTATACTACGTTGAAGACCAGACAGTTCCTAGATCTTGATGTTTACCTCCGTCATAGTGTGGAGGAGTTCTCTAATTTCAACGGTATACTACGTTGAAGACCAGACAGTTCCTAGATCTTGATGAAGATGTTTCCCTACGTCATAGTGTTGACTAGTTCTCTAATTTCAACAGTATACTACGTTGAAGACCAGACAGTTCCTAGATCTTGATGTAGTCATCCGTCATAGTGTGGAGGAGTTCTCTAATTTCAACGGTATACTACGTTGAAGACCAGACAGTTCCTAGATCATGATGAAGATGTTTCCCTACGTCATAGTATGGACGAGTTCTCTAATTTCAACGGTATACTCCGTTGAAGACCAGACAGTTTCTAGATCTTGATGTTTTCCTCTGTCATAGTGTGGACGAGTTCTCTAATTTCAACGGTATACTACGTTGAAGACCAGACAATTCCTAGATCTTGATGAATATGTTTCCCTACGTCATAGTGTGGATAAGTTCTCTAATTTCAACGGTATACTCCGATGAAGACCACACAGTTCCTAGATCTTGATGTTTTCCTCCGTCATAGTGTGGACGAGTTCTGTAATTTCAACAGTATACTACGTTGAAGACCAGACAGTTCCTGGATCTTGATGAAGATGTTTCCCTATGTCATAGTGTGGACGAGTGCTATAAACTCAATGGTATACTACGTTGAATACTAGTAAGTTCCTAGATCTTGATGTTTTCCTCCGTCATAGTGTGGACGAGTTCTGTAATTTCAACGGTATACTACATTGAAGACAAGACAGTTCCTAGATCTTGATGAAGATGTTTCCCTATGTCAAAGTGTGGACGAGTGCTATAATCTCAATGGTTTACCACGTTGAATACTAGTCAGTTCCTATATCTTGATGTTTTCCTCTGTCATAGTGTGGACGAGTTCTGTAATTTCAACGGTATACTACGTCGAAGACCAGACAGTTCCTAGATCTCGATGAAGATGTTTCCCTATGTCAAAGTGTGGACGAGTGCTATAACCTCAACGTTATACTACGTTGAAGACCAGACAATTCCTAGATCTTGATATTTTCCTCCGTCAAAGTGTGGACGAGTTCTACAATCTCAACGGTATACTACGTTGAAGACTAGACAATTCATAGATCTTGATGAAGATGTTTCCCTACGTCATAGTATGGACGAGTGCTATAACCTCAACGGTATACTACGATGAATACTAGTCAGTTCCTAGATCTTGATTTTTTCCTCCGTCAAAGTATGGACGAGTTATATAATCTCAATGGTATACTACGTTGAATACTAGACAGTTCCTAGATCTTGATGAAGATGTTTCCCTATGTCATAGTGTGGATGAGTGTTATAACCTCAACGGTATACTACGTTGAATACTAGTCAGTTCCTAGATCTTGATGTTTTCCTCCGTCAAAGTGTGGACGAGTTCTATAATCTCAACGGTATACTACGTTGAAGACCAGACAGTACCTAGATCTTGATGAAGATGTTTCCATACGTCATAGTGTGGACGAGTGCTATAATCTCAACGGTATACTACATTGATTACTAGTCAGTTCCTAGATCTCGATGTTTTCCTCCGTCATAGTGTGGACGAGTTCTCTAATTTCAACGGTATACTACGTTGAAGACCAGACAGTTCCTAGATCTTGATGAATATGTTTCCCTACGTCATAGTGTGGACGAGTTCTGTAATGTCAACGGTATACTACGTTGAAGACCATAAAGTTCCTAGATCTTGATGAATATGTTTCCTCCGTCATAGTGTGGACGAGTTCTCTAATTTCAACGGTATACTACATTGAAGACCAGATAGTTCCTAGATCTTGATGAAGATGTTTCCCTACGTCATAGTGTGGACGAGTTCTCTAATTTCAACGGTATACTACGTTGAAGACCAGACAGTTCCTAGATCTTGATGTTTACCTCCGTCATAGTGTGGAGGAGTTCTCTAATTTCAACGGTATACTACGTTGAAGACCAGACAGTTCCTAGATCTTGATGAAGATGTTTCCCTACGTCATAGTGTGGACGAGTTCTCTAATTTCAACGGTATACTACGTTGAAGACCAGACAGTTCCTACATCTTTATGTTTTCCTCCGTCATAGTGTGGACGAGTTCTCTAATTTCAACGGTATACTACGTTGAAGACCAGACAGTTCCTAGATCTTGATGAAGATGTTTCCCTACGTCATAGTGTTGACTAGTTCTCTAATTTCAACAGTATACTACGTTGAAGACCAGACAGTTCCTAGATCTTGATGTAGTCATCCGTCATAGTGTGGAGGAGTTCTCTAATTTCAACGGTATACTACGTTGAAGACCAGACAGTTCCTAGATCATGATGAAGATGTTTCCCTACGTCATAGTATGGACGAGTTCTCTAATTTCAACGGTATACTCCGTTGAAGACCAGACAGTTCCTAGATCTTGATGTTTTCCTCTGTCATAGTGTGGACGAGTTCTCTAATTTCAACGGTATACTACGTTGAAGACCAGACAATTCCTAGATCTTGATGAATATGTTTCCCTACGTCATAGTGTGGATAAGTTCTCTAATTTCAACGGTATACTCCGATGAAGACCACACAGTTCCTAGATCTTGATGTTTTCCTCCGTCATAGTGTGGACGAGTTCTGTAATTTCAACAGTATACTACGTTGAAGACCAGACAGTTCCTGGATCTTGATGAAGATGTTTCCCTATGTCATAATGTGGACGAGTGCTATAATCTCAATGGTATACTACGTTGAATACTAGTCAGTTCCTAGATCTTGATGTTTTCCTCCGTCATAGTGTGGACGAGTTCTGTAATTTCAACGGTATACTACATTGAAGACAAGACAGTTCCTAGATCTTGATGAAGATTTTTCCCTATGTCAAAGTGTGGACGAGTGCTATAATCTCAATGGTTTACCACGTTGAATACTAGTCAGTTCCTATATCTTGATGTTTTCCTCTGTCATAGTGTGGACGAGTTCTGTAATTTCAACGGTATACTACGTCGAAGACCAGACAGTTCCTAGATCTCGATGAAGATGTTTCCCTATGTCAAAGTGTGGACGAGTGCTATAACCTCAACGTTATACTACGTTGAATACTAGTCAGTTCCTAGATCTTGATGTTTTCCTCCGTCAAAGTGTGGACGAGTTCTACAATCTCAACGGCATACTATGTTGAATACTAGACAGTTCCTAGATCTTGATGAAGATGTTTCCCTAAGTCATATTGTGGACGAGTGCTATAACCTCAACGGTATACTACGTTGAATACTAGTCAGTTCCTAGATCATGATGTTTTCCTCCGTCAAAGTGTGGACGAGTTCTACAATCTCAACGGTATACTACGTTGAATACTAGACAGTTCCTAGATCTTGATGAAGATGTTTCCCTACGTCATAGTGTGGACGAGTGCTATAACCTCAACGGTATACTACGTTGAATACTAGTTAGTTCCTAGATCTTGATGTTTTCCTCCGTCAAAGTGTGGATGAGTTCTACAATCTCAACGGTATACTACGTTGAAGACCACACAATTCCTAGATCTTGATGAAGATGTTTCCCTATGTCATAATGTGGACGAGTGTTATAACCTCAACGGTATACTACGTTGAATACTAGTCAGTTCCTAAATCTTGATGTTTTCCTCCGTCATAGTGTGGACGAGTTCTGTAATTTAAACGGTATACTCCATTGAAGACCAGACAGTTCCTAGATCTTAATGAAGATGTTTCCCTACGTCATAGTGTGGACGAGTTCTCTAATTTCAACGGTATACTCTGTTGAAGACCAGACAGTTCCTAGATCTTGATGTTTTCCTCCGTCATAGTGTGGACGAGTTCTCTAATTTCAACGGTATACTACGTTGAAGACCAGACAGTTCCTAGATCTTGATGAAGATGTTTCCCTACGTCATAGTGTGGACAAGTTCTCTAATTTCAACGGTATACTACGTTGAAGACCAGACAGTTCCTAGATCTTGATGTTTTCCTCCGTCATAGTGTGGACGAGTTCCCTAATTGCAACGGTATACTACGTTGAAGACCAGACAGTTCCTAGATCTTGATGAAGATGTTTCCCTACGTCATAGTGTGGACGAGTTCTCTAATTTCAATGGTATACTACGTTGAAGACCAGACAGTTCCTAAATCTTGATGTTTTCCTCCGTCAAAGTGTGGACGAGTTCTACAATCTCAACGGTATACTACGTTGAAGACTAGACAGTTCATAGATCTTGATGAAGATGTTTCCCTACGTCATAGTGTGGACAAGTTCTCAAATTTCAACGGTATACTCCGTTGAAGACCAGACAGTTCCTAGATCTTGATGTTTTCCTCCGTCATAGTGTGGACGAGTTCTGTAATTTCAACGGTATACTACTATGAAGACCAGACAGTTCCTGGATCTTGATGAAGATGTTTCCCTATGTCATAGTATGGACGAGTGCTATAATCTCAATGGTATACTACGTTGAATAATAGTCAGTTCCTAGATCTTGATGTTTTCCTCCGTCATAGTGTGGACGAGTTCTGTAATTTCAAGGGTATACTACGTTGAAGACCAGACAGTTCCTAGATCTTGATGAAGATGTTTCCCTATGTCAAAGTGTGGACGAGTGCTATAACCTCAACGGTATACCACGTTGAATACTAGTCAGTTCCTAGATCTTGATGTTTTCCTCCGTCAAAGTATGGACGAGTTCTACAATCTCAACGGTATACTACGTTGAATAATAGACAGTTCCTAGATCTTGATGAAGATGTTTCCCTACGTCATAGTGTGGACGAGTGCTATAACCTCAACGATATACTACGTTAAATACTAGTGAGTTCCTAGATCTTGATGTTTTCCTCCGTCAAAGTGTGGACGAGTTCTATAATCTCAATAGTATACTACGTTGAAGACCAGACAATTCCTAGATCTTGATGAAGATGTTTCCCTATGTCATAATGTGGACGAGTGCTATAACCTCAACGGTATACTACGTTTAATACTAGTCAGTTCCTAGATCTTGATGTTTTCCTCCGTCATAGTGTGGACGAGTTCTGTAATTTCAACGGTATACTCCGTTGAAGACCAGACAGTTCCTAGATCTTGATGAAGATGTTTCCCTACGTCATAGTGTGGACGAGTTCTCTAATTTCAACGGTATACTCCGTTGAAGACCAAACAGTTCCTAGATCTTGATGTTTTCCTCCGTCATAGTGTGGACGAGTTCTCTAATTTCAACGGTATACTACGTTGAAGACCAAACAGTTCCTAGATCTTGATGAAGATGTTTCCCTACGTCATAGTGTGGACGAGTTCTCTAATTTCAAAGGTATACTACGTTGAAGACCAGACAGTTCCTAGATCTTGATGTTTTCCTCCGTCATAGTGTGGACGAGTTCTCTAGTTGCAACGGTATACTACGTTGAAGACCAGACAGATCCTAGATCTTAATGAAGATGTTTCCCTACGTCATAGTGTGGACGAGTTCTCTAATTTCAATGGTATACTACGTTGAAGACCAGACAGTTCCTAGATCTTGATGTTTTCCTCCGTCATAGTGTGGATGAGTTCTCTAATTTAAACGGTATACTGCGTTGAAGACCAGACAGTTCCTAGATCTTGATGAAGATGTTTCCCTACGTCATAGTGTTGACGAGTTCTCTAATTTCAACGGTATACTCCGTTGAAGACCAGACAGTTCCTTGATCTTGATGTTTTCCTCCGTCATAGTGTGGACGAGTTCTCTAATTTCAACGGTATACTACGTTGAAGACCATACAGTTCCTAGATCTTGATGAAGATGTTTCCCTACGTCATAGTGTGGACAAGTTCTCTAATTTTAACGGTATACTCCGTTGAAGACCAGACAATTCCTAGATCTTGATGTTTTCCTCCGTCATAGTGTGGACGAATTCTGTAATTTCAATGGTATACTACGTTGAAGACCAGACAGTTCCTAGATCTTGATGAAGATGTTTCCCTACGTCATAGTGTGGACGAGTGCTATAATCTCAATGGTATACTACGTTGAATACTAGTCAGTTTCTAGATCTGGATGTTTTCCTCCGTCATAGTGTGGACAAGTTCTGTAATTTCAACGGTTAGACAGTTCCTAGATCTTGATGAAGATGTTTCCCTATGTCAAAGTGTGGATGAGTGCTATAATCTCAACGGTATACTATGTTGAATACTAGTCAGTTCCTAGATCTTGATGTTTTCCTCCGTCATAGTGTGGACGAGTTCTGTAATTTCAACGGTATACTACGTTGAAGACCAGACAGTTCCTAGATCTTGATGAAGATGTTTCCCTATGTCAAAGTGTGGACGAGTGTTATAACCTCAACGGTATACTACGTTGAATACTAGTCAGTTCCTAGATCTTGATGTTTTCCTCCGTCAAAGTGTGGACGAGTTCTACAATCTCAACGGTATACTACGTTGAATACTAGACAGTTCCAAGATCTTGATGAAGATGTGTCCCTACGTCATAGTGTGGACGAGCGCTATAACCTCAACGGTATACTAGGTTGAATACTAGTCAGTTCCTAGATCTTGATGTTTTCCTCCGTCAAAGTGTGGACGAGTTCTACAATCTCAACGGTATACTACGTTGAAGACCACACAATTCCTAGATCTTGATGAAGATGTTTCCCTATGTCATAGTGTGGACGAGTGTTATAACCTCAACGGTATACTACGTTGAATACTAGTCAGTTCCTAGATCTTGATGTTTTCCTCCGTCATAGTGTGGACGAGTTCTGTAATTTCAACGGTATACTCCGTTGAAGACCAGACAGTTCCTAGATCTTGATGAAGATGTTTCCCTACGTCATAGTGTGGACGAGTTCTCTAATTTCAACAGTATACTCTGTTGAAGACCAGACAGTTCCTAGATCTTGATGTTTTCCTCCGTCATAGTGTGGACGAGTTCTCTAATTTCAACGGTATACTACGTTGAAGACCAGACAGTTCCTAGATCTTGATGAAGATGTTTCCCTACGTCATAGTGTGGACAAGTTCTCTAATTTCAACGGTATACTACGTTGAAGACCAGACAGTTCCTAGATCTTGATGTTTTCCTCCGTCATAGTGTGGACGAGTTCTCTAATTGCAACGGTATACTACGTTGAAGACCAGACAGTTCCTAGATCTTGATGAAGATGTTTCCCTACGTCATAGTGTGGACGAGTTCTCTAATTTCAATGATATACTACGTTGAAGACCAGACAGTTCCTAGATCTTGATGTTTTCCTCCGTCAAAGTGTGGACGAGTTCTACAATCTCAACGGTATACTACGTTGAAGACTAGACAGTTCATAGATCTTGATGAAGATGTTTCCCTACGTCATAGTGTGGACAAGTTCTCAAATTTCAACGGTATACTCCATTGAAGACCAGACAGTTCCTAGATCTTGATGTTTTCCTCCGTCATAGTGTGGTCGAGTTCTGTAATTTCAACGGTATACTACTATGAAGACCAGACAGTTCCTGGATCTTGATGTATATGTTTCCCTATGTCATAGTGTGGACGAGTGCTATAATCTCAATGGTATACTACGTTGAATAATAGTCAGTTCCTAGATCTTGATGTTTTCCTCCGTCATAGTGCGGACGAGTTCTGTAATTTCAAGGGTATACTACGTTGAAGACCAGACAGTTCCTAGATCTTGATGAAGATGTTTCCCTATGTCAAAGTGTGGACGATGCCTATAACCTCAACGGTATACCACGTTGAATACTAGTCAGTTCCTAGATCTTGATGTTTTCCTCCGTCAAAGTATGGACGAGTTCTACAATCTCAACGGTATACTACGTTGAATAATAGACAGTTCCTAGATCTTGATGAAGATGTTTCCCTACGTCATAGTGTGGACGAGTGCTATAACCTCAACGATATACTACGTTGAATACTAGTGAGTTCCTAGATCTTGATGTTTTCTTCCGTCAAAGTGTGGACGAGTTCTATAATCTCAATAGTATACTACGTTGAAGACCAGACAATTCCTAGATCTTGATGAAGATGTTTCCCTATGTCATAATGTGGACGAGTGCTATAACCTCAACGGTATACTACGTTGAATATTAGTCAGTTCCTAGATCTTGATGTTTTCCTCCGTCATAGTGTGGACGAGTTCTGTAATTTCAACGGTATACTCCGTTGAAGACCAGACAGTTCCTAGATCTTGATGAAGATGTTTCCCTACGTCATAGTGTGGACGAGTTCTCTAATTTCAACGGTATACTCTGTTGAAGACCAAACAGTTCCTAGATCTTGATGTTTTCCTCCGTCATAGTGTGGACGAGTTCTCTAATTTCAACGGTATACTACGTTGAAGACCAAACAGTTCCTAGATCTTGATGAAGATGTTTCCCTACGTCATAGTGTGGACGAGTTCTCTAATTTCAACGGTATACTACGTAGAAGACCAGACAGTTCCTAGATCTTGATGTTTTCCTCCGTCATAGTGTGGATGAGTTCTCTAATTGCAACGGTATACTACGTTGAAGACCAGACAGATCCTAGATCTTGATGAAGATGTTTCCCTACGTCATAGTGTGGACGAGTTCTCTAATTTCAATGGTATACTACGTTTAAGACCAGACAGTTCCTAGATCTTGATGTTTTCCTCCGTCATAGTGTGGATGAGTTCTCTAATTTAAACGGTATACTGCGTTGAAGACCAGACAGTTCCTAGATCTTGATGAAGATGTATCCCTACGTCATAGTGTTGACGAGTTCTCTAATTTCAACGGTATACTCCGTTGAAGACCAGACAGTTCCTTGATCTTGATGTTTTCCTCCGTCATAGTGTGGACGAGTTCTCTAATTTCAACGGTATACTACGTTGAAGACCAGAAAGTTCCTAGATCTTGATGAAGATGTTTCCCTACGTCATAGTGTGGACAAGTTCTCTAATTTTAACGGTATACTCCGTTGAAGACCAGACAATTCCTAGATCTTGATGTATTCCTCCGTCATAGTGTGGACGAATTCTGTAATTTCAATGGTATACTACGTTGAAGACCAGACAGTTCCTAGATCTTGATGAAGATGTTTCCCTACGTCATAGTGTGGACGAGTGCTATAATCTCAATGGTATACTACGTTGAATACTAGTCAGTTCCTAGATCTGGATGTTTTCCTCCGTCATAGTGTGGACGAGTTCTGTAATTTCAACGGTTAGACAGTTCCTAGATCTTGATGAAGATGTTTCCCTATGTCAAAGTGTGGATGAGTGCTATAATCTCAACGGTATACTATGTTGAATACTAGTCAGTTCCTAGATCTTGATGTTTTCCTCCGTCATAGTGTGGACGAGTTCTGTAATTTCAACGGTATACTACGTTGAAGACCAGACAGTTCCTAGATCTTGATGAAGATGTTTCCCTATGTCAAAGTGTGGACGAGTGTTATAACCTCAACGGTATACTACGTTGAATACTAGTCAGTTCCTAGATCTTGATGTTTTCCTCCGTCAAAGTGTGGACGAGTTCTGTAATTTCAACGGTATACTCCGTTGAAGACCAGACAGTTCCTAGATCTTGATGAAGATGTTTCCCTACGTCATAGTGTGGACGAGTTCTCTAATTTCAACGGTATACTCTGTTGAAGACCAAACAGTTCCTAGATCTTGATGTTTTCCTCCGTCATAGTGTGGACGAGTTCTCTAATTTCAACGGTATACTACGTTGAAGACCAAACAGTTCCTAGATCTTGATGAAGATGTTTCCCTACGTCATAGTGTGGACGAGTTCTCTAATTTCAACGGTATACTACGTAGAAGACCAGACAGTTCCTAGATCTTGATGTTTTCCTCCGTCATAGTGTGGACGAGTTCTCTAATTGCAACGGTATACTACGTTGAAGACCAGACAGATCCTAGATCTTGATGAAGATGTTTCCCTACGTCATAGTGTGGACGAGTTCTCTAATTTCAATGGTATACTACGTTTAAGACCAGACAGTTCCTAGATCTTGATGTTTTCCTCCGTCATAGTGTGGATGAGTTCTCTAATTTAAACGGTATACTGCGTTGAAGACCAGACAGTTCCTAGATCTTGATGAAGATGTATCCCTACGTCATAGTGTTGACGAGTTCTCTAATTTCAACGGTATACTCCGTTGAAGACCAGACAGTTCCTTGATCTTGATGTTTTCCTCCGTCATAGTGTGGACGAGTTCTCTAATTTCAACGGTATACTACGTTGAAGACCAGAAAGTTCCTAGATCTTGATGAAGATGTTTCCCTACGTCATAGTGTGGACAAGTTCTCTAATTTTAACGGTATACTCCGTTGAAGACCAGACAATTCCTAGATCTTGATGTTTTCCTCCGTCATAGTGTGGACGAATTCTGTAATTTCAATGGTATACTACGTTGAAGACCAGACAGTTCCTAGATCTTGATGAAGATGTTTCCCTATGTCAAAGTGTGGATGAGTGCTATAATCTCAACGGTATACTATGTTGAATACTAGTCAGTTCCTAGATCTTGATGTTTTCCTCCGTCATAGTGTGGACGAGTTCTGTAATTTCAACGGTATACTACGTTGAAGACCAGACAGTTCCTAGATCTTGATGAAGATGTTTCCCTATGTCAAAGTGTGGACGAGTGTTATAACCTCAACGGTATACTACGTTGAATACTAGTCAGTTCCTAGATCTTGATGTTTTCCTCCGTCAAAGTGTGGACGAGTTCTACAATCTCAACGGTATACTACGTTGAATACTAGACAGTTCCAAGATCTTGATGAAGATGTGTCCCTACGTCATAGTGTGGACGAGTGCTATAACCTCAACGGTATACTAGGTTGAATACTAGTCAGTTCCTAGATCTTGATGTTTTCCTCCGTCAAAGTGTGGACGAGTTCTACAATCTCAACGGTATACTACGTTGAAGACCACACAATTCCTGGATCTTGATGAAGATGTTTCCCTATGTCATAGTGTGGACGAGTGTTATAACCTCAACGGTATACTACGTTGAATACTAGTCAGTTCCTAGATCTTGATGTTTTCCTCCGTCATAGTGTGGACGAGTTCTGTAATTTCAACGGTATACTCCGTTGAAGACCAGACAGTTCCTAGATCTTGATGAAGATGTTTCCCTACGTCATAGTGTGGACGAGTTCTCTAATTTCAACAGTATACTCCGTTGAAGACCAGACAGTTCCTAGATCTTGATGTTTTCCTCCGTCATAGTGTGGACAAGTTCTCTAATTTCAACGGTATACTACGTTGAAGACCAGACAGTTCCTAGATCTTGATGAAGATGTTTCCCTACGTCATAGTGTGGACAAGTTCTCTAATTTCAAGGGTATACTACGTTGAAGACCAGACAGTTCCTAGATCTTGATGTTTTCCTCCGTCATAGTGTGGACGAGTTCTCTAATTGCAACGGTATACTACGTTGAAGACCAGACAGTTCCTAGATCTTGATGAAGATGTTTCCCTACGTCATAGTGTGGACGAGTTCTCTAATTTCAATGGTATACTAAGTTGAAGACCAGACAATTCCTAGATCTTGATGTTTTCCTCCGTCAAAGTGTGGACGAGTTCTACAATCTCAACGGTATACTAGGTTGAAGACTAGACAGTTCATAGATCTTGATGAAGATGTTTCCCTACGTCATAGTGTGGACGAGTGCTATAACCTCAACGGTATACTACGATGAATACTAGTCAGTTCCTAGATCTTGATTTTTTCCTCCGTCAAAGTATGGACGAGTTCTATAATCTCAACGGTATATTACGTTGAATACTAGACAGTTCCTAGATCTTGATTAAGATGTTTCCCTACATCATAGTGTGGATGAGTGTTATAACCTCAACGATATACTACGCTGAATACTAGTCAGTTCCTAGATCTTGATGTTTTCCTCTGTCAAAGTGTGGACGAGTTCTATAATCTCAACAGTATACTACGTTGAAGACCAGACAGTACCTAGATCTTGATGAAGATGTTTCCCTACGTCATAGTGTGGACGAGTGCTATAATCTCAACGGTATACTACATTGAATACTAGTCAGTTCCTAGATCTTGATGTTTTCCTCCGTCATAGTGCGGACGAGTTCTCTAATTTCAACGGTATACTACGTTGAAGACCAGACAGTTCCTAGATCTTGATGAAGATGTTTTCCTACGTCATAGTGTGGACAAGTTCTCTAATTTTAACGGTATACTTCGTTGAAGACCAGACAGTTCCTAGATCTTGATCTTTTCCTCCGTCATAGTGTGGACGAATTCCGTAATTTCAACGGTATACTACGTTGAAGACCAGACAGTTCCTAGATCTTGATGAAGATGTTTCCCTACGTCATAGTGTGGACGAGTGCTATAATCTCAACGGTATACTACGTTGAATACTAGTCAGTTCCTAGATCTGGATGTTTTCATCCGTCATAGTGTGGACGAGTTCTGTAATTTCAACGGTATACTACGTTGAAGACCAGACAGTTCCTAGATCTTGATGAAGATGTTTCCCTATGTCAAAGTGTGGATGAGTGCTATAATCTCAACGG
Source organism: Vicia faba (assembly GCA_948472305.1). Lineage (NCBI taxonomy): Eukaryota > Viridiplantae > Streptophyta > Magnoliopsida > Fabales > Fabaceae > Vicia > Vicia faba. Next base: position 719,859,655 of record OX451739.1, read on the forward strand.
TATACTATGTTGAATACTAGTCAGTTCCTAGATCTTGATGTTTTCCTCCGTCATAGTGTGGATGAGTTCTGTAATTTCAACGGTATACTACGTTGAAGACCAGACAGTTCCTAGATCTTGATGAAGATGTTTCCCTATGTCAAAGTGTGGACGAGTGTTATAACCTCAACGGTATACTACGTTGAATACTAGTCAGTTCCTAGATCTTGATGTTTTCCTCCGTCAAAGTGTGGACGAGTTCTGTAATTTAAACAGTATACTACGTTGAAGACCAGACAGTTCCTGGATCTTGATGAAGATGTTTCCCTATGTCATAGTGTGGACGAGTGCTATAATCTCAATGGTATACTACGTTGAATACTAGTCAGTTCCTAGATCTTGATGTTTTCCTCCGTCATAGTGTGGACGAGTTCTGTAATTTCAATGGTATACTATGTTGAAGACAAGACAGTTCCTAGATCTTGATGTTTTCCTCCGTCATAGTGTGGACGAGTTCTCTAATTGCAACGGTATACTACGTTGAAGACCAGACATATCCTAGATCTTGATGAAGATGTTTCCCTACATCATAGTGTGGACGAGTTCTCTAATTTCAATGGTATACTACGTTGAAGACCAGACAGTTCCTAGATCTTGATGTTTTCCTCCGTCATAGTGTGGATGAGTTCTCTAATTTAAACGGTATACTACGTTGAAGACCAGACAGTTCCTAGATCTTGATGAAGATGTTTCCCTACGTCATAGTGTTGACGAGTTCTCTAATTTCAACGGTATACTCCGTTGAAGACCAGACAGTTCCTTGATCTTGATGTTCTCCTCCGTCATAGTGTGGACGAGTTCTCTAATTTCAACGGTATACTACGTTGAAGACCAGACGCTTCCTAGATCTTGATGAAGATGTTTCCCTACGTCATAGTGTGGAGAAGTTCTCTAATTTTAACGGTATACTCCGTTGAAGACCAGACAATTCCTAGATCTTGATGTTTTCCTCCGTCATAGTGTGGACGAATTCTGTAATTTCAATGGTATACTACGTTGAAGACCAGACAGTTCCTAGATCTTGATGAAGATGTTTCCCTACGTCATAGTGTGGACGAGTGCTATAATCTCAACGGTATACTACGTTGAATACTAGTCAGTTCCTAGATCTGGATGTTTTCCTCCGTCATAGTGTGGACGAGTTCTGTAATTTCAACAGTTAGACAGTTCCTAGATCTTGATGAAGATGTTTCCCTATGTCAAAGTGTGGATGAGTGCTATAATCTCAACGGTATACTATGTTGAATACTAGTCAGTTCCTAGATCTTGAGGTTTTCCTCCGTCATAGTGTGGACGAGTTCTGTAATTTCAACGGTATACTACGTTGAAGACCAGACAGTTCCTAGATCTTGATGAAGATGTTTCCCTATGTCAAAGTGTGGACGAGTGTTATAACCTCAACGGTATACTACGTTGAATACTAGTCAGTTCCTAGATCTTGATGTTTTCCTCCGTCAAAGTGTGGACGAGTTCTACAATCTCAACGGTATACTACGTTGAATACTAGACAGTTCCAAGATCTTGATGAAGATGTGTCCCTACGTCATAGTGTGGACGAGTGCTATAACCTCAACGGTATACTAGGTTGAATACTAGTCAGTTCCTAGATCTTGATGTTTTCCTCCGTCAAAGTGTGGACGAGTTCTACAATCTCAACGGTATACTACGTTGAAGACCACACAATTCCTAGATCTTGATGAAGATGTTTCCCTATGTCATAGTGTGGACGAGTGTTATAACCTCAACGGTATACTACGTTGAATACTAGTCAGTTCCTAGATCTTGATGTTTTCCTCCGTCATAGTGTGGACGAGTTCTGTAATTTCAACGGTATACTCCGTTGAAGACCAGACAGTTCCTAGATCTTGATGAAGATGTTTCCCTACGTCATAGTGTGGACGAGTTCTCTAATTTCAACAGTATACTCCGTTGAAGACCAGACAGTTCCTAGATCTTGATGTTTTCCTCCGTCATAGTGTGGACGAGTTCTCTAATTTCAACGGTATACTACGTTGAAGACCAGACAGTTCCTAGATCTTGATGAAGATGTTTCCCTACGTCATAGTGTGGACAAGTTCTCTAATTTCAACGGTATACTACGTTGAAGACCAGACAGTTCCTAGATCTTGATGTTTTCCTCCGTCATAGTGTGGACGAGTTCTCTAATTGCAACGGTATACTATGTTGAAGACCAGACAGTTCCTAGATCTTGATGAAGATGTTTCCCTACGTCATAGTGTGGACGAGTTCTCTAATTTCAATGGTATACTACGTTGAAGACCAGACAATTCCTAGATCTTGATGTTTTCCTCCGTCAAAGTGTGGACGAGTTCTACAATCTCAACGGTATACTACGTTGAAGACTAGACAGTTCATAGATCTTGATGAAGATGTTTCCCTACGTCATAGTGTGGACGAGTGCTATAACCTCAACGGTATACTACGATGAATACTAGTCAGTTCCTAGATCTTGATTTTTTCCTCCGTCAAAGTATGGACGAGTTCTATAATCTCAACGGTATACTACGTTGAATACTAGACAGTTCCTAGATCTTGATTAAGATGTTTCCCTACATCATAGTGTGGATGAGTGTTATAACCTCAACGATATACTACGCTGAATACTAGTCAGTTCCTAGATCTTGATGTTTTCCTCTGTCAAAGTGTGGACGAGTTCTATAATCTCAACAGTATACTACGTTGAAGACCAGACAGTACCTAGATCTTGATGAAGATGTTTCCCTACGTCATAGTGTGGACGAGTGCTATAATCTCAACGGTATACTACATTGAATACTAGTCAGTTCCTAGATCTTGATGTTTTCCTCCGTCATAGTGCGGACGAGTTCTCTAATTTCAACGGTATACTACGTTGAAGACCAGACAGTTCCTAGATCTTGATGAAGATGTTTTCCTACGTCATAGTGTGGACAAGTTCTCTAATTTTAACGGTATACTTCGTTGAAGACCAGACAGTTCCTAGATCTTGATCTTTTCCTCCGTCATAGTGTGGACGAATTCCGTAATTTCAACGGTATACTACGTTGAAGACCAGACAGTTCCTAGATCTTGATGAAGATGTTTCCCTACGTCATAGTGTGGACGAGTGCTATAATCTCAACGGTATACTACGTTGAATACTAGTCAGTTCCTAGATCTGGATGTTTTCATCCGTCATAGTGTGGACGAGTTCTGTAATTTCAACGGTATACTACGTTGAAGACCAGACAGTTCCTAGATCTTGATGAAGATGTTTCCCTATGTCAAAGTGTGGACGAGTGCTATAATCTCAACGGTATACTATGTTGAATACTAGTCAGTTCCTAGATCTTGATGTTTTCCTCCGTCATAGTGTGGACGAGTTCTGTAATTTCAACGGTATACTACGTTGAAGACCAGACAATTCCTAGATCTTGATGAAGATGTTTCCCTATGTCAAAGTGTGGACGAGTGTTATAACCTCAACGGTATACTACGTTGAATACTAGTCAGTTCCTAGATCTTGATGTTTTCCTCCGTCAAAGTGTGGACGAGTTCTGTAATTTAAACAGTATACTACGTTGAAGACCAGACAGTTCCTGGATCTTGATGAAGATGTTTCCCTATGTCATAGTGTGGACGAGTGCTATAATCTCAATGGTATACTACGTTGAATACTAGTCAGTTCCTAGATCTTGATGTTTTCCTCCGTCATAGTGTGGAAGAGTTCTGTAATTTCAATGGTATACTATGTTGAAGACAAGACAGTTCCTAGATCTTGATGTTTTCCTCCGTCATAGTGTGGACGAGTTCTCTAATTGCAACGGTATACTATGTTGAAGACCAGACATATCCTAGATCTTGATGAAGATGTTTCCCTACATCATAGTGTGGAGGAGTTCTCTAATTTCAATGGTATACTACGTTGAAGACCAGACAGTTCCTAGATCTTAATGTTTTCCTCCGTCATAGTGTGGATGAGTTCTCTAATTTAAACGGTATACTACGTTGAAGACCAGACAGTTCCTAGATCTTGATGAAGATGTTTCCCTACGTCATAGTGTTGACGAGTTCTCTAATTTCAAAGGTATACTCCGTTGAAGACCAGACAGTTCCTTGATCTTGATGTTCTCCTCCGTCATAGTGTGGACGAGTTCTCTAATTTCAACGGTATACTACGTTGAAGACTAGACGCTTCCTAGATCTTGATGAAGATGTTTCCCTACGTCATAGTGTGGACAAGTTCTCTAATTTTAACGGTATACTCCGTTGAAGACCAGACAATTCCTAGATCTTGATGTTTTCCTTCGTCATAGTGTGGACGAATTCTGTAATTTCAATGGTATACTACGTTGAAGACCAGACAGTTCCTAGATCTTGATGAAGATGTTTCCCTACGTCATAGTGTGGACGAGTGCTATAATCTCAACGGTATACTACGTTGAATACTAGTCAGTTCCTAGATATGGATGTTTTCCTCTGTCATAGTGTGGACGAGTTTTGTAATTTCAACGGTTAGACAGTTCCTAGATCTTGATGAAGATGTTTCCCTATGTCAAAGTGTGGATGAATGCTATAATCTCAATGGTATACTATGTTCAATACTAGTCAGTTCCTAGATCTTGATGTTTTCCTCCATCATAGTGTGGACGAGTTCTGTAATTTCAACGGTATACTACGTTGAAGACCAGACAGTTCCTAGATCTTGATGAAGATGTTTCCCTATGTCAAAGTGTGGACGAGTGTTATAACCTCAACGGTATACTACGTTGAATACTAGTCAGTTCCTAGATCTTGATGTTTTCCTCCGTCAAAGTGTGGACGAGTTCTACAATCTCAACGGTATACTACGTTGAATACTAGACAGTTCCTAGATCTTGATGAAGATGTTTCCCTATGTCATAGTGTGGGCGAGTGCTATAACCTCAACGGTATACTAGGTTGAATACTAGTCAGTTCCTAGATCTTGATGTTTTCCTCCGTCAAAGTGTGGACGAGTTCTACAATCTCAACGGTATACTACGTTGAAGACCACACAATTCCTAGATCTTGATGAAGATGTTTCCCTATGTCATAGTGTGGACGAGTGTTATAACCTCAACGGTATACTACGTTGAATACTAGTCAGTTCCTAGATCTTGATGTTTTCCTCCGTCATAGTGTGGACGAGTTCTGTAATTTCAACGGTATACTCCGTTGAAGACCAGACAGTTCCTAGATCTTGATGAAGATGTTTCCCTACGTCATAGTGTGGACGAGTTCTCTAATTTCAACGGTATACTCCGTTGAAGACCAGACAGTTCCTAGATCTTGATGTTTTCCTCCTTCATAGTGTGGACGAGTTCTCTAATTTCAACGGTATACTACGTTGAAGACCAGACAGTTCCTAGATCTTGATGAAGATGTTTCCCTACGTCATAGTGTGGACAAGTTCTCTAATTTCAACGGTATACTACGTTGAAGACTAGACAGTTCCTAGATCTTGATGTTTTCCTCCGTCATAGTGTGGACGAGTTCTCTAATTGCAACGGTATACTACGTTGAAGACCAGACAGTTCCTAGATCTTGATGAAGATGTTTCCCTACGTCATAGTGTGGACGAGTTCTCTAATTTCAATGGTATACTACGTTGAAGACCAGACAATTCCTAGATCTTGATATTTTCCTCCGTCAAAGTGTGGACGAGTTCTACAATCTCAACGGTATACTACGTTGAAGACTAGACAATTCATAGATCTTGATGAAGATGTTTCCCTACGTCATAGTGTGGACGAGTGCTATAACCTTAACGGTATACTACGATGAATACTAGTCAGTTCCTAGATCTTGATTTTTTCCTCCGTCAAAGTATGGACGAGTTCTATAATCTCAATGGTATACTACGTTGAATACTAGACAGTTCCTAGATCTTGATGAAGATGTTTCCCTACGTCATAGTGTGGATGAGTGTTATAACCTCAATGGTATACTACGTTGAATACTAGTCAGTTCCTAGATCTTGATGTTTTCCTCCGTCAAAGTGTGGACGAGTTCTATAATCTCAACGGTATACTACGTTGAAGACCAGACAGTACCTAGATCTTTTGAAGATGTTTCCCTACGTCATAGTGTGGACGAGTGCTATAATCTCAACGGTATACTACATTGAATACTAGTCAGTTCCTAGATCTTGATGTTTTCCTCCGTCATAGTGCGGACGAGTTCTCTAATTTCAACGGTATACTACGTTGAAGACCAGACAGTTCCTAGATCTTGATGAAGATGTTTTCCTACGTCATAGTGTGGACAAGTTCTCTAATTTTAACGGTATACTCCGTTGAAGACCAGACAGTTCCTAGATCTTGATCTTTTCCTCCGTCATAGTGTGGACGAATTCTGTAATTTCAACGGTATACTATGTTGAAGACCAGACAGTTCCTAGATCTTGATGAATATGTTTCCCTTCGTCATAGTGTGGACGAGTGCTATAATCTCAACGGTATACTACGTTGAATACTAGTCAGTTCCTAGATCTGGATGTTTTCCTCCGTCATAGTGTGGACGAGTTCTGTAATTTCAACGGTATACTACGTTGAAGACCAGACAGTTCCTAGATCTTGATGAAGATGTTTCCCTATGTCAAAGTATGGACGAGTGCTATAATCTCAACGGTATACTATGTTGAATACTAGTGTGTTCCTAGATCTTGATGTTTTCCTCCGTCATAGTGTGGACGAGTTCTGTAATTTCAACGGTATACTACGTTGAAGACCAGACAGTTCCTATATCTTGATGAAGATGTTTCCCTATGTCAAAGTGTGGACGAGTGTAATAACCTCAACGATATACTACGTTGAATACTAGTCAGTTCCTAGATCTTGATGTTTTCCTCCGTCAAAGTGTGGACGAGTTCTGTAATTTAAAAACTATACTACGTTGAAGACCAGACAGTTCCTGGATCTTGATGAAGATGTTTCCCTATGTCATAGTGTGGACGAGTGCTATAATCTCAATGGTATACTACGTTGAGTACTAGTCAGTTCCTAGATCTTGATGTTTTCCTCCGTCATAGTGTGGACGAGTTCTGTAATTTCAACGGTATACTACGTTGAAGACAAGACAGTTCCTAGATCTTGATGAAGATGTTTCCCTATGTCAAAGTGTGGACGAGTGCTATAATCTCAATGGTATACCACGTTGAATACTAGTCAGTTCCTATATCTTGATGTTTTCCTCCGTCATAGTGTGGACGAGTTCTGTAATTTCAACGGTATACTACGTCGAAGACCAGACAGTTCCTAGATCTTGATGAAGATGTTTCCCTATGTCAAAGTGTGGACGAGTGCTATAACCTCAACGGTATACTACGTTGAATACTAGTCAGTTCCTAGATCTTGATGTTTTCCTCCGTCAAAGTGTGGACGAGTTCTACAATCTCAACGGCATACTATGTTGAATACTAGACAGTTCCTAGATCTTGATGAAGATGTTTCCCTACGTCATAGTGTGGACGAGTGCTATAACCTCAATGGTATACTACGTTGAATACTAGTCAGTTCCTAGATATTGATGTTTTCCTCCGTCAAAGTGTGGACGAGTTCTACAATATCAACGGTATACGACGTTGAAGACCACACAATTCCTAGATCTTGATGAAGATGTTTCCCTACGTCATAGTATGGACGAGTGTTATAACCTCAACGGTATACTACGTTGAATACTAGTCATGTCATAGATCTTGATGTTTTCCTCCGTCATAGTGTGGACGAGTTCTGTAATTTCAACGGTATACTCCGTTGAAGACCAGACAGTTCCTAGATCTTGATGAAGATGTTTCCCTACGTCATAGTGTGAACGAGTTCTCTAATTTCAACGGTATACTCCGTTGAAGACCAGACAGTTCCTAGATCTTGATGTTTTCCTCCGTCATAGTGTGGACGAGTTCTCTAAGTTCAACGGTATACTACGTTGAAGACCAGACAGTTCCTAGATCTTGATGAAGATGTTTCCCTATGTCATAGTGTGGACAAGTTCTCTAATTTCAACGGTATACTACGTTGAAGACCAGACAGTTCCTAGATCTTGATGTTTTCCTCCGTCATAGTGTGGACGAGTTCTCTAATTGCAACGGTATACTACGTTGAAGACCAGACAATTCCTAGATCTTGATGAAGATGTTTTCCTACGTCATAGTGTGGACGAGTTCTCTAATTTCAATGGTATACTACGTTGAAGACCAGACAGTTCCTAGATCTTGATGTTTTCCTCTGTCAAAGTGTGGACGACTTCTACAATCTCAACGGTATACTACGTTGAAGACTAGACAGTTCATAGATCTTGATGAAGATGTTTCCCTATGTCATAGTGTGGACGAGTGCTATAACCTCAACGGTATACTACGATGAATACTAGTCAGTTCCTAGATCTTGATTTTTTCCTCCGTCAAAGTGTGGATGAGTTCTACAATCTCAACGGTATACTACGTTGAATACTAGACAGTTCCTAGATCTTGATGAAGATATTTCCCTATGTCATAGTGTGGACGAGTGCTATAACCTCAACGGTATACTACGTTGAATACTAGTCAGTTCCTAGATCTTGATGTTTTCCTCCGTCAAAATGTGGACGAGTTCTATAATCTCAACGGTATACTACGTTGAATACTAGACAGTTCCTAGATCTTGATGAATATGTTTCCCTACGTCATAGTGTTGATGAGTGTTATAACCTCAACGGTATACTACGTTGAATACTAGTCAGTTCCTAGATCTTGATGTTTTCCTCCGTCAAAGTGTGGACGAGTTCTATAATCTCAACAGTATACTAGGTTGAATACTAGACAGTTCCTAGATCTTGATGAAGATGTTTCCCTACGTCATAGTGTGGACGAGTGCTATAACCTCAACGGTATACTACATTGAATACTAGTCAGTTCCTAGATCTTGATGTTTTCCTCCGTCAAAGTATGGACGAGTTCTATAATCTCAACGGTATACTATGTTGAATACTAGACAGTTCCTAGATCTTGATGAAGATGTTTCCCTACGTCATAGTGTGGATGAGTGCTATAACCTCAACGGTATACTACGTTGAATACTAGTCTGTACCTAGATCTTGATGTTTTCCTCCGTCAAAGTGTGGACGAGTTCTATAATCTCAACGGTATACTATGTTGAAGACCAGACAGTACCTAGATCTAGATGAAGATGTTTCCCTACGTCATAGTGTGGACGAGTGCTATAATCTCAACGGTATACTACATTGAATACTAGTCAGTTCCTAGATCTTGATGTTTTCCTCCGTCATAGTGTGTACGAGTTCCCTAATTTCAACGGTATACTACGTTGAAGACCAGACAGTTCCTAGATCTTTATGAAGATGTTTCCCTACGTCATAGTGTGGACGAGTTCTGTAATGTCCACGGTATACTACATTGAAGACCAGACAGTTCCTAGATCTTGATGAATATGTTTCCTGCGTCATAGTGTGGACGAGTTCTCTAATTTCGACGGTATACTACATTGAAGACCAGACAGTTCCTAGATCTTGATGAAGATGTTTCCCTACGTCATAGTGTGGACGAGTTCTCTAATTTCAACGGTATACTACGTTGAAGACCAGACAGTGCCTAGATCTTGATGTTTTCCTCCGTCATAGTGTGGAGGAGTTCTCTAATTTCAACGGTATACTACGTTGAAGACCAGACAGTTCCTAGATCTTGATGAAGATGTTTCCCTATGTCATAGTGTGGACGATTTCTCTAATTTCAACGGTATACTACGTTGAAGACCACACAGTTCCTACATCTTGATGTTTTCCTCAGTCATAGTGTGGACGAGTTCTCTAATTTCAACGGTATACTACATTGAAGACCAGATAGTTCCTAGATCTTGATGAAGATGTTTCCCTACGTCATAGTGTGGACGAGTTCTCTAATTTCAACGGTATACTACGTTGAAGACCAGACAGTTCCTAGATCTTGATGTTTTCCTCCGTCATAGTGTGGAGGAGTTCTCTAATTTCAACGGTATACTACATTGAAGACCAGACAGTTCTTAGATGATGATGAAGATGTTTCCCTATGTCATAGTATGGACGAGTTCTCTAATTTCAACGGTATACTACGTTGAAGACCAGACAGTTCCTAGATCTTGATGTTTTCCTCCGTCATAGTGTGGACGAGTTCTCTAATTGCAACGGTATACTACGTTGAAGACCAGACAGTTCCTAGATCTTGATGAAGATGTTTCCCTACGTCATAGTGTGGACGAGTTCTCTAATTTCAATGGTATACTACGTTGAAGACCAGACAGTTCCTAGATCTTGATGTTTTCCTCTGTCAAAGTGTGGACGAGTTCTACAATCTCAAGGGTATACTACGTTGAAGACTAGACAGTTCATAGATCTTGATGAAGATGTTTCCCTACGTCATAGTGTGGACGAGTGCTATAACCTCAACGGTATACTACGATGAATACTAGTCAGTTCCTAGATCTTGATTTTTTCCTCCGTCAAAGTATGGACGATTTCTATAATCTCAACAGTATACTACGTTGAATACTAGACAGTTCCTAGATCTTGATGAAGATGTTTCCCTACGTCATAGTGTGGATGAGTGTTATAACCTCAACGGTATACTACGTTGAATACTAGTCAGTTCCTTGATCTTGATGTTTTCCTCCGTCAAAGTGTGGACGAGTTTTATAATCTCAACGGTATACTACGTTGAAGACCAGACAGTACCTAGATCTTGATGAAGATGTTTCCCTACGTCATAGTGTGGACGAGTGCTATAATGTCAACGGTATACTACATTGAATACTAGTCAGTTCCTAGATCTTGATGTTTTCTTCCGTCATAGTGCGGACGAGTTCTCTAATTTCAACGGTATACTATGTTGAAAACCAGACAGTTCCTAGATCTTGATGAAGATGTTTCCCTATGTCAAAGTGTGGACGAGTGCTATAATCTCAACGGTATACTATGTTGAATACTAGTCAGTTCCTAGATCTTGATGTTTTCCTCCGTCATAGTGTGGACGAGTTCTGTAATTTCAACGGTACACTATGTTGAAGACCATACAGTTCCTAGATCTTGATGAAGATGTTTCCCTACGTCATAGTGTGGACAAGTTCTCAAATTTCAACGGTATACTCCGTTGAAGACCAGACAGTTCCTAGATCTTGATGTTTTCCTCCGTCATAGTGTGGACGAGTTCTGTAATTTCAACGGTATACTACGTTGAAGACCAGACAGTTCCTGGATCTTGATGAAGATGTTTCCCTATGTCATAGTGTGGACGAGTGCTATAATCTTAATGGTATACTACGTTGAATAATAGTCAGTTCCTAGATCTTGATGTTTTCCTCCGTCATAGTGTGGACGAGTTCTATAATTTCAACGGTATACTACGTTGAAGACCGAACAGTTCCTAGATCTTGATGAAGATGTTTCCCTATGTCAAAGTGTGGACGAGTGCTATAATCTCAACGGTATACTACGTTGAATACTAGTCAGTTCCTAGATCTTGATGTTTTCCTCTGTCATAGTGTGGACGAGTTCTGTAATTTCAACGGTATACTACGTTGAAGACCAGACAGTTCCTAGATCTTGATGAAGATGTTTCCCTATGTCAAAGTGTGGACGAGTGCTATAACCTCAACGGTATACTACGTTGAATACTAGTCAGTTCCTAGATCTTGATGTTTTCCTCTGTTAAAGTGTGGACGAGTTCTACAATCTCAACCGTATACTACGTTGAATACTAGACAGTTCCTAGATCTTGATGAAGATATTTCCCTACGTCATAGTGTGGAAGAGTGTTATAACCTCAACGATATACTACGTTGAATACTAGTCAGTTCCTAGATCTTGATGTTTTCCTCCGTCAAAGTGTGGACGAGTTCTATAATCTCAACAGTATACTACGTTGAAGACCAGACAATTCCTAGATCTTGATGAAGATGTTTCCCTACGTCATAGTGTGGACGAGTGCTATAACCTCAACGGTATACTACGTTGAATACTAGTCAGTTCCTAGATCTTGATGTTTTCCTCCGTCATAGTGTGGACGAGTTCTGTAATTTCAACGGTATACTCCGTTGAAGACTAGACAGTTCCTAGATCTTGATGAAGATGTTTCCCTACGTCATAGTGTGGACGAGTTCTCTAATTTCAACGGTATACTCTTTTGAAGACCAAACAGTTCCTAGATCTTGATGTTTTCCTCCGTCATAGTGTGGACGAGTTCTCTAATTTCAACGGTATACTACGTTGAAGACCAAACAGTTCCTAGATCTTGATGAAGATGTTTCCCTACGTCATAGTGTGGACGTGTTATCTAATTTCAACGGTATACTACGTTGAAGACCAGACAGTTCCTAGATCTTGATGTTTTCCTCCGTCATAGTGTGGACGAGTTCTCTAATTGCAACGGTATACTACGTTGAAGACCAGACAGATCCTAGATCTTGATGAAGATGTTTCCCTACGTCATAGTGTGGACGAGTTCTCTAATTTCAATGGTATACTACGTTGAAGACCAGACAGTTCCTAGATCTTGATGTTTTCCTCCGTCATAGTGTGGATGAGTTCTCTAATTTAAATGGTATACTACGTTGAAGACCAGACAGTTCCTAGATCTTGATGAAGATGTTTCCCTATGTCATAGTGTTGACGAGTTCTCTAATTTCAACGGTATACTCCGTTGAAGACCAGACAGTTCCTTGATCTTGATGTTTTCCTCCGTCATAGTGTGGACGAGTTCTCTAATTTCAAAGGTATACTACGTTGAAGACCAGACAGTTCCTAGATCTTGATGAAGATGTTTCCCTACGTCATAGTGTGGACAAGTTCTCTAATTTTAACGGTATACTCCGTTGAAGACCAGACAATTCCTAGATCTTGATGTTTTCCTCCGTCATAGTGTGGACGAATTCTGTAATTTCCATGGTATACTACGTTGAAGACCAGACAGTTCCTAGATCTTGATGAAGATGTTTCCCTACGTCATAGTGTGGACGAGTGCTATAATCTCAACGGTATACTACGTTGAATACTAGTCAGTTCCTAGATCTGGATGTTTTCCTCCGTCATAGTGTGGACGAGTTCTGTAATTTCAACGGTTAGACAGTTCCTAGATCTTGATGAAGATGTTTCCCTATGTCAAAGTGTGGACGAGTGCTATAATCTCAACGGTATACTATGTTGAATACTAGTCAGTTCCTAGATCTTGATGTTTTCCTCCGTCATAGTGTGGACGAGTTCTGAAATTTCAACGGTATACTACGTTGAAGACCAGACAGTTCCTAGATCTTGATGAAGATGTTTCCCTATGTCAAAGTGTGGACGAGTGTTATAACCACAACGGTATACTACGTTGAATACTAGTCAATTCCTAGATCTTGATGTTTTCCTCCGTCAAAGTGTGGACGAGTTCTACAATCTCAACGGTAAACTACGTTGAATACTAGACAGTTCCTAGATCTTGATGAAGATGTTTCCCTACGTCATAGTGTGGACGAGGGCTATAACCTTCACGGTATACTACGTTGAATACTAGTCAGTTCCTAGATCTTGATGTTTTCCTCCGTCAAAGTGTGGACGAGTTCTACAATCTCAATGGTATACTACGTTGAAGACCACACAATTTCTAGATCTTGATGAAGATGTTTCCCTATGTCATAGTGTGGACGAGTGTTATAACCTCAACGGTATACTACGTTGAATACTAGTCAGTTCCAAGATCTTGATGTTTTCCTCCGTCATAGTGTGGACGAGTTCTGTAATTTCAACGGTATACTCCGTTGAAGACCAGACAGTTCCTAGATCTTGATGAAGATGTTTCCCTACGTCATAGTGTGGACGAGTTCTCTAATTTCAACGGTATACTCCGTTGAAGACCAGACAGTTCCTAGATCTTGATGTTTTCCTCCGTCATAGTGTGGACGAGTTCTCTAATTTCAACGGTATACTACGTTGAAGACCAGATAGTTCCTAGTTCTTGATGAAGATGTTTCCCTACGTCATAGTGTGGACAAGTTCTCTAATTTCAACGGTATACTATGTTAAAGACCAGACAGTTCCTAGATCTTGATGTTTTCCTCCGTCATAGTGTGGACGAGTTCTCTAATTGCAACGGTATACTACGTTGAAGACCAGACAGTTCCTAGATCTTGAAGAAGATGTTTCCCTACGTCATAGTGTGGACGAGTCCTCTAATTTCAATGGTATACTACGTTGAAGACCAGACAGTTCCTAGATCTTGATGTTTTCCTCCGTCAAAGTATGGACGAGTTCTACAATCTCAACGGTATACTACGTTGAAGACTAGACAGTTCATAGATCTTGATGAAGATGTTTCCCTACGTCATAGTGTAGACGAGTGCTATAACCTCAACGGTATACTACGATGAATACTAGTCAGTTCCTAGATCTTGATTTTTTCCTCCGTCAAAGTGTGGACGAGTTCTATAATCTCAACGGTATACTACGTTGAATACTAGACAGTTCCTAGATCTTGATGAAGATGTTTCCCTACGTCATAGTGTGGATGAGTGTTATAACCTCAACGGTATACTACGTTGAATACTAGTCAGTTCCTAGATCTTGATGTTTTCCTCCGTCAAAGTGTGGACGAGTTCTATAATCTCAACGGTATACTACGTTGAAGACCAGACAATACCTAGATCTTGATGAAGATGTTTCCCTACGTCATAGTGTGGACGAGTGCTATAATGTCAACGGTATATTACATTGAATACTAGTCAGTTCCTAGATCTTGATGTTTTCCTCCGTCATAGTGCGGACGAGTTCTCTAATTTCAACGGTATACTACGTTGAAGACCAGACAGTTCCTAGATCTTGATGAAGATGTTTTCCTACGTCATAGTGTGGACAAGTTCTCTGATTTTAACGGTATACTCCGTTGAAGACCAGACAGTTCCTAGATCTTGATGTTTTCCTCCGTCATAGTGTGGACGAATTCTGTAATTTCAACGGTATACTACGTTGAAGACCAGACAGTTCCTAGATCTTAATGAAGATGTTTCCCTACGTCATAGTATGGACGAGTGCTATAATCTCAACCGTATACTACGTTGAATACTAGTCAGTTCCTAGATCTGGATGTTTTCCTCCGTCATAGTGTGGACGAGTTCTGTAATTTCAACGGTATACTACGTTGAAGACCAGACAGTTCCTAGATCTTGATGAAGATGTTTCCCTACGTCATAGTGTGGACGAGTGCTATAATCTCAACGGTATACTACGTTGAATACTAGTCAGTTCCTAGATCTGGATGTTTTCCTCCGTCATAGTGTGGACGAGTTCTGTAATTTCAACGGTTAGACAGTTCCTAGATCTTGATGAAGATGTTTCCTTATGTCAAAGTGTGGACGAGTGCTATAATCTCAACGGTATACTATGTTGAATACTAGTCAGTTCCTAGATCTTGATGTTTTCCTCCGTCATAGTGTGGACGAGTTCTGTAATTTCAACGGTATACTACGTTGAAGACCAGACAGTTCCTAGATCTTGATGAAGATGTTTCCCTATGTCAAAGTGTGGACGAGTGTTATAACCACAACGGTATACTATGTTGAATACTAGTCAATTCCTAGATCTTGATGTTTTCCTCCGTCAAAGTGTGGACGAGTTCTACAATCTCAACGGTATACTACGTTGAATACTAGACAGTTCCTAGATCTTGATGAAGATGTTTCCCTACGTCATAGTGTGGACGAGGGCTATTACCTTCAAGGTATACTACGTTGAATACTAGTCAGTTCCTAGATCTTGATGTTTTCCTCCGTCAAAGTGTGGACGAGTTCTACAATCTCAATGGTATACTACGTTGAAGACCACACAATTCCTAGATCTTGATGAAGATGTTTCCCTATGTCATAGTGTGGACGAGTGTTATAACCTCAACGGTATACTACGATGAATACTAGTCAGTTCCTAGATCTTGATGTTTTCCTCCGTCATAGTGTGGACGAGTTCTGTAATTTCAACGGTATACTCCGTTGAAGACCAGACAGTTCCTAGATCTTGATGAAGATGTTTCCCTACGTCATAGTGTGGACGAGTTCTCTAATTTCAACGGTATACTCCGTTGAAGATCAGACAGTTCCTAGATCTTGATGTTTTCCTCCGTCATAGTGTGGACGAGTTCTCTAATTTCAACGGTATACTACATTGAAGACCAGACAGTTCCTAGATCTTGATGAAGATGTTTCCCTACGTCATAGTGTGGACAAGTTCTCTAATTTCAACGGTATACTATGTTGAAGACCAGACAGTTCCTAGATCTTGATGTTTTCCTCCGTCATAGTGTGGACGAGTTCTCTAATTGCAACGGTATACTACGTTGAAGACCAGATAGTTCCTAGATCTTGATGAAGATGTTTCCCTACGTCATAGTGTGGACGAGTCCTCTAATTTAAATGGTATACTACGTTGAAGACCAGACAGTTCCTAGATCTTGATGTTTTCCTCCGTCAAAGTGTGGACGAGTTCTACAATCTCAACGGTATACTACGTTGAAGACTAGACAAATCATAGATCTTGATGAAGATGTTTCCCTACGTCATAGTGTGGACGAGTGCTATAACCTCAACGGTATACTACGATGAATACTAGTCAGTTCCTAGATCTTGATTTTAGCCTCCGTCAAAGTATGGACGAGTTCTATAATCTCAACGGTATACTACGTTGAATACTAGACAGTTCCTAGATCTTGATGAAGATGTTTCCCTACGTCATAGTGTGGATGAGTGTTATAACCTGAACGGTATACTACGTTGAATACTAGTCAGTTCCTAGATCTTGATGTTTTCCTCCGTCAAAGTGAGGACGAGTTCTATAATCTCAACGGTATACTACGTTGAAGACCAGACAATACCTAGATCTTGATGAAGATGTTTCCCTACGTCATAGTGTGGACGAGTGCTATAATGTCAACGGTATACTACATTGAATACTAGTTAGTTCCTAGATCTTGATGTTTTCCTCCGTCATAGTGCGGACGAATTCTCTAATTTCAACGGTATACTACGTTGAAGACCAGACAGTTCCTAGATCTTGATGAAGATGTTTTCCTACGTCATAGTGTGGACAAGTTCTCTGATTTTAACGGTATACTCCGTTGAAGACCAGACAGTTCCTAGATCTTGATGTTTTCCTCCGTCATAGTGTGGACGAATTCTGTAATTTCAACGGTATACTACGTTGAAGACCAGACAGTTCCTAGATCTTAATGAAGATGTTTCCCTACGTCATAGTATGGACGAGTGCTATAATCTCAACCGTATACTACGTTGAATACTAGTCAGTTCCTAGATCTGGATGTTTTCCTCCGTCATAGTGTGGACGAGTTCTGTAATTTCAACGGTATACTACGTTGAAGACCAGACAGTTCCTAGATCTTGATGAAGATGTTTCCCTACGTCATAGTGTGGACGAGTGCTATAATCTCAACGGTATACTACGTTGAATACTAGTCAGTTCCTAGATCTGGATGTTTTCCTCCGTCATAGTGTGGACGAGTTCTGTAATTTCAACGGTTAGACAGTTCCTAGATCTTGATGAAGATGTTTCCTTATGTCAAAGTGTGGACGAGTGCTATAATCTCAACGGTATACTATGTTGAATACTAGTCAGTTCCTAGATCTTGATGTTTTCCTCCGTCATAGTGTGGACGAGTTCTGTAATTTCAACGGTATACTACGTTGAAGACCAGACAGTTCCTAGATCTTGATGAAGATGTTTCCCTATGTCAAAGTGTGGACGAGTGTTATAACCACAACGGTATACTATGTTGAATACTAGTCAATTCCTAGATCTTGATGTTTTCCTCCGTCAAAGTGTGGACGAGTTCTACAATCTCAACGGTATACTACGTTGAATACTAGACAGTTCCTAGATCTTGATGAAGATGTTTCCCTACGTCATAGTGTGGACGAGGGCTATAACCTTCACGGTATACTACGTTGAATACTAGTCAGTTCCTAGATCTTGATGTTTTCCTCCGTCAAAGTGTGGACGAGTTCTACAATCTCAATGGTATACTACGTTGAAGACCACAAAATTCCTAGATCTTGATGAAGATGTTTCCCTATGTCATAGTGTGGACGAGTGTTATAACCTCAACGGTATACTACGATGAATACTAGTCAGTTCCTAGATCTTGATGTTTTCCTCCGTCATAGTGTGGACGAGTTCTGTAATTTCAACGGTATACTCCGTTGAAGACCAGACAGTTCCTAGATCTTGATGAAGATGTTTCCCTACGTCATAGTGTGGACGAGTTCTCTAATTTCAACGGTATACTCCGTTGAAGATCAGACAGTTCCTAGATCTTGATGTTTTCCTCCGTCATAGTGTGGACGAGTTCTCTAATTTCAACGGTATACTACATTGAAGACCAGACAGTTCCTAGATCTTGATGAAGATGTTTCCCTACGTCATAGTGTGGACAAGTTCTCTAATTTCAACGGTATACTATGTTGAAGACCAGACAGTTCCTAGATCTTGATGTTTTCCTCCGTCATAGTGTGGACGAGTTCTCTAATTGCAACGGTATACTACGTTGAAGACCAGATAGTTCCTAGATCTTGATGAAGATGTTTCCCTACGTCATAGTGTGGACGAGTCCTCTAATTTAATTGGTATACTACGTTGAAGACCAGACAGTTCCTAGATCTTGATGTTTTCCTCCGTCAAAGTGTGGACGAGTTCTACAATCTCAACGGTATACTACGTTGAAGACTAGACAGTTCATAGATCTTGATGAAGATGTTTCCCTACGTCATAGTGTGGACGAGTGCTATAACCTCAACGGTATACTACGATGAATACTAGTCAGTTCCTAGATCTTGATTTTTTCCTCCGTCAAAGTATGGACGAGTTCTATAATCTCAACGGTATACTACGTTGAATACTAGACAGTTCCTAGATCTTGATGAAGATGTTTCCCTACGTCATAGTGTGGATGAGTGTTATAACCTCAACGGTATACTACGTTGAATACTAGTCAGTTCCTAGATCTTGATGTTTTCCTCCGTCAAAGTGTGGACGAGTTCTATAATCTCAACGGTATACTACGTTGAAGACCAGACAATACCTAGATCTTGATGAAGATGTTTCCCTACGTCATAGTGTGGACGAGTGCTATAATGTCAACGGTATACTACATTGAATACTAGTCAGTTCCTAGATCTTGATGTTTTCCTCCGTCATAGTGCGGACGAGTTCTCTAATTTCAACGGTATACTACGTTGAAGACCAGACAGTTCCTAGATCTTGATGAAGATGTTTTCCTACGTCATAGTGTGGACAAGTTCTCTGATTTTAACGGTATACTCCATTGAAGACCAGACAGTTCCTAGATCTTGATGTTTTCCTCCGTCATAGTATGGACGAATTCTGTAATTTCAACGGTATACTACGTTGAAGACCAGACAGTTCCTAGATCTTAATGAAGATGTTTCCCTACGTCATAGTATGGACGAGTGCTATAATCTCAACCGTATACTACGTTGAATACTAGTCAACTCCTAGATCTGGATGTTTTCCTCCGTCATAGTGTGGACGAGTTCTGTAATTTCAACGGTATACTACGTTGAAGACCAGACAGTTCCTAGATCTTGATGAAGATGTTTCCCTCATCATAGTGTGGATGAGTTCTCTAATTTCAACGGTATACTACGTTGAAGACCAGACAGTTCCTAGATCTTGATGTTTTCCTCCGTTATAGTGTGGACGAGTTCTCTAATTGCAACGGTATACTACGTTGAAGACCAGACAGTTCCTAGATCTTGATGAAGATGTTTCCCTACGTCATAGTGTGGACGAGTTCTCTAATTTCAATGCATTACTACGTTGAAGACCAGACAGTTCCTAGATCTTGATGTTTTCCTCCGTCAAAGTGTGGACGAGTTCTACAATCTCAACGGTATACTACGTTGAAGACTAGACAGTTCATAGATCTTGATGAAGATGTTTCCCTACGTCATAGTGTGGACGAGTGCTATAACCTCAACAGTATACTACAATGAATACTAGTCAGTTCCTAGATCTTGATTTTTTCCTCCGTCAAAGTATGGTAGAGTTCTATAATCTCAACGGTATACTACTTTGAATACTAGACAGTTCCTAGATCTTGTTGAAGATGTTTCCCTACGTCATAGTGTGGATAAGTGTTATAACCTCAACGGTATACTACGTTGAATACTAGTCAGTTCCTAGATCTTGATGTTTTCCTCCGTCAAAGTGTGGACGAGTTATATAATCTCAACGGTATACTACGTTGAAGACCAGACAGTACCTAGATCTTGATGAAGATGTTTCCCTACGTCATAGTGTGGACGAGTGCTATAATCTCAACAGTATACTACATTGAATACTAGTCAGTTCCTAGATCTTGATGTTTTCCTCCGTCATAGTGTGGACGAGTTCTCTAATTTCAACGGTATACTACGTTGAAGACCAGACAGTTCCTAGATCTTGATGAAGATGTTTCCCTATGTCATAGTGTGGACGAGTTCTGTAATGTCAACGGTATAATACGTTGAAGACCAGACAGTTCCTAGATCTTGATGAATATGTTTCCTCCGTCATAGTGTGGACGAGTTCTCTAATTTCAATGGTATACTACATTGAAGACCAGACAGTTCCTAGATCTTGATGAAGATGTTTCCCTACGTCATAGTGTGGACGAGTTCTCTAATTTCAACGGTATACTACGTTGAAGACCAGACAGTGCCTAGATCTTGATGTTTTCCTCCATCATAGTGTGGAGGAGTTCTCTAATTTCAACGGTATACTACGTTGAAGACCAGACAGTTCCTAGATCTTAAAGAAGATGTTTCCCTACGTCATAGTGTGGACGAGTTCTCTAATTTCAACGGTATACTACGTTGAAGACCAGACAGTTCCTACATCTTGATGTTTTCCTCCATCATAGTGTGGACGAGTTCTCTAATTTCAACGGTATACTACGTTGAAGACCAGACAGTTCCTAGATCTTGATGAAGATGTTTCCCTATGTCATAGTGTGGACGAGTGCTATAATCTCAATGGTATACTACGTTGAATACTAGTTAGTTCCTAGATCTTGATGTTTTCCTCCGTCATAGTGTGGAGGAGTTCTGTAATTTCAACGGTATACTACGTTGAAGACCGGACAGTTCCTAGATCTTGATGAAGATGTTTCCCTATGTCAAAGTATGGACGAGTGCTATAATCTCAACGGTATACTATGTTGAATACTAGTCAGTTCCTAGATCTTGATGTTTTCCTCCGTCATAGTGTGGACGAGTTCTGTAATTTCAACGGTATACTACGTTGAAGACCAGACAGTTCCTAGATCTTGATGAAGATGTTTCCCTATGTCAAAGTGTGGACGAGTGCTATAACCTCAACGGTATACTACGTTGAATACTAGTCAGTTCCTAGATCTTGATGTTTTCCTCTGTCAAAGTGTGGACGAGTTCTACAATCTCAACGGTATACTACGTTAAATACTAGACAGTTCCTAGATCTTGATGAAGATGTTTCCCTAGGTCATAGTGTGGACGAGTGCTATAACCTCAACGATATACTACGTTGAATACTAGTGAGTTCCTAGATCTTGATGTTTTCCTCCGTCAAAGTGTGGACGAGTTCTACAATCTCAACAGTATACTACGTTGAAGACCAGACAATTCCTAGATCTTGATGAAGATGTTTCCCTACGTCATAGTATGGACGAGTGCTATAACCTCAACGGTATACTACGTTGAATACTAGTCAGTTCCTAGATCTTGATGTTTTCCTCCGTCATAGTGTGGACAAGTTCTGTAATTTCAACGGTATACTCCGTTGAAGTCCAGACAGTTCCTAGATCTTGATGAAGATGTTTCCCTACGTCATAGTGTGGACGAGTTCTCTAATTTCAACGGTATACTTCGTTGAAGACCAGGCAGTTCCTAGATCTTGATGTTTTCCTTCGTCATAGTGTGGACGAGTTCTCTAATTTCAACGGTATACTACGTTGAAGACCAGACAGTTCCTAGATCTTGATGAAGATGTTTCCCTACGTCATAGTGTGGACGAGTTCTCTAATTTCAACGGTATACTACGTTGAAGACCAGGCAGTTCCTAGATCTTGATGTTTTCCTCCGTCATAGTGTGGACGAGTTCTCTAATTGCAACGGTATACTACGTTGAAGACCAGACAGTTCCTAGATCTTGATGAAGATGTTTCCCTACGTCATAGTGTGGACGAGTTCTCTAATTTCAATGGTATACTACGTTGAAGACCAGACAGTTCCTAGATCTTGATGTTTTCCTCCGTCATAGTGTGGATGAGTTCTCTAATTTCAACGGTATACTACGTTGAAGACCAGACAATTCCTAGATCTTGATGAAGATGTTTCCCTAAGTCATAGTGTGGACGAGTTCTCTAATTTCAACGGTATACTCCGTTGAAGACCAGACAGTTCCTTGATCTTGATGTTTTCCTCCGTCATAGTGTGGACGAGTTCTCTAATTTCAACGGTATACTACGTTGAAGACCAGACAGTTCCTAGATCTTGATGAAGATGTTTCCCTACGTCATAGTGTGGACAAGTTCTCTAATTTTAACGGTATACTCCGTTGAAGACCAGACAGTTCCTAGATCTTGATGTTTTCCTCCTTCATAGTGTGGAGGAGTTCTGTAATTTCAACGGTATACTACGTTGAAGACCGGACAGTTCCTAGATCTTGATGAAGATGTTTCCCTATGTCAAAGTGTGGACGAGTGCTATAATCTCAACGGTATACTACGTTGAATACTAGTCAGTTCCTAGATCTTGATGTTTTCCTCCGTCATAGTGTGGACGAGTTCTATAATTTCAACGGTATACTACGTTGAAGACCAAACAATTCCTAGATCTTGATGAAGATGTTTCCCTATGTCAAAGTGTGGACGAGTGCTATAACCTCAACGGTATACTACGTTGAATACTAGTCAGTTCCTAGATCTTGATGTTTTCCTCTGTCAAAGTGTGGACGAGTTCTACAATCTCAACGGTATACTACGTTGAATACTAGACAGTTCCTAGATCTTGATGAAGATGTTTCCCTAGGTCATAGTGTGGACGAGTGCTATAACCTCAACGATATACTACGTTGAATACTAGTGAGTTCCTAGATCTTGATGTTTTCCTCCGTCAAAGTGTGGACGAGTTCTACAATCTCAACAGTATACTACGTTGAAGACCAGACAATTCCTAGATCTTGATGAAGATGTTTCCCTACGTCATAGTATGGACGAGTGCTATAACCTCAACGGTATACTACGTTGAATACTAGTCAGTTCCTAGATCTTGATGTTTTCCTCCGTCATAGTGTGGACAAGTTCTGTAATTTCAACGGTATACTCCGTTGAAGTCCAGACAGTTCCTAGATCTTGATGAAGATGTTTCCCTACGTCATAGTGTGGACGAGTTCTCTAATTTCAACGGTATACTTCGTTGAAGACCAGACAGTTCCTAGATCTTGATGTTTTCCTTCGTCATAGTGTGGACGAGTTCTCTAATTTCAACGGTATACTACGTTGAAGACCAGACAGTTCCTAGATCTTGATGAAGATGTTTCCCTACGTCATAGTGTGGACGAGTTCTCTAATTTCAACGGTATACTCCGTTGAAGACCAGACAGTTCCTTGATCTTGATGTTTTCCTCCGTCATAGTGTGGACGAGTTCTCTAATTTCAACGGTATACTACGTTGAAGACCAGACAGTTCCTAGATCTTGATGAAGATGTTTCCCTACGTCATAGTGTGGACAAGTTCTCTAATTTTAACGGTATACTTCGTTGAAGACCAGACAGTTCCTAGATCTTGATGTTTTCCTCCTTCATAGTGTGGAGGAGTTCTGTAATTTCAACGGTATACTACGTTGAAGACCGGACAGTTCCTAGATCTTGATGAAGATGTTTCCCTATGTCAAAGTGTGGACGAGTGCTATAATCTCAACAGTATACTACGTTGAATACTAGTCAGTTCCTAGATCTTGATGTTTTCCTCCGTCATAGTGTGGACGAGTTCTATAATTTCAACGGTATACTACGTTGAAGACCAAACAATTCCTAGATCTTGATGAAGATGTTTCCCTATGTCAAAGTGTGGACGAGTGCTATAACCTCAACGGTATACTACGTTGAATACTAGTCAGTTCCTAGATCTTGATGTTTTCCTCTGTCAAAGTGTGGACGAGTTCTACAATCTCAACGGTATACTACGTTGAATACTAGACAGTTCCTAGATCTTGATGAAGATGTTTCCCTAGGTCATAGTGTGGACGAGTGCTATAACCTCAACGATATACTACGTTGAATACTAGTGAGTTCCTAGATCTTGATGTTTTCCTCCGTCAAAGTGTGGACGAGTTCTACAATCTCAACGGTATACTACGTTGAAGACCAGACATTTCCTAGATCTTGATGAAGATGTTTCCCTACGTCATAGTATGGACGAGTGCTATAACCTCAACGGTATACTACGTTGAATACTAGTCAGTTCCTAGATCTTGATGTTTTCCTCCGTCATAGTGTGGACAAGTTCTGTAATTTCAACGGTATACTCCGTTGAAGTCCAGACAGTTCCTAGATCTTGATGAAGATGTTTCCCTACGTCATAGTGTGGACGAGTTCTCTAATTTCAACGGTATACTTCGTTGAAGACCAGACAGTTCCTAGATCTTGATGTTTTCCTTCTTCATAGTGTGGACGAGTTCTCTAATTTCAACGGTATACTACGTTGAAGACCAGACAGTTCCTAGATCTTGATGAAGATGTTTCCCTACGTCATAGTGTGGACGAGTTCTCTAATTTCAACGGTATACTACGTTGAAGACCAGGCAGTTCCTAGATCTTGATGTTTTCCTCCGTCATAGTGTGGACGAGTTCTCTAATTGCAACGGTATACTACGTTGAAGACCAGACAGTTCCTAGATCTTGATGAAGATGTTTCCCTACGTCATAGTGTGGACGAGTTCTCTAATTTCAATGGTATACTACGTTGAAGACCAGACAGTTCCTAGATCTTGATGTTTTCCTCCGTCATAGTGTGGATGAGTTCTCTAATTTCAACGGTATACTACGTTGAAGACCAGACAATTCCTAGATCTTGATGAAGATGTTTCCCTAAGTCATAGTGTGGACGAGTTCTCTAATTTCAACGGTATACTCCGTTGAAGACCAGACAGTTCCTTGATCTTGATGTTTTCCTCCGTCATAGTGTGGACGAGTTCTCTAATTTCAACGGTATACTACGTTGAAGACCAGACAGTTCCTAGATCTTGATGAAGATGTTTCCCTACGTCATAGTGTGGACAAGTTCTCTAATTTTAACGGTATACTCCGTTGAAGACCAGACAGTTCCTAGATCTTGATGTTTTCCTCCTTCATAGTGTGGAGGAGTTCTGTAATTTCAACGGTATACTACGTTGAAGACCGGACAGTTCCTAGATCTTGATGAAGATGTTTCCCTATGTCAAAGTGTGGACGAGTGCTATAATCTCAACGGTATACTACGTTGAATACTAGTCAGTTCCTAGATCTTGATGTTTTCCTCCGTCATAGTGTGGACGAGTTCTATAATTTCAACGGTATACTACGTTGAAGACCAAACAATTCCTAGATCTTGATGAAGATGTTTCCCTATGTCAAAGTGTGGACGAGTGCTATAACCTCAACGGTATACTACGTTGAATACTAGTCAGTTCCTAGATCTTGATGTTTTCCTCTGTCAAAGTGTGGACGAGTTCTACAATCTCAACGGTATACTACGTTGAATACTAGACAGTTCCTAGATCTTGATGAAGATGTTTCCCTAGGTCATAGTGTGGACGAGTGCTATAACCTCAACGATATACTACGTTGAATACTAGTGAGTTCCTAGATCTTGATGTTTTCCTCCGTCAAAGTGTGGACGAGTTCTACAATCTCAACAGTATACTACGTTGAAGACCAGACAATTCCTAGATCTTGATGAAGATGTTTCCCTACGTCATAGTATGGACGAGTGCTATAACCTCAACGGTATACTACGTTGAATACTAGTCAGTTCCTAGATCTTGATGTTTTCCTCCGTCATAGTGTGGACAAGTTCTGTAATTTCAACGGTATACTCCGTTGAAGTCCAGACAGTTCCTAGATCTTGATGAAGATGTTTCCCTACGTCATAGTGTGGACGAGTTCTCTAATTTCAACGGTATACTTCGTTGAAGACCAGACAGTTCCTAGATCTTGATGTTTTCCTTTGTCATAGTGTGGACGAGTTCTCTAATTTCAACGGTATACTACGTTGAAGACCAGACAGTTCCTAGATCTTGATGAAGATGTTTCCCTACGTCATAGTGTGGACGAGTTCTCTAATTTCAACGGTATACTACGTTGAAGAGCAGGCAGTTCCTAGATCTTGATGTTTTCCTCCGTCATAGTGTGGACGAGTTCTCTAATTGCAACGGTATACTACGTTGAAGACCAGACAGTTCCTAGATCTTGATGAAGATGTTTCCCTACGTCATAGTGTGGACGAGTTCTCTAATTTCAATGGTATACTACGGTGAAGACCAGACAGTTCCTAGATCTTGATGTTTTCCTCCGTCATAGTGTGGATGAGTTCTCTAATTTCAACGGTATACTACGTTGAAGACCAGACAGTTCCTAGATCTTGATGAAGATGTTTCCCTACGTCATAGTGTGGATGAGTTCTCTAATTTCAACGGTATACTCCGTTGAAGACTAGACAGTTCCTTGATCTTGATGTTTTCCTCCGTCATAGTGTGGACGAGTTCTCTAATTTCAACGGTATACTACGTTGAAGACCAGACAGTTCCTAGATCTTGATGAAGATGTTTCCCTACGTCTTAGTGTGGACAAGTTCTCTAATTTTAACGGTATACTCCGTTGAAGACCAGACAGTTCCTAGATCTTGATGTTTTCCTCCGTCGTAGTGTGGACGAATTCTGTAATTTCAACGGTATACTACGTTGAAGACCAGACAGTTCCTAGATCTTGATGAAGATGTTTCCCTGCGTCATAGTATGGACGAGTGCTATAATCTCAACGGTATACTACGTTGAATACTAGTCAGTTCCTAGATCTGGATGTTTTCCTCCGTCATAGTGTGGACGAGTTCTGTAATTTCAACGGTATACTACGTTGAAGACCAGACAGTTCCTAGATCTTGATGAAGATGTTTCCCTACGTCATAGTGTGGACGAGTTCTCTAATTTCAACGGTATACTCCGTTGAAGACCAGACAGTTCCTAGATCTTGATGTTTTCCTTCGTCATAGTGTGGACGAGTTCTCTAATTTCAACGGTATACTACGTTGAAGACCAGACAGTTCCTAGATCTTGATGAAGATATTTCCCTACGTCATAGTGTGGACAAGTTCTCTAATTTCAACGATATACTACGTTGAAGACCAGACAGTTTCTAGATCTTGATGAAGATGTTTCCCTACGTCATAGTGTGGACGAGTTCTCTAATTTCAACGGTATACTCCGTTGAAGACCAGATAGTTCCTTGATCTTGATGTTTTCCTCCGTCATAGTGTGGACGAGTTCTCTAATTTCAACGGTATACTACGTTGAAGACCAGACAGTTCCTAGATCTTGATGAAGATGTTTCCCTACGTCATAGTGTGGACAAGTTCTCTAATTTTAACGGTATACTCCGTTGAAGACCAGACAGTTCCTAGATCTTGATGTTTTCCTCCGTCATAGTGTGGACGAATTCTGTAATTTCAACGGTATACTACGTTGAAGACCAGACAGTTCCTAGATCTTGATGAAGATGTTTCCCTATGTCAAAGTGTGGACGAGTGCTATAATATCAACGGTATACTACGTTGAATACTAGTCAGTTCCTAGATCTTGATGTTTTCCTCCGTCAAAGTGTGGACGAGTTCTATAATCTCAACGGTATACTACGTTGAAGACCAGACAGTACCTAGATCTTGATGAAGATGTTTCCCTACGTCATAGTGTGGACGAGTGCTATAATCTCAACGGTATACTACATTGAATACTAGTCAGTTCCTAGATCTTGATGTTTTCCTCCGTCATAGTGTGGACGAGTTCTCTAATTTCAACGGTATACTACGTTGAAGACCAGACAGTTCCTAGATCTTGATGAAGATGTTTCCCAACGTCATAGTGTGGACGAGTTCTGTAATGTCAACGGTATACTACGTTGAAGACCAGACAGTTCCTAGATCTTGATGAATATGTTTCCTCCGTCATAGTGTGGACGAGTTCTCTAATTTCAACGGTATACTACATTGAAGACCAGACAGTTCCTAGATCTTGATGAAGATGTTTCCCTACGTCATAGTGTGGACGAGTTCTCTAATTTCAACGGTATACTACGTTGAAGACCAGACAGTGCCTAGATCTTGATGTTTTCCTCCGTCATAGTGTGGAGGAGTTCTCTAATTTCAACGGTATACTACGTTGAAGACCAGACAGTTCCTAGATCTTAAAGAAGATGTTTCCCTACGTCATAGTGTGGACGAGTTCTCTAATTTCAACGGTATACTACGTTGAAGACCAGACAATTCCTACATCTTGATGTTTTCCTCCGTCATAGTGTGGACGAGTTCTCTAATTTCAACGGTATACTACGTTGAAGACCAGACAGTTCCTAGATCTTGATGAAGATGTTTCCCTATGTCATAGTGTGGACGAGTTCTCTAATTTCAACGGTATACTACGTTGAAGACCAGACAGTTCCTAGATCTTGATGTTTTCCTTCGTCATAGTTTGGAGGAGTTCTCTAATTTCAACGGTATACTACGTTGAAGACCAGACAGTTCTTAGATCATGATGAAGATGTTTCCCTACGTCATAGTATGGACGAGTTCTCTAATTTCAACTATATACTACGTTGAAGACCAGACAGTTCCTAGATCTTGATGAAGATGTTTCCCTATGTCATAGTGTGGACGAGTTCTCTAATTTCAACGGTATACTACGTTGAAGACCAGACAGTTCCTAGATCTTGATGAAGATGTTTCCCTACGTCATAGTGTGGACGAGTTCTCTAATTTCAACCGTATACTACGTTGAAGACCAGACAGTTCCTAGATCTTGATGTTTTCTTCCGTCATAG
The DNA here is from genome assembly GCA_948472305.1 of Vicia faba. Classification (NCBI taxonomy): domain Eukaryota; kingdom Viridiplantae; phylum Streptophyta; class Magnoliopsida; order Fabales; family Fabaceae; genus Vicia; species Vicia faba. The sequence continues at coordinate 719,888,801 of OX451739.1, forward strand.
TGTGGAGGAGTTCTCTAATTTCAACGGTATACTACGTTGAAGACCAGACAGTTCTTAGATCATGATGAAGATGTTTCCATACGTCATAGTATGGACGAGTTCTCTAATTTCAACGGTATACTCCATTGAAGACCAGACAGTTCCTAGATCTTGATGTTTTCCTCCGTCATAGTGTGGACCAGTTCTCTAATTTCAACGGTATACTACGTTGAAGACCAGACAGTTCCTAGATCTTGATGAAGATGTTTCCCTACGTCATAGTGTGGACAAGTTCTATAATTTCAACGATATACTCCGTTGAAGACCAGACAGTTCCTAGATCTTGATGAAGATGTTTCCCTACGTCATAGTATGGACGAGTGCTATAATCTCAACGGTATACTACGTTGAATACTAGTCAGTTCCTAGATCTGGATGTTTTCCTCCGTCATAGTGTGGACGAGTTCTGTAATTTCAACGGTATACTACGTTGAAGACCAGACAGTTCCTAGATCTTGATGAAGATGTTTCCCTACGTCATAGTGTGGACGAGTTCTCTAATTTCAACGGTATACTCCGTTGAAGACCAGACAGTTCCTAGATCTTGATGTTTTCCTCCGTCATAGTGTGGACGAGTTCTCTAATTTCAATGGTATACTACGTTGAAGACCAGACAGTTCCTAGATCTTGATGAAGATATTTCCCTACGTCATAGTGTGGACAAGTTCTCTAATTTCAACGGTATACTACGTTGAAGACCAGACAGTTTCTAGATCTTGATGAAGATGTTTCCCTACGTCATAGTGTGGACGAGTTCTCTAATTTCAACGGTATACTCCGTTGAAGACCAGACAGTTCCTTGATCTTGATGTTTTCCTCCGTCATAGTGTGGACGAGTTCTCTAATTTCAACGGTATACTACGTTGAAGACCAGACAGTTCCTAGATCTTGATGAAGATGTTTCCCTACGTCATAGTGTGGACAAGTTCTCTAATTTTAACGGTATACTCCGTTGAAGACCAGACAGTTCCTAGATCTTGATGTTTTCCTCCGTCATAGTGTGGACGAATTCTGTAATTTCAACGGTATACTACGTTGAAGACCAGACAGTTCCTAGATCTTGATGAAGATGTTTCGCTATGTCAAAGTGTGGACGAGTGCTATAATATCAACGGTATACTACGTTGAATACTAGTCAGTTCCTAGATCTTGATGTTTTCCTCCGTCAAAGTGTGGAGGAGTTCTCTAATTTCAACGGTATACTACGTTGAAGACCAGACAGTTCCTAGATCTTAAAGAAGATGTTTCCCTACGTCATAGTGTGGACGAGTTCTCTAATTTCAACGGTATACTACGTTGAAGACCAGACAATTCCTACATCTTGATGTTTTCCTCCGTCATAGTGTGGACGAGTTCTCTAATTTCAACGGTATACTACGTTGAAGACCAAACAGTTCCTAGATCTTGATGAAGATGTTTCCCTATGTCATAGTGTGGACGAGTTCTCTAATTTCAACGGTATACTACGTTGAAGACCAGACAGTTCCTAGATCTTGATGTTTTCCTTCGTCATAGTTTGGAGGAGTTCTCTAATTTCAACGGTATACTACGTTGAAGACCAGACAGTTCTTAGATCATGATGAAGATGTTTCCCTACGTCATAGTATGGACGAGTTCTCTAATTTCAACTGTATACTACGTTGAAGACCAGACAGTTCCTAGATCTTGATGAAGATGTTTCCCTACGTCATATGTGGACGAGTTCTCTAATTTCAACGGTATACTACGTTGAAGACCAGACAGTTCCTAGATCTTGATGAAGATGTTTCCCTACGTCATAGTGTGGACGAGTTCTCTAATTTCAACGGTATACTACGTTGAAGACAAGACAGTTCCTAGATCTTGATGTTTTCTTCCGTCATAGTGTGGAGGAGTTCTCTAATTTCAACGGTATACTACGTTGAAGACCAGACAGTTCTTAGATCATGATGAAGATGTTTCCATACGTCATAGTATGGACGAGTTCTCTAATTTCAACGGTATACTCCATTGAAGACCAGACAGTTCCTAGATCTTGATGTTTTCCTCCGTCATAGTGTGGACCAGTTCTCTAATTTCAACGGTATACTACGTTTAAGACCAGACAGTTCCTAGATCTTGATGAAGATGTTTCCCTACGTCATAGTGTGGACAAGTTCTATAATTTCAACGGTATACTCCGTTGAAGACCAGACAGTTCCTAGATCTTGATGTTTTCCTCCGTCATAGTGTGGACGAGTTCTGTAATTTCAACGGTATCCTACGTTGAAGACCAGACAGTTCCTGGATCTTGATGAAGATGTTTCCCTATGTCATAGTGTGGACGAGTGCTTTAATCTCAACGGTATACTACGTTGAATAATAGTCAGTTCCTAGATCTTGATGTTTTCCTCCGTCATAGTGTGGACGAGTTCTGTAATTTCAACGGTATACTACGTTGAAGACCGGACAGTTCCTAGATCTTGATGAAGATGTTTCCCTATGTCAAAGTGTGGACGAGTGCTATAATCTCAACGGTATACTACGTTGAATACTAGTCAGTTCCTAGATCTTGATGTTTTCCTCCGTCATAGTGTGGACGAGTTCTGTAATTTCAACGGTAAACTATGTTTAAAACCAGACAGTTCCTAGATCTTGATGAAGATGTTTCCCTATGTCAAAGTGTGGACGAGTGCTATAACCTCAACGATATACTATGTTGAATACTAGTCAGTTCCTAGATCTTGATGTTTTCCTCCGTCAAAGTGTGGACGAGTTCTACAATCTCAACGGCATACTATGTTGAATACTAGACAGTTCCTAGATCTTGATGAAGATGTTTCCCTACGTCATAGTGTGGACGAGTGCTATAACCTCAACGATATACTACGTTGAATACTAGTGAGTTCCTAGATCTTGATGTTTTCCTCCGTCAAAGTGTGGACGAGTTCTACAATCTCAACAGTATACTACGTTGAAGACTAGACAATTCCTAGATCTTGATGAAGATGTTTCCCTACGTCATAGTGTGGATGAGTGCTATAACCTCAACGGTATACTACGTTGAATACTAGTCAGTTCCTAGATCTTGATGTTTTCCTCTGTCGTAGTGTGGACGAGTTCTGTAATTTCAACGGTATACTCCGTTGAAGACCAGACAGTTCCTAGATCTTGATGAAGATGTTTCCCTACGTCATAGTGTGGACGAGTTCTCTAATTTCAACAGTATACTCCGTTGAAGACCAGACAGTTCCTAGATATTGATGTTTTCCTCCGTCATAGTGTGGACGAGTTCTCTAATTTCAACGGTATACTACGTTGAAGACCACACAGTTCCTAGATCTTGATGAATTTATCCCTACGTCATAGTGTGGACGAGTTCTCTAATTTCAACGGTATACTACGTTGAAGACCAGACAGTTCCTAGATCTTGATGTTTTCCTCCGTCATAGTGTGGACGAGTTCTCTAATTGCAACGGTATACTATGTTGAAGACCAGACAGTTCCTAGATCTTGATGAAGATGTTTCCCTACGTCATAGTGTGGACGAGTTCTCTAATTTCAATGGTATACTATGTTGAAGACCAGACAGTTCCTAGATCTTGATGTTTTCCTCCGTCATAGTGTGGATGAGTTCTCTAATTTCAACGGTATACTATGTTGAAGACCAGACAGTTCCTAGATCTTGATGAAGATGTTTCCCTACGTCATAGTGTGGACGAGTTCTCTAATTTCAACGGTATACTCCGTTGAAGACCAGACAGTTCCTTGATCTTGATGTTTTCCTCCGTCATAGTGTGGACGAGTTCTCTAATTTCAACGGTATACTACGTTGAAGACCAGACAGTTCCTAGATCTTGATGAAGATGTTTCCCTACGTCATAGTGTGGACAAGTTCTCTAATTTTAACAGTATACTCCGTTGAAGACCAGACAGTTCCTAGATCTTGATGTTTTCCTCCGTCATAGTGTGGACGAATTCTGTAATTTAAACGGTATACTACGTTGAAGACCAGACAGTTCCTAGATCTTGATAAAGATGTTTCCCTACGTCATAGTGTGGACGAGTGCTATAATCTCAACGGTATACTACATTGAATACTAGTCAGTTCCTAGATCTTGATGTTTTCGTCCGTCATAGTGTGGACGAGTTCTGTAATTTCAACGGTATACTACGTTGAAGACCAGACAGTTCCTAGATCTTGATGAAGATGTTTCCCTATGTCAAAGTGTGGACGAGTGCTATGATCTCAACGGTATACTACATTGAATACTAGTCAGTTCCTAGATCTTGATGTTTTCCTCCGTCATAGTGTGGACGAGTTCTGTAATTTCAACGGTATACTACGTTGAAGACCAGACAGTTCCTAGATCTTGATGAAGATGTTTCCCTATGTCAAAGTGTGGACGAGTGTTATAACCTCAACGGTTATACTACGTTGAATACTAGTCAGTTCCTAGATCTTGATGTTTTCCTCAGTCAAAGTGTGGACGAGTTCTACAATCTCAACGGTATGGAGATAAATTAGAGAGAATATGATTGAAGATCTATTTTGTTGCAGAATCTTTTGCAAATTTGTAACAGCTAATGTGCTGTGATTTGAAGTCCAAATCTAATTGGGGAAAGGTTATAAATAGAAGCTTTGTATCCTACAAGAATGTACCAGCCTTGAATGAAAATATGTAGTTATTAAGGCTGAGTCTGTGAGCCTCTCTGATATCGTGTTGATAAAGGAGTAGGATTGTTCCTTGAGTTGTAAGGTTCTGTTCTCCTCGAAGCTGTGAGGCAAGAGTGACTATTGTTCTTGGAGGAAGCTTGTAAGTAACTCCAAGTTTTGTTCTTAGTCAAGAGTCTTGTCTAGGTATTGTCATGGAAGTGTGCCTTCTAGTTTTGTGTTATGGAAGTGTGTCTTCCTGTTTTGATCCAATCACTGTCTATGATTGATGGGGGATTGAGGAGGGCCTCATACCTAGGTGGGTCTTAGGTAAAAAGTTAGCACGGGTAATGATTTAGTGAAAAGTTGTAAGTGATGGAGTTTAGCTTCTAATTGATGTTATTATAGTGGACTTTATCCCTGGCTTGGTATTCCCTCAGAGTAGGAGAGTTGCTCCAAACTGGGTTAATAATTCTGGTGTGTTGTTTACTTTTAAATATTGTTTATGCATGTTTTATACCTTACTTGTGTGTTTTATTAAAATCAGATGTCTTGATATGTCATAGGACATCTGAATTCTGATTTACCAGAATTTCAATTGGCATCAAAGCAGGCATCTTATTTTGTTTCTGGGTGAGATCCTGGGAAGATAATTTCTGGTCATGGGCAAGGAATGAGGTATCTACTAAAAAGTTATTTGAACTTGGATAGTTTATATTGTTGTTTGAATGGTCCCTTTAAATGGAGGATGGACTATTTGTGATAGGGTGTGTATTGACCCTGTTTGATGTTGTCAGGCGTATAGCTTTAGTGGTGACCTGCATTGTGGTTGGATTTATTTTCAAACCAATGTTGACTTGTTGCACCTGTAAGAACAAGAAGTGTTTCTACATCTGGCCTTAAGATTTTGATGATAACTTTACATTGTATCATAAAGAACAATTGTATACTCTAATGGTTTCTTTTTAGTGTGTAGTTGTTGCTGTAATGTTCTAACTCTGGTATCAAGGCATGTGACGTCATCAGGTTCTGAACATACACTACTGGAAGAAAACATATGGTTACGTGTTACACTGAAGTCAAGATTCTAGAATTTATCTTATGCAATGGTTCTTAGGAACGTTAGTACAAGAGGTTCTGATCATGACTTGGTGGTTAAGCTTTGGAGGCCTTCTAAAGCTTTGCTTCTGTGTGTTAAAAGTTCTGAAGATTATGAACACGAGGTTTTGCTGAACAAGTTCAGATGACCTGAAGAAAAGCAAGTTCTTACGACCAAGTGCTGAAGACTCTGAAGACAAGGTTCAAATAGGACAAGTTCTGAAGACTCCAAGACTTAGGTTCTAAGACTTAAATAGTGATTCTTCTACAACAAGCTTCAAACATTTAAATTATATGAAGCCTCTGAAGATAAGAAGAAGTTCAAATGGTTAATGTGTGATGGTGTACAAAAGGTACATAAAGTGTCTGTGACCTCTAAACTCTAGGGTGGCGTAAGGACGGTCCTTTTGTATTGTATTGTCAACCACTCTCATTGTGACCGTTGGGAACAAAAGCCTAGATTTCCAGCTATCTTTCTTTACTTAACGGATCTTTGTTTACAAGCTTATTAGAAAAACATTATTCATAGAAAAGGTGGAAAGCTATCATTGATAAGTGACATGATACAAAAATTATTATTTTATAATGTCTAAACTCTTACACCTTATTCTATTCGTTGAAGAACTAACTGTTGGTGCAGGAAAAGAATTTTCTATCCTCACAATGTCTCTCTCTTTCAAGGCTATAAAAGAAGATCAAAGATTCGGATAAATGCGCCCATGGACACAAAGATGAAATGTTGTGGATGTTGAAGATGTAAAAGATGCAATGCTAAACATGCCGAAGACCACTACACAGAAATGAGAAAAAATAAAGAAAGATAAAGAAGAAGACTACAAGATGCTACTCCAACTATCATCATATACATCTTGGTAGATCTCAAAAGAAGAAATGAGTTATTGCTCGTAACTTGCTCAACCAAAAGATGAAGAAGAAGAAGAACATTACAAGATGCTACCAAACTTCTGATCAAATACATCTTGATAGAACATTGTAATGAACACAAGAGTTGTTACTCGTATTGTGTTATAGTTCGAATCTCTTCATGTAAATTTTTTTAACACTAGAGTTGTTGCTCGAAAATATGTTAAACAATATATGCATAAATATTTGTGTAATCTGCTTAGAAGAAGCAAACATGTAAACATAAAAACCATATCAACCGTTGTTGATTGATTCCTTGACTGAACGAGTAAATGCATGATCTCAAGAAGATAGTGGTTGTTGGTCATTGTGGGAAATACTGATAGGAGATTTTAAGTGATCTGATTCTATTGGGTCAATGATTATTATATTCATTAAATTGGATCACTAAACATATCATTGGAAGTTTCCTTGGGTGACCTAGTGAAAATTTGATCTCAAGAAGACAATGCCTGCTGGTCATTATGGGAAATCCTTATAGGAGATCTTAAGTGATCTGATTCTATTGGGCCAATATTTGTTATATTCATTAAATCGTATCATTGAACATATCATTGAAAGGTTCCTTGAATGACTGAATGAAGGTCTGATCTCAAAAAGACAGTGGTTGCTGGTCATTGTGAAATCCTGATAAGAGATCTTAAGTGATATGATCTTATTGGGTCAATGAACGTTATACTCGGTTGAATCACTGAACGTGTCATTGGTTGTTAGTCTCTGGCCGTTGCCTGTGCATTTGTAATAAGTTTGGTTATAGTGGATTAAGTCCATGTTGAAGGAAAAATCATCCTTGAGGGGGTGGACAGGATTAACCTTGTTAAGGTGAACCTGTATAAATCATTTGTGTTCGTTACTCTTCATTGTCTTATTTTTTATTATCATTTGAGTGCTCAGAATTTCTAAAGGGGAATGTTTTCTATAAACCCAATTCAAACCCCCCCTTTCTTGTGTTTTCTCTTCCTTCAACACCTATGTGTGGTGTGTTTGTGTAAGGGTTATTAAGTTTTGCCTAAAGGTTGTTGAGGAGTTTTCTGGTTTGTGTTCCACTGCATATGTATCTGGTGGAAAACTCCTAGTGGTGTTGTAATTTTCCGGTGTCGAGGTTGTGGCCATCTGTTCTTCTCTAGAGGTGTATCCCATGGTGTGGTTATACTTGGAGGATATGTTCAACTAACTTGGTAAAGTTACCAAATATGTTTGAGGTTTATCTCAAGTCCAATCATAAAGGCACTTTATATGGGTTTGTTGAAAAGAGACCTGAAGAAAGTTAGAAGCAATTTATTTTTACTTCCAATCCTAAAAGGCCAATCTCCGGTCTTTGATAAAGGTTCTCTTGGTGTGTTCATCGGGAAGATGTTCTATTGGATGTTGGAACATCACATCAGAAGTATGGCATATCAGATGCTTTGGGTGCTAAACAAATATGTGTTGGCCACACATGTTTGGAACCTACTCCTGATTTAGAAGAGGAGGCATCTGGGTTGTGTGTCTGAGAAGTTTCTACCTAGAAACATGTCTTAGACAACTGTGCTAGTCAAGAGAAGGTCAACATTTTGTTACTTCTTGGATTAGTTTATTTTTTATCCAAGTAAGAATAAGTGCAAAGGCGGAGCTCTATTTTCTAGTAGAGAATTGTTAAAGATATCTCATCCAGGTATTTTATATATGGAGGTCAAGCTTAGTTGGAAAGGACAGTCTCTCTGACATCTGGAAGATCCTCCTGATCAAAGGATCAAAATTTATGGAATCTTATTTGTGGCCATGAACAAATTCTGTGTGAGGGGAGTAATGGTGGTATGCACTAACCATATATTGTGCTGCTTTGATTCTCAAGGTGTTTTTAGTAGTTATTAAGGGGGAGTCACTGCTGCTCTGAAGTTGGAAGATCTTGAAGATATGTCAGACGTAATGTCTTGACATCTTAGTGTTGAGAATTTATTTTTCTCAACATGTTTGGTTGGTGTTTCTCTTAAACATGATGGAGGTTTTTTACTCTAATTTGATATTATCAAGTCTATGAGAGCATGAAACTCTTGTTCTATTATAGTGGAAGATAACTTTAAGGGATTGTGAGAATTGGAGATGTATCAACCTAATTGGTTGATTGGTGTCTGCACTTTGGAGTGTCATCCAAATCACCTAGGATGAGCATTTCATATTTTTATCTGGAGCAAGGAGAAGTTGCTGGAGTTTAGTTATGTGGTATCCTCACATGATGGAACATTTGTTTTTACAAGGATTGAAGGGAATCCTTGTATCTTGAAGATTTGGGAGAAGAAGGCTTAGTCTGAACAGTATGATTGTGGCATATAATGATCATTCAATGCCATGTTGAAGTCTGCTCTAGATACCTGTTAGAGGAATCTCCTCTTTAGGTGCAGAAGAATGACATATATCACCTCAAAGTCAGACAGGAGGTATGGACATTGTGCGTATAAGAAGAAACTTCTTAAGGTGTGCATGCTCTGTGTTGTACCCCAAAATTTTCCCTCCCATATTTCTCAAGACATGTCAAGAAGAATTCCCAAGTGGCTCAAGATTGCTCAAGAGTTGGACAGTCAAGTCATCTCCTAAGGCAGTTAATCTCAAATTATGGTTTTGTGTTGCATCAAGGTCCTTACATCCAAATGACCTCAAGTTCTCCCAAATTTCCTAATATGTTCTCAAGTTCATCCATGTCAAATTCCAAGCCTTGTAGAGGAAGTTTGGTCAGTCAATTGCTCAAGAGGCCCAAAAATCGACTATGCTAGGGCAAAAGTCAACTGTGGCCTACAAATAGTCAAACCTCAATATTTTTTGTCAATATTATCATTTTTAAGGATAATTCATCATTTGATCAAGGGTTTATCATGATTCATCAAGGATTGCTCAAAATTCATCAAGACTCAAAAGTTGCTAAATTAGGGTTTTGTAGGAAAAGTCAACTCAACTTTGACCAAGCATAACTTTCTCATACTTTATGAGAAATGACCCATCCAAAGCTCATTTTTAAGAGGATTCAATTACCTACAATCCATCTTCCCACCCCAAGATCAATAAATGCTCTCACAAAAAGTTACAAATTTGGACATTATAGGTCATTTTTGAAAGTCAACAAAAACACCTTTTTTGCCAAAGCTTATAACTTCAGAATGGAACATCAAAATGAGATGAGACCAAAAGGGTTTGTTATAGGACATCTCAAGGTTTCTAAAAAGTCCAAGAACACTTCCAAAAGTTCAAAATTGAAGAAGTTATGCATTGTTGAAGTTGGGCATTTTTCAAAAATTGCCAAAAGTCAACTATCCCCAAAACTCCAATTTTTGACAAAAGGGCCCACTTTTTCCACTTGATTTGATCTTGTCATACCACACACGTGTCATATCTTCAGTCTTGTGCCAATTTACTAATTTTTCTATTTTATTTGATTTTTATTGATCTAATTCATTTTTAATCAATTTAAATCCAAATAAAATCCAAATCTTAATCAATTGAAATCTTTTTGATCATTACAGGTCTTTAATATCATTATGGACATGACCAAATTCGAATCAAGGCATATCATGAACAAATATTGGATTTTTTGACAAATATGGAAGCTTGTTCATGGAAGATCAAATCATATCTTAATTCATCAATTCACATGGATTCAAGGCCCAACTTTTAACCTAATTCATTCCTTATTACTCATACAAGACAAAGACACGAGAACACGACCTAGAAGGCGACCAAAATCACAAATACAAAACTAGAAAAAAGCTTGAAAAGCTTGAATCTGAGATCGATTCTAGAGGTGTTTCCAAGGCAAAAAATCCACGCTATCATCTTGCTTGACGTCCACTGAAGCTAAAGCAACCATTCACGAGCCCTGAAACGTCCCCAAGAGCACTGTAAGCTTCTCTGAAATTGGCCCTGTACACGAAATCGTGTTCCCATATTCTTGCATCTTTTGAGAAAATGTTTTGTACCATCACGCTTAACATTTAATTTCCAGTCTTTCTGCATCATTTAATTTTGTTTTCGTGAGCTATAACACCATACCCGAATCTAGGGTTTTGGAGTTTCGCTTTTTGAGCGTTTGCTTTGCAGGGAAAATCAGGGCTAACCATGAGTATATACGTGCTCAGGAAGGAGAGACGAAGTGAACCATGGCTTTGGATTGTATTTCTACAGCCTAGAATTTATTTTAGGACGAACCTAGGAATTTAGCTGCGGATAAAATCCGCAGGTAAATATCCAGGCTTTTCAACGAAGAAGACGACTATGTGTCTTCTCCCTATTGGTTGATTTAAATCTCGCGCCTTATTTTTTTTATTTCCAGCATATTGTTTGAGTTCTCCATATAATAATTATTGCTTATTCTAATAACAAACAGGCGCGTTAGTTGAGTTGGCAAGCGCGCTAGTGAAAAGCCCCATGGGACCTGGGTTCGAAACCCAGATCCCCCAAATGCTTATTGTTGTTTTGTTACAGGTATTCCAATGCATTTCCATAGCGTGGTCCACCATACACCTCAAAGCTCCAGGCGCCAGATGGCCTCTAGGCCAAATCCAAAGGCTAAGGTTGAGTGTCCATCATGGTCTCAGGTCAATGCACGCGCGTGGAATCTGGAAAGTCAAACGAGGCTTGCTGCAAATGGGCCTCTGACTTGCTATCTCACCTCCTGATTTGGGGCCCAAACCCCCCTATCTGGTTATTTCTTTCTTTTTTTAATTTCATTTTATTATTTTGTTTTGTTTAATTATTATTATTATTATTTAAATTAACCAATTAACATTTTTCTTAATAAAATCAAAATACAAAAAATATTATTTTTATTTATTAAAATTAAATTTGACTTTATTTTTGTAAATAAATATTAATTAGTTAACTTAGTTTTAATTAGGTTAATTTCAATATCTTTTTTGCAAATAATTAAAATCAATTTAGAATAACTAGGTTTTACTAACTTTTAATCATTTTTATTTTATTTCCTTAAATATTCAAAAACCCAAAAATATTTTTATTAATTAATTAATTAATTTTGACCTAATTTAATTTCCATTTAATTCAAAAAATAACAAAAACATGCTTTCTTTTCAAAAAGGGTCAAAACCCTAAAAAATGCACCGTCTTAATTTCTTGCACGCGATCCATTTGATTCCAATATTGTAATTGCTTCCGGTATGTAATAGCTTTTAATTAGGACTTTAATTATTTATCGCTTTATTTTACTTTCCGCAATTTAAATTAAAGGGTTTTTTTTTTGGCAATGTAAATACCCGACGCCTTGTAATAGTTTAGATTTAATTTCCGCAATTTCATTTCCGCAACTATACACTGTTAGATGTTCGATAATAGGGAATGCATGACAAGATCAAATGTATGTACTTAAAATCAACATAGCTCACCCATGACATGTACAAAGATAATTTAACCGAAATAACACAGTCGCACATGTGCACTCTTAGGGTACACCTCACTTGGTTGCCTTCGAACGTGGTCATTGAGTATAGGAAGTTTTAGAGGTCGCCCTCTTGTCCAAAGATTATAGTTGCCTCGAAACGATTGCCTCGGAAAAATGATCTAAGACATTAGGGTTACCGCTAAGGTGTCCTAACGTTGCTTTAGTGACCACACGTCCCTTAATCGAATTGACCCGAAAACTCCAACGACGGTGCTACCTACTCATCAATAGTGGGATAGCATTGTCTAAAGGACATTTGTACAAATTAATTCCTTTTTCGAGTAGGTAGATGGTTCTTAAGTACTTTCTCTTTCTCAAAACAAAATAAAACTTTTCGCACTTACACACTTTTCAAACAAAAACTCCTTTCAAACCCACAAACACAAAGAAAAGCAAATTTTTGAAAACACTTTGAGCAAGTACCTAAGAGCCCGTGGATAACCACGGATAGAAAGGGTGCTAACACCTTCCCTTTCTATAATCTACCTCCCAGACCCGAGAAACATCTCGAAAAAAGAATTTTTCTGTGCTTTTTTTCTTTCCTTGTTGGATAAAATAAAAGACGGCGGTGACTCTTGCTTACCGCGACATTTTGCAAAAACAAACGCAAAACGCGAACCAGCATTCCAAAAATAGTCAGTTCTATTCCCACCGATCACACTTTGCATGTGTTTTTATATGGTCTTAAAGGTTGATCAAATACTGATGGTTGACCCTTTTGTGTCCCTTGCAAGAGTTGTATATGGACTTCCATGGGTATTTTCTCCAAATCTATGGTAAATGGTTAAGTCCATATGCTCTAGGCTGATGTCTGAAATGATGTTAGAACATGATTTCAGTTCCTTTCTTCTTCAACCAAGGAAGTTTTTGGGTTTGTTCATGGTGGAGTGTAAGGTCAAGTCATTGGCCTAATTTAGAGTAGTATATGGTGTGAATGGCTATCATGACTGGTTGTCATGAAGAAGAATTAACTGGTGCTAGATGTGTGCAGAAGAAGGGTGTCAGACCAAATGTTCCTCCATTTATAAAGAGGACAACATCATCTGTTGTTTATGTGTGAGGAAATTTTTCTCTAATGACAAATACCTTGTTGTGAGTTGGGTATAAGTTTGATCTGATGAAAATGTGCATGTGACTGATCGTAAAGACCTTGTCGGGAGTTGGGTACTTATCTAATGTGTGGATGCAAATCTGCTTTCTGAACCCTTTGCTTCAGAAAGTGTATGAGAGATTACTTTTCTCCATGTTATTCAGGTGTTTGTGATAACCTAAATACGTTGCACTGGTTGTGTTTCTTTGGGAGCTTCTTGAGGGACCTATATGCATGATGAGTCCTTTGGATGATGAATTAAGAACTATATTGATTGAGATATGTAATAAGAAGATTATGTCTTAAATGATGTTGTAACATCATGCTTACTAGTGGTTGTCGTTGGAAGAAGCTTGGGATTATGAATACATGATTTGTTATTCTACATTATATTTAGAAGTGGAAATTCTAACTATGATGAAGTAAGATGTGAAGCTTCTTACCCTGCCTTCTAGGGTGTGTGTTGAATGCATGACTTCTATCATGATTGAAGATGGAAATTGGACCAGCAATTGCTAAAAGTAGAAGAAGAGTATCAAATAGGATGATCTAATCAGAATTCCTGTTGAGGTGGTAGTTTCTTCTACTACAAGTAAAATATGGTGGCAATCTGGAACTTGTGTAGCAAGCAAGCTAAGAGCATTTGTTCTGGAATATGTGAGAAATTCCAAATCAAGTGTCTCTTGTGTAGATCTGTTAGGCCATCTATCTGATGTGTCCTTATTAAGTGAACCAGACAAGGTATTTGGATGTACTATTAAGGAGATAGAGATTATGGTTCAAGATTGGTTGTCCTTTATTATGGGCATGTGAGAATCTTCATATGTTTCCATTTGGTGCTGAAGTGGTTATGATCAGAAGGAGCACTGATTATCCATGAAAAGGGGAGTTAGTACGTGTCTATAGGATATTGCTGCAATGATGCATATTTTTTTGAAGCTTCCATACTGATCAAACTTATGGGGTTCATATGCCTCTTGTGAGGTTATGATGTCAGACAACATGTTGTGACATTGGGCTGCTGAATGGTGTTATGGTTTGTGGTTATTAACAATGCATGGTTGGTTCTAGCTTTTTGAAGCTAGTTGTTTGTATCTGGGAGAATTTATTTTTCTCTGCAATGTTTTGGAAGGAGTCTATCAGAGGTTTTGGTTGAATGGGAGCTGTCACATATGGTGGTCTTGATATTTTGATTTGTGTTGGACAAAAGGAGTATATGTAGAGACCAGTGGAAGATATTGTGATTATGCTTCAGAACATGAATATTTTATTGAAGCATCTCTAACTGGTGGTTGAAGAAGTATTAGTCAAGTTTTTTTGTGTGCTTGCAAGAGGAAGTAGACAATGTCTGACTGGATGTCAGGAGTTTGTTCAGGACATATTTCCTTGGAAACCAACGTAGGAGTATTATAGAAGGTGTGATCAATAACGTATCGGAAAGGAGTGCGGTGAGTTTATTTTCTTGTGCATGTGCATATTTTGGGACTATTTCCTATCAGAAGAGCCAGTCCAAGACAATAAAGGCATTCAAAGCATTTTTGGACGGTGCACATTGGTTTTGGTGACAGTTTTCTCCTCAAATAACGTTTCCTTTTTTACCAAGACCATTGCCACAATCAAGGATCTTTATCTCCCAAGTAAATGCTCAACTATTTATATAGGTTACTCTTTCCTCTTTCCCCTAGTGAGTGTTTGGTGTTTCCATATTTCTTATGGCTTTTGTCAGGGTTTGGGTGAGTTTTGTTTGGGTATGATTTTGTGAAGGCATTCTTTGCCAATTTTTGGATAAAAGGGGGAGAAAGGTTTTGTTCATATGTTGATGCCACAAGAATATGATTTTATAGATGTCGTACACAGATGTCAGATAAGATGTTCGATCTTGTTTGTGTTTTGTTTTGTGACCTGTGATCTTCATTATGAACACAATTGTGACCTGTGTTCTGAGTTACCTAGGTTGGTTATAGGTTGGTTGTTGGTTGTTTATTAAGGGTTCTCTTATGGCACCATTGGTCTTTTAAGTTCTTTGGTTGAGGGGGGTATCTCATATCTTCTTCCTCATGTACACCAAATGACTTCAGGACTTTCTACTCCTTTTATCCTGAGGCTGTTGTTCACTAGTGTTGAGTTTTTGTTGCAATGGAGCTGTTATGAAGAAGATGTCAAACATGTTGTTCTAACATCACTGTGCTTGTGAAGAGATGTCCCTCTATGTTACTATGCTGTTGTGTTCAGTAGTTTCTGAAGACTACTGCTGATGGGTGTAATTTTTTATTGTTGTAATATGAATTGTAATTTATGTTATTTTTTTTAGACAAAATTTACCAAAGAGGGAGATTGTTAGTTATCTATTTTTAAGATTGGCATTAATTTTAGTAAAACAAATATAGAAACAATATGTTAAATAGCATGTATTAACTTGCTAAGAAGAACAAGCTGAGCAAAAATTCATATTTTATGTTGAGACATGTTGAGATGAGAAGTTCTCATCATCTAGAGCAACATGTCGAATAAGATGCCATATGTAGAGTCATTCGACATCGCACATGTGCTGAGCTGGACAATTGGATTCTGTTATGGTTTAACAAATGCAGAATATTTTGGGAATATTATGCTATCATATGTGGCGCTATTTTATAGGTCTGGAAGATTCAAGTTAGAATCAAGAAGAATATGCAATTTCGAATTATTGAGATAAATTAGGAAGAATGTGATTGAAGACCTATTTTGTTGCAGAATCTTCTGCAGATTTGTAACAATCGATATGTTGTGATTTGAAGCCCAAATCCAGTTAGGAAAAATGTTATAAATAGAAACTTTGTAATCTAGAAGAGTGTATCAGCCGTGAATGAAAAGATGTAGTTACTAGGGATGAGTCTGTGTGTCGCTCTCTAGAAGAGTTGGTTATTTGTTAGCCTCTCTGATATCGTGTTGATAGAGAAGTAGTATTGTTCCTTGAGTTGTAAGGTTTTGTTCTCCTCAAAGTTGTGAAGTAAGAGTTATATTGTTCTTGGAGGAAGCTTGTAAGCAAATCCAAGTTGTGTTCTTAGTCAAGAGTCTTGGCTAGGTATTGTCATGGAAATGTGTCTTATAGTTTTGCGTCATGGAAGTCTTTCTTCCTATTTTGATACAATCGTTGTCTGTGATTGATGAGGGATTGAGGAGGGCCTCATACTTAGGTGAGTCTTAGGTAGAAAGTTAGCACGGGTAGTGATTAAGTCAGAAGTTGAAAACGGGAGAGTTTAGCTTCGAATTGATACTATTAAAGTGGACTTTATCCCTGGCTTGGTATGCCCTAGAGTAGGAGAGTTTCTCCAAATTGAGTTAACAATTCTAGTGTGTTATTTACTTTTTAGTACTATTTATGCATGTTTTATACCTTGCTTGCGTGTTTTGTTCAGATCAGGTGTCTCGACATGTCATAGGACATTTGAATTATGATATACCAGAATTTCACCTTTCACTTTTCCTTTCTCATTTATTTTCCTTAGAGGAACATTTTTGGGTTATATATCGCCTCTCTCAACACATTTTCATGTCCATGATATTATATCTTTGTATTCTACTAAAGAGATGTGTTGTACCCCAAAATTTGCCCTCCTCTTTTTTTCACAAGAAATCACAGCTTCGGGCTTTTCCTGATTTTTCAGACTGGCTCAAGAATCGATCAAACAGACTTTTCTTGTCAGTCAGACAAAATTTAGGGTTGTCATTGATTTTAAAATAGTTCAAGCAGATTGCTTAGGGTTTGGTTGAGTTGGCTCAGGTTTTGATCAGGCGGACGCTTCTCTAACATTAAGTCAAGAATTAGGGTTTTTGTGCGCGCAGAAAGAATTAAGTCTACAGTGCTTTTCAATTTACTCTGGAATATGGACTGAGGTTTCTGACTGGGAGCTTGCAGTGTTTGATTGAATCATTAAAAGAAAAGGCATGTGGACGTTTTGTTTGATTAACTGTGCATTGCTTTGGATAATTGGAGCGCCGGGTTTATTATTGATTGATGCTAAGACCACAGTGTTTATCAATTGTTTATTTATTTTAAGTTAGAATAATTGGAATTTATTTCCATTTTATTATAATTTAAGAATTATAAACAATTAAATAAACATTTGAAAAAGAAATAAAAGGAATTAACTGATCAAAAAAGGATGTTTATTCATTTTGAATCGTTTGTTACAGATATTATTTAAATACTGTAAATTTATTTACAGTTATTTACATTAATATTATTACAAATAATTTAAATTGAAATAAAACTATGTTCTAAATTTCCTAAATCTTCATTCTTCTATCCAATGCTCCTTTGCTCAATTATCTTTACCTGCAAAAAGAGAAGAAAAGAAGTCAAAAGCAGATAAAATAAAAGAGCAGGCAGTTAATTTAAAAGTTCATCATTAAAAGCAACTGGCCGGAATCAGTTTGCCCTCTCTGCAAATCACAAGATTTCTCTTGGTTCACAAAGAGGGATGGAAGTTTGCTTGCAATTAAAGTATGAAATGCACAAGTATACAAATTGCACAAATTCAAAGTTTGTCAAAATATACTGCATAAATCCAAAATTGTCAACCAAAGTTTCCAAACAGCATGTACAAGTATAAAGGCAAACTGAATCACAATTTCAAACTAAGCCAAAAGCTGTCAAAAATTGTCCAAGGATACCAAAAGATATCAAACTCCAAAAAGCTGTCAATAAAGTACACAAAGTATGCAAGAAATATGGAAAATATGCAGAGGAAAGGGACAAAGGCAAACAATGTTCAGATACATCATCTTCCTAGGCCAATTGCTTTTTCAGAAAAGACAAAATTAAGCAATAAAAATGCTTTCTTTAATCTGGAGAGAGAAGGAGAGAAGAAAGGAGCTTATAGTACAGCAGGCTAAAGGCTAAAAAGAAGATATAAACAGGATGTATCAGAACACATAGAGAGAGGAGGCAGAAGGCATACAGCAGAAGAGATCACAAAGAGTGAAAACCTCAAGCCTTGCAAACCTGTCCAAGCATTGGAATCTACACTAAGACCAAATGCAAAAGAGAACAAATATACATAAAAAATAATAACCCATCCGGCCTTTCAAAAGATACAAAGCCAAGACCCTGTAAGATATAAAACAGCATTCTTGGAGCCTTTATGGACACAGAAAAAATCCTAAACTTCAAGCCCTGTAAAACCAGTTCCAAAACACAAGCCAAGCCATAATCTGCTTCTCACAAAAAGCTTGAAAACCTCAACCTGCATAAATTAGTCTGAAGCCTAAAAGCCATAACAAATTAACAAGCCAAAAAACCTTTCAACCTGTCAAGCCATACAAGCCTGTCAACAAAGGCCTCCCAAACCTGTTGCAACTCAGTAAATGTCAAGCCTAACCTGTCTCCAAATAACTGAAACCTGCATAAGCCTTCATATAAACCAGTTCCAACTAAAACTCTAAACCCTCAGAGCAATCTCATCATAGGGTTAGGGCAACCATACTCCAAAATCAACATCAACAAACAATATTCAGAATCATAAACATTTCAAGGCAACCAAACATATCAAGCATTCAAGGCAACTCAGGGTCAAGCAATCCAAACCCTCAGAATTGCTTCATCATAGGGTGCAACAACATCAATATTTCTCAGGTTCAGAGGTATACAGAAACGAAGAAAAGAAGCAATCAGGGCCAAGTATATCAAGTTTATCCAGAAGCGAGACAAAGAAGCAGAAGAAGAAAAGAAGTGATAAAGCAAGGGTTTTCAGCATGCATCATTAAACCGTAAAAAAGGCAAAGATACAAACCAGGAAGCAAAAGCTCAGCATTGTACCCCTCGCCCTTGGTCGCCTGAAGCACCTCCGGTTCGTCCTCCTCCGTCTCCATCCCCCAAAGGTATAACTTCTTTCCTTTTCATACACCTCAAATAACAACAACAACACTTAATCAGAATCAACAAACGAAAAGCAAAACATGCAAGACATAAGAGTTAAAACCCTAAAATGCGCTAAGGTAGAAGTTATCACCTTAAACAAACCATCGCCTGCTTGACCATGGAGAGGAGGATGTAGAGGCGGCGCTTGGTGGCCCTGGGCGAAGAACGTTGTTCAGAATCCATGGCGTGCAAAGACGAAGAACGAAAGCGAAGTGAACGGCGCCTCTGCGTTGCTGTAACCCCAAACCCAAAATGAATGGAACATCAAAACCCTAAACAAAAAGTTTGTCAAAGAATCTTGGGCCACAACCCCATTCACAGCCTTAAGCCCATTAAACGTTGGTGCACCCCCCCTTTGTCTCTCTTTCACAATCCGTTCTGGGCCATCCAAAACCTCTAAAGCCCATTTACCTCTCTTCCTTTTTTTTTCTATTTTCATTCAAACTAAAAGCTTTTGTTTTATTTTCTTTTATATAACTTAACCTTTTTTAATAATTTTATTAACCATACTTTTTTTTGTATATACTAAAATACATGAATATTAGATATTATTAAGTTTAAACTTTTTTTTTTATTATTATTAAAAACTTTTTATTTAAATGTAAGCCTTGTATAAAATATTCATAGAAATACATAAAAAATAGATTTTTAAGTTAAACATTTCTTTTTTAACTAAAATCCTTGTTTGTACATAAAAACAATAAAATACCTAAAAATATAATTATACTTAAAACATTTTCTTTTCTTTTATTAAAAATCATTTTGTTTTTGTACATATTAACAAAAATACAAGAATACAAAAAGAATAAATAAATACTTAATTTTACATTAAGTTAACGATACTCAATAAATACACTTTTAACACCTTGTAAATAATCATACACTTACACAAATACATTGATACATTTACATTGCTTTATTCTCATACATTACTATTACTTTACATTTGAGATTGCGAGTGATTCGATTTGGTTGTAAATATTTGGATACTACTCTCCTAATAAGTCTCATCCCCATTTATAAATGTTTGTACCCCCACTCCCGGATACCCATTTGTAATAGCGTAGACTTTAAATTCCCGCAATTTATCGCTTTCAAATATACCATGTATAGACCTAGGGTTTGTATGTACATAAAATCAAACGCTAGATAACCTAATACAAAAACAAATACATGAAATCAATACACAATCACACTTGCACCCCTAGGGTAATCCCGCTTGTTTCCTTCCAAAATGGGCCATGCTTGCACGTTGAGTTTCTTTGGCAAAACGAATCAAAATGATCATAGTCCCTCGATGACGCTTTCGAAAGTTGCCTAATCAAAATGATCATAGTCCCTTCAAGCAAAATTGCCAAAGACACTTGGCACCATTGCATTCATGGTCCATACGATGACCCGCGCCTGTCCCGTTAACATCCTAACGCAAGATTGCCCACCAAATACAATGGTGGAACAAAATTGTTAAAAGGGTTAAAACATGAGAAAAAACCTTTGAGTAAATTTAGGGGTAGACAAACTCTTAGTTACTTGATCAAACTTGCAAACACACTTGCCTACTTTTCAAAACCACACTCCACAAACACTTTCAAAATAAACTTTCAAAAAACATTTGAAACATCTTTTCGAAAAGATACACACCTTTGTAAAACATTCGAGTAAAGAATTGTTACAACGGTTGCCGAGACGAAGGCATCTTTTTCAAAAACATTTTCAAACACACACACACACACCACCATTTCAAGCAATCGAAAATCAAGGCAAGTGATCTAAAACAAGTAACTAAGAGCCCATGGATAACCATGGATGAAAAGGGTGCTAATACCTTCCCTTTTCATAATCTACCCCCCGAACTCACGAAACATCTCAAAAGGTTTTTCCTGTGCTTTTTAACCTTTCCTTTAGGATAAAATAAAAAATCGGTGGCGACTCTTGCTAAACCGAACAAGCGCGAAAAACAAACGCAAAACTCAAGTCAGTTCTCCCACTGTATCACAAGATGATCGACAAATTTTGTCACAACATCAGGTTTTCCAGTATCGATCGAGAAAGGGATGTGATAATAAAACCCTGATCAAAAGGAGGGGATGGTGTGATACGGTGGCAGAACCAGACTGTTTTGAGAAAATGCTAGTTTGCATTTTGCGTTTGTGTTTGCAAAATGTCGCGATAAGCAAGA
This sequence comes from Vicia faba, assembly GCA_948472305.1. Taxonomy (NCBI): domain Eukaryota; kingdom Viridiplantae; phylum Streptophyta; class Magnoliopsida; order Fabales; family Fabaceae; genus Vicia; species Vicia faba. The sequence continues at coordinate 719,910,070 of OX451739.1, forward strand.
GTCACAACCGACTTTTATTTTATCCAACTAGAAAGGAAAAAAGCACAGAAAAATTCCTTTTTTGAGATTTTGAGTACGGGCAGTAGATTATAGAAAGGGAAGGTATTAGCACCCTTTCTATCCATGGTTTTCCATGGGCTCTTAGGTACTTGCTCATCATTTTAAAATTGCTTATGTGTTTGTGTGATTTGAAAAGTTTTTGTTTTACTTCGATTTAACCCTTGCTTCTGTCTTCAAGAGTGTTACAAAGTAATTTTGAAAACTTTGTTTGAAAAGAGTGTAAGTGTGGAAAAGTTTGTTTGTTTTGAGCAAGTACCTACTAGCATCTACCTACTCGAAAAGAATTGTTCTATGTTCGTTTCCTTTAGACAACGGTATCCTACTATTTGTGAGTGGGTAGCACCGTCGTTGGAGTTTTAAGGGTCAATTCGAAAGGGACGTACGATCACTAAAGCAATGTTAGGACATCTTAGTAATAACCCTAATGTCTTAAGATCAATATTCGAGGCAACAATTCCGAGGCAACCTTTCTGATGCAACTTTGATCTTTGAGACAAAAGAGCGGCCGCTAAAATACCCTATACTTAATGATCGTTTACCGAAGGCAACCGAAGTAGGAGTATACCCTAGGAGTGCGCATGTGCGAGTGATTCAATTTCAAGTTATTATCTTTGCACATTTAGGGTTTGCTAACCGTTTTAAATTTAACATACATTCTTGTCATGCAACCCTATGACCATACATCTAACGGTTTAACATTTGCAAGAATTTAAAGTGCAGAAAGTAAAGTTACGCTATTACAAGGCTTCGGGTATTAATTACATAGCCAAAAACAACCCGTAAAAAAATGATAAACGAACGAAAAAGTCCTAATTAATCTATTACATCCCATGAGCAATTACATCAATATTGTAAAAAATAAATAAATGCGCGATGAATAGAGAACGAAGGGAAATTAGGGTTTTGACCTCGTCTAACCTGATTAAAAGAAAAAAAATATTTTTGTTGTTTTTGATTATTTTTAAGAAAAAGAATAAGGTTTTTAAAATTAAATAAAAATCTAATTAGTAATTAAATTAATTTAAAGAAAATAATTTACATGACCTATTTTTGTATTTTTGGTTATTTTTAAGAAAAAGAAAATAGAATTTAAATTAAACAAAACCCTAATTTCTAACTTGTTTTAATTTATTTACAAAATAATTAAAGTTACCCTAAAATTAAATAAACTAATTAAATTAATTTTTGTATAAAAAATAAATTCTAAATCTAATTGGATGAAATTTGATTTTATGGTTTTTTATGAAAAAAAGAATTAATTTGGTGTTAGTAAAAATAAATTAAATGAATTAATTAAGAAAATATAAAGAATAGAGAAAAAGAATAATGGGCCTGAGAATCAGCAAATTGGAGGGGTGTGAATAGCAAGCTCTTAGGCCCAAAAATTTGACCCATGTTGACTTCCTGGATTCCATGTTGTGCATTGACTGGGGTGTATCATGGTCCTCCAAACGATGGCCTTCGGATCTGGCCTTCTGGAAATCCAAAGGTTGAATCTTGAAGGTACATGGTGATCTCCCTGCCTTGTGTGCATGCCTGATCATCTGAATGAAAATAATATGAAATAATGGGGGGACCTGGGATTCGAACCCAGGCCCCAAAGCCTTTTCCACTCACCTTCACGCCAACTGAGCTGTGTGCATTTGTTGTATACAAAGGAACAAATAAACATTATAAAAAAAACACAACTTTACTAAATTCCTGCGCGCGAAATTTCAAACGGAGCAATCATGGGTTGCCACGCTATCGTCCCTGTCCTCACTCCGTTGGTAAAAGTCAGAGACTTTTACCTACGGACAAATGTCTATAGCTAGAAACCCTGCATATCTCAAAATCACGCACATGCATAAAAAATGAAAACTAATGCCATGAATCGAATCGCCTTGGACTACTGAACATCATAGTGTCCTTCTTGTGGACCAATTTCACCTATACACAAAGACCCTAAAACGAGACCAAGAACCCTAATAATGGCAAATCTTTATAGAGTTAGAAAAAGTGCAATTAATTGTTATGAACAGCTTGCAAATGCTTCAAGGAACAAGAATATGTATGTAATTCATGCTATAAGTGCCAAAATCATGTGATTCGATTTCAAGAAAAAGCCATGGTCGTGGATCACTTACAGTGAGTTCTAGCGCTGGAAAATGCTTGTTCTTGATTGGTATAGGTTCCTTGCAATCCCAGGAAGCGAATGAGATGGCTATGGGATCTTGAAAATTCCTAGAAGTACAAAATTAAATCGCCACTTTCTTTGAATTTTTCCAAGTTTGGTTCTGCCTTTGTGCGCCTCCAAACCCTGTTCTTTTTTGCTGCAATTGTTCACTATATACCAAGGGATGAATTAGGTTTACAAATATGATCTCAATCTTTGCCAATTATGATTTTTGATCTTGATTTGATTCACTTGAAAATATTTCCAAAATAGGCCAAAATCAATCTTTTTGTGCCCACCTATGCCTTGCACGAATTGATTCACTTGCTAGCTGGATATAGGACCTAAAATATGCACAAGATCTTGAGGTTTCAATGATTTGGATGTTTTCATGATTTGTTTTGATTTAAATTATTTAATTGAAATAAAAAATCAAAATAAATATCAAAAATAAGATAAAGACAAATGGAAAGAGCTAGGGCTCTTGGACCATGCTACCAACTTAAAACAAGTGCAAAAAGTTAGACCCGTTTAGCAAAAATTGCAATTTTGAGGCATTTTTTACTTTTGGCAATTTTGCAAAAAGGGTCGACTTCACCAATGCATAACTTCTTCAATTTTGACTCTTTGAGGGTGTTCTTGGACTTTTTAGAAATATTGAGATGTCCTATAAGCAACCCTTTTTGTATCATCTCAATTGAGTCTTCCATGTTCATGTATGAAGCTTTGACAAAAAAGGTATTTTTGTTGACTTTTCAAAATGACCTATAATGTCCAAATTCATAACTTCTTGTGAGTGCATATTTTTAACTTGGGAGATGAAGATGGATTGTATAGCATTGCATCCTCTTAAAAATGAGTTTTGTATGGGTCATTTCTCATAAAGTATGAGAAAGTTATGCTTGGTCAAAGTTGAGTTGACTTTTCCTACAAAACCCTAATTTAGCAACTTTTGGGTTTTGATGAGTTGTGAGCAATCCTTGATGAATCGTGTTCAAACCTTGATCAAATGATGAATAATACTTCAAAATGAGAATGTTGACCAAAAATCTTGAAGTTTGACTGCATGTGGGCCACATTTGACTTTTGCCCTAACACAGGCGATTTTCAAGCTTTTGAGTAATTGACTGAGCAAAATTCCTCTGCAAGGCTTGAAACTTGACATGGATGACCTTGAGAACATATTAGGACAATGGTGAGAATTTGGGATCCCTTGGACTCAAGTATCTTGATGCAACATGAAACCTTAATTTGAGGTAGACTGCCTTAGGAGAGAGTTTGTCTGGTCAACCCTTGGACATCCTTGAGCAAATTTGAGGACCTCACTTGAAAATGTATTGAGAAATATGGGAGGGCAAATTTTGGGGTACAACAGCTTCCCCTGTTCAATCTTCTTAAACCTAAGGATGTAGATCGGCTTATCTGCCTTTCGTGATCTGAAGGTTAAAGATGATTGAACACTAGAATGCCCAAGAAATTTGCACTCGCATGAAGTGGTATTTGTCTTGTGATGTTGGGAATGGGCTTACAGATGCCATTTGGAAATTGATGACGGAAGATGGGCTTAAAGATGCCATCCGAAGTAGTGTCGATTGCATAAGAGATTCCTTAGCGAGAGCTTGTATACCTGTTGTTGAGGAAGATTCCGCTGGGGAATGCCGGTCTCTGTCTTGAGAGAAAGTTGAATTTTAGGAGCTTCAGTCGTCCGTTATTCTACTGGGGAATCGTCTCTTGGTCGAAGAGGCGAAAATGAACTATTATCTGGTCGTGATCCAGGCTTCATAGTGATAAGATCAACTACTATCTGGTTGTAATCCAGGCTTTACAGTGACTTACTGAGGAGATGAGATTAAACTCGCTATCCAGTCGTAATCCAGGCTTTGCAATTTATCGATTCTTATCTGGTCGTACTCCAGGCTTCAGAAGGCATTAAGTTGTTATCCGGTCGCCTCCGGGCTTCAACTTGACTTTAGGGCACAATAATATTTGGTCGACTCCGGGCTTCTTAGTAATTGTCCAGGTAAAACTGCTATTTGGTCGAAATCTAAGCTTCGCAATGTCTTGTACCGCTATCTGGTCGTAATCCAGACTTCACGATGTTTCATACCATTGTCTGGTCGAATCCAGTCTTCGTGATGTCTTGTACTGCCATCTGGTCGAATCCAGGCTTCGCAATACCTCACTTCTTATCTGGTCGAAATCTAGGCTTCAGAAGAAATCAAGTGGTTATCCAGTCGCATTCGGGCTTCCATTTGATTTTAAGGCCTACTAATATCCGGTTGACTCCGGGCTTCATAGTAATTGGCCGGGTAGACTGCTATTTGGTCGAAATCCAAGCTTCACGGTGTCCCTCACTGTTATCTGGTCGTAATCCCAAGCTTCAATGTCTTTACCACTATCTGGTTGTAATCTAGGCTTCACGATGTAATATACCATTATCTGGTCAAATCCAGGCTTCATGGTGTTCGGAGAAATCAAGATACTATCTGGTCGAACCCGGGCTTCATAACTTGCATTAAAGATATACCACTATTTGGTCGAATCCAGGCTTCGTAGTATTCTTGGCTGCTATCTGGTCGTAATCCAGGCTTCACAGAGACTTGCATTGCTATCTGGTCGTAATCCAGGCTTCACAATAACTTGCTGAGCTATTATCCGGTCGAATCCAGGCTTCACGGCTTGTGTTTATGATATGCCACTATCTGGTCGATTCCAGGCTTCATGGCGTCTCGTACTGCTATCTGGTCGTAATCCAGGCTTCACAGTAACTTGCTGGGGATTAAACTATTATCCGGTCGAATCCGGGCTTCATAGCTTGTTTTTAAGAGATACCATTATCTGGTCGTAATCCAGGCTTCACGATATTCTGATACTTTTATCCGGTCGTTCTCCGGGCTTCACAATATGATGTAGTAATCAAGATACTATTCGGTCGTACCTGGGCTTCATAGCTTGAACTTTGTGAGAATTTGATTGTATCTTTTCCTGAAAAGTAAATGGTTAGTCGTATGTAATGTCATGATGCATGAAATGTATCGAGCAATGATGTTCTCCAAATAAATGAGATTGTGCTGTATGATGCGTATGCATGTGCCATGGTGTATGGAAATGTGATGTTTTTGTGATGTTCTTTAGTTGGGGAAAATAAATTTCGGACTGCTGCTGGAGAATATAAAGAGTTTCGCTCGCTGGAGATAACGATCGAAGATGAATTGAGAATATCTTGGCATGAGAATAATTCTGCTGGAGAATAAACTGGCAAGAGAAATGACTCTGTGGGGAAGAGATACTCTGTCAGGAGATCTGTTGTCTTGGAGAAATAACCTCGGTTGTGGATGAATTACCGCTGCTGGCGATGATAAACTCTGTCGGGGATAAAGTTTCTGTTTGTGGAAGAAATAAACTCCACTGGGATGGTTTTCCATCGTTGGTGATAGATGAACTCTGCTTGGGGAGAATCTTACCGACTCATTCATGATTGCGAACCTCAGTTGGGGAGAGTTGTGTCCTGTTCGGGAAAGCTAACATCACTGTTTTTTTTTCTTACTCTGCAGGGAGTGTATATACTTTTAGTCATTTTCTCCAGCTGGGTTTATCCCTGTACCTGGTAAATAGAGCAACTGTAAGGTCTTGACATTTCTTGTTTGCCCCTGTTCTTGGAATTACGAGTAATCGTCTTTTGTTTCGCATGTAAGTATTTATGAGCAACAATCATTTTCAAATGCATATATAAAAAATGAATCATTGGACGTTCTTGCAAAACAAAACAGGAAAAGAAAAACGATTTTGAAATTTGTTGTAAAATGAATTGTATTGATTTTGAAGTTGGCCTGTAATAGGCATTTTGTACAAGAGGCTGACGTCCTAGTAAGAGAACGCCTCCGAAAGATGAATTATACAATTTGCGGAAAAACAAAGAAAAACAACTATGTGAATAATCCCACTGGGTTCCAACTCTGCTATTGCCTTTATATCTTTGACGTCTCATCACTTTGCCACTTGGTTGAAGGTAGATCAGATTGATCGGCGCCGTCCGAACTTGATAGTCGATACCGAAGTCTGGTTGCAAGATGACCCAATGAGATATAGTGTTACGCTTTAATCCCTAATTTTTTCCCGGGCCGCCCTTTCGGGTTTTCAGTCCACCGGGATACCCTTTTTTGCCCAAGCCGCCTTTTCAGGTTTTCAACTTGCCGGGTGTACAGTTTTTTTCATTTTCATCCCTTATTTTTGCCCGAACCCTTTTGGTTCGTCAGGAAGCCCTTATTTTTGCCTAGGCCAGTCGACCTAGCGGGTATTTGATTATGCATATTATTTTTTCACTATGTCGGCATTGACGGGGTGAGGAAGGTCATCACCATCCATGGTGGTTAGAATCATAGCTCCTCCTGAGAAAATGTTCTTAACCACAAATGGCCCTTTATAAGTGGGGGTCCATTTGCCCCAGGGATCACCTTGCGGCAGTATGATGCGTTTGATCACTAGATCCCCGACTTGATATTCTTGTCGTCTGACTTTCTTGTTAAATGCCTTGATCATCCGCTTTTGATACGTCTGACCATGACAAATAGCAGTAAGTCTCTTCTCGTCAATTAAATTCAGCTGATCAAGCCGGGTCTGGATCCAATCGTCCTTGCTCAAACCTACATCCTTCATAATCCAAAGAGAGGGTATCTGAACTTCAATGGGTAGGACTGCCTCCATACCATATACTAAAGAGTAGGGTGTTGCCCCTGTTGAAGTCCGCGCTGAGGTACGGTACCCATAAAGGGCGAATGGTAGCATCTCATTCCAGTCTTTGTATGTCACCGTCATCTTCTGCACGATCTTCTTGATATTATTATTAGCCGCTTCAACAGCTCCATTCATCTTCGGCAGGTAAGGAGAAGAGTTGTGATGATGTATCTTAAACTGATTGCAGAGCTCGGTGATCATCGTATTGTTGAGATTTTTACCATTGTTCGTAATGATCCTCTCTGGTACACCGTATCAACATATCAGATTGTGTCGGATGAACCGCGCCACGAAGTTCTTGGTGACTGTAGAAAAGGAAGCTGCCTCGACCCACTTCGTGAAATAGTCAATAGCTACCAGAATGAAACGATGCCCATTGGACGCAGTAGGTCTGATCTCACCAATCATATCGACGCCCCATATTGCAAAAGGCCAAGAAGTTGTCAAAACGTTCAGAGGAACCGGAGGTACATGCACCTTATCAGTATAGACTTGGCACTTATGACAGGTTCGAGAATGCTGGTAACAATTGGCTTCCATAGTAGACCAATAATATCCTTCCCGTAGGATTTTCTTCGCCATGGTATGTCCACTGGAATGGGTTCCGAAAGTACCTTTATGTAGCTCTGCCATAATCCTTTTTGTCTCGTTCTTGTCCATACATCGCAGTAAGGTTGAGTCATGATTACGCTTGCAAAGGATACCATTACTGATGAAGAACTTCGCTGTGAATCTCCTCAAGAACTTCTTGTCATTAACAGACGCACCCTTGGGGTACTCTTGAGCCTCAAGATACCTTTTTACCTCGTGAAACCAGGGTTTATCTTCTACTTCTTCAGTCTCGATGTCACAGCAATGTGCGGGTTCGTCCAACCTCTCGATGGTAATCCGGGGAGCCTCGTTGTCCCACCTGACCTTGAACATAGAAGACATGGTAGCTAGCGCGTCCGCTAACTGATTCTCCTCTCTGGGGAAATGTTCAAAGGCCATCTCCTCGAAGTGTGGAAGCAACGTCAATACATACTCTTTGTAAGGAATAAGATTTGGGTGCTTCATATCCCACTCGCCTTTAATCTGACTGATCACGAGAGCGGAATCTCCTAATACACTTAAGAACTTAATCCTTAGGTCAATAGCTGCACGAAGGCCCATGATGCACGCTTCATACTCTGCCATATTGTTGGTGCAGTTAAAACATAATCGGGCGGTGAACGGAGTATGACAGCCTTCAGGAGATATAATCACGGCACCAATGCCATTACCCAATGCATTTGAGGCTCCATCAAAGTACATAGACCATCGGGATCCTTCCTCGGGTCCTTCATCCGGTCCAGGTTTTTCACAGTCAGTTACCAACATGATGTTCTCATCTGGAAACTCGAAATTCATAGACTGGTAATCATCCACGGCCTGATGTGCCAAATGATCTGCTAATACACTCCCCTTGATTGCTTTTTGTGTTGTGTATTGAATGTCGTACTCAGTTAAGATCATCTGCCATCTTTGTATTCTTTCGGACAAGGCAGGCTTTTCGAAGATATACTTGATTGGGTCCATCTTTGATATCAATAGGGTAGTGTGAGTCAGCATATACTGTCTCAGCCGGCGAGCAGCCCATGCCAAAGCGCAACAAGTTTTCTCAAGGAGTGAGTATCGGGTCTCACAGTCGGTAAACTTTTTGCTAAGGTAGTAAATAGCGTGCTCTTTTCGGCCAGACTCGTCATGCTGCCCCAGCACGCACCCCATTGAATTATCCAGTACAGTCAAGTATAAGATCAAATGTCTTCCTTCAACTGGAGGCATCATAATAGGTGGCTCTTGGAGATATTCTTTGATCCTTTCGAAAGCGGCCTGACATTCATCATTCCATTTTACCACTTGATCTTTCTTCAACATCTTGAAGATCGGCTCACAAGTAGCAGTCATATGTGAAATGAATCGGGCAATGTAATTCAGACGTCCCAAAAAACCTCTAACTTCCTTTTCGGTGCGGGGAGCGAGCATCTCCTGTATAGACTTCACCTTTGCAGGATCTACTTGGATACCTTTATCACTAACGACGAAACCCAGCAGCTTACCAGACCTTACCCCGAAGGTGCACTTGTTCGGGTTTAATCTCAGCTTATACATCTTTAACCTGTCAAATAGTTTCTGAAGATGGTCAAGGTGTTCTTCTTTAGTTTAGGACCTTGCAATCATGACATCAACGTAAACCTCAATCTCATGGTGAATCATGTCGTGGAATAAAGCGACCATGGCGCGCTGATACGCTGCCCTAGCATTCTTCAACCCTAAAGGCATTACCTTGTAATAGAAGGTGCCCCACTGTGTAACAAAAGTTGTCTTTTCCATGTCCTCGGGAGCCATCTTAATCTGATTGTAACCAGAAAAACCATCCATAAAGGAGAAGACCTTATGCTGTGCGGTGTTGTCAACCAAAACATCGATGTGAGGTAGAGGGAAATCATCCTTGGGGCTCGCCCTGTTCAGATCTCTATAGTCCACATACATCTGAATCTTACCATCTTTCTTGGGCACTGGAACCACGTTGGCAACCCACTGTGGGTAGGAAGCAATAACTAGAAACCCGGCGTCAAACTATTTCATGACCTCAGCTTTGATTTTCTCAGACATCTCAGGGCGTATAAGACGGACCTTCTACTTTACCGGAGGGCAATCTTCTTTGGTTGGCAGGCGGTGAACCACAATGTCTGTATCCAACCCAGGCATATCTTTATAAGACCAAGCGAAGATCTCAACATAGTCGCGCAACATTTGTATCAACCGTTGCTTGACACTAGGCTCCAGATTTGCACCTATCTTGACCTTTTTCTTGTCTTCCTTTGTACCCAAATTTACTGATTCCACTGGCTCTTCATGGGGCTTTATGGCCCTCTCTTCCTGTAGTAACAGTCTAGAAAGTTCCCCAGGCACCTCACAATCATCCTCACCTTCGTCCTCGGCTTGGTTGATCGGATTTTTGAAGTCATAACTGGCAGTAGCAAAGTCGTTATCACTGGGATCCAGAGTGGATGTGGACCTGTATTATGATATGTGAGTGTGTGTAAGACAAATAGCCATTTTGATAAAGTGCAAGATAGAAAAGAAAAAACAGGGAGCGTAAAATTTGTAATGCAAGAAAACGTCCAATGTTTTATTAATGATATATGAAAATGACAAATAATAAGCCCTAACAAACAAAGCCAAGGTGCCTCGGGTAAGGCATCGGGCCGTAGAGTTTCAAATTATCTGTTACAAATCTCAAAACAAAAGTTTATTACTGTGTAATAAAAGAAACGGGCACGAAGTCCTTCGCCGTCCAATTGTTCAAGCCACCGTTGGTAGTCGGGTAAATCCAGTTGTCGATATCTGACTCTTCTTCATCATCTTCAATTGCATTCACGCCCGAATTACTGATGCGCAGAGGAGGTCTTCCAATTCGCGCACGCCGAACAGCCCTTTGAGCTTCTGCAGTAAAACCCAAACCAAACTTGTCAGTCTTGTGTGCGAAGTCAGGGAGCTGACCCCAATTTGCATCAGACTGTTTTGTGATACGGTGGCAAAACCGGACTGTTTTGAGAAAATGCTGGTTTGCATTTTGAGTTTGTATTCGCAAAATGTCGCGGTAAGTAAGAGTCACCACCGACTTTTATTTTATCCAACTGGAAAGGAAAAAAGCACAGAAAAATTCCTTTTTCGAGATTTTGAGTACGGGGCGTAGATTATAGAAAGGGAAGGTATTAGCACCCTTTCTATCCATGGTTTTCCATGGGCTCTTAGGTACTTGCTCATCATTTTAAAATTGCTTCTGTATTTGTGTGATTTGAAATTTTTTTGTTTTACTTCGATTTAACCCTTGCTTCTGTCTTCAAGAGTGTTACGAAGTCGTTTTGAAAACTTTGTTTGAAAAGAGTGTAAGTATGGAAAAGTTTGTTTGTTTTGAGCAAGTACCTACTAGCATCTACCTACTCGAAAAAAGAATTGTTCTATGTTTGTTTCCTTTAGACATCACTATCCTACTATTAGTGAGTGGGTAGCACCGTCGTTGGAGTTTTAAGGGTCAATTCGAAAGGGACGTACGATCACTAAAGCAATGTTAGGACGTCTTAGTAATAACCCTAATGTCTTAAGATCAATATTTGAGGCAACAATTCCGAGGCAACCTTTCCGAGGTAACTTTGATCTTTGAGACAAAAGAGCGACCGCTAAAATACCCTATACTTAATGATCGTTTACTGAAGGCAACCGAAGTGGGAGTATACCCTAGGAGTGCGCATGTGCGAGTGATTCAATTTCAAGTTATTATCTTTGCACATTTAGGGTTTGCTAACCGTTTTAAATTTAACATACATTCTTGTCATGCAACCCTAATACCATACATCTAACGGTTTAATATTTGCAAGAATTTAAAGTGCGGAAAGTAAAGCTACGCTATTACAAGGCTTCAGGTATTAATTACATAGCCAAAAACAACCCGTAAAAAAAACGATAAACGAACGAAAAAGTCCTAATTAATCTATTACATCCCATGAGCAATTACATCAATATTGTAAAAAATAAATAAATGCGCGATGAATAGAGAACGAAGGGAAATTAGGGTTTTGACCCCGTCTAACCTAATTAAAAGAAAAAATTATTTTTGTTGTTTTTGATTATTTTGTAGAAAAAGAATAAGGTTTTTAAAATTAAATACAAATCTAATTAGTAATTAAATTAATTTAAAGAAAATAATTTACATGACCTATTTTTGTATTTTTGGTTATTTTTAAGAAAAAGAAAATAGAATTTAAATTAAACAAAACCTTAATTTCTAACTTGTTTTAATTTATTTACAAAATAATTAAAGTTACCCTAAAATTAAATAAACTAATTAAATTAATTTTTGTATAAAAAATAAATTCTAAATCTAATTGGATGAAAATTGATTTTATGGTTTTTTATGAAAAAAGAATTAATTTGGTGTTAGTAAAAATAAATTAAATGAATTAATTAAGAAAATATAAAGAATAGAGAAAAGGAATAATGGGCCTGAGAATCAGCAAATTGGAGGGGTGTGAATAACAAGCTCTTAGGCCCAAAAATCTGACCCATGTTAACTTCATGGATTCCATGTTGTGCATTGATTGGGGTGTATCATGGTCCTCCAAACAATGGCCTTCGGATCTGGCCTTATGGAAATCCAAAGGTTGAATCTTGAGGGTACATGGTGATCTCCCTGCCTTATGTGCATGCCTGATCATCTGAATGAAAATAATATGAAATAATGGGGGGACCTGGGATTCGAACCCAGGCCCCAAAGCCTTTTCCACTCCCCTTCACGCCAACTGAGCTGGGTGCATTTGTTGTATACAAAGGACCAAATAAACATTATAAAAAAAACACAACTTTGCTAAATTCCTGCGCGCGAAATTTCAAACGGAGCAATCATAGGCTACTACACTATCGTCCCTGTCCTCTCTCCGTTGGTAAAAGTCAGAGACTTTTACCTACGGACAAATGTCCATAGCTTGAAACCCTGCATATCTCAAAATCACGCACATGCATAAAAAAATGAAAACGAATGCCATGAATCGAATCGCCTTGGCCTACTGAACATCATAATGTCCTTCTTGTGGACCAATTTCACCTATACACAAAGACCCTAAAATGAGACCAAGAACCCTAATAATGGCAAATCTTTATAGAGTTAGAAAAAATGCAATTAATTGTTATGAACAACTTGCAAATGCTTCAAGGAACAAGAATATGTATGTAATTCATGCTATAAGTGCAAAAATCATGTGATTCGATTTCAAGAAAAAGCCATGGTCGTGGATCACTTACAGTGAGTTCTAGCGCTGGAAAATGCTTGTTCTTGATTGGTATAGGTTCCTTGCAATCCCAGGAAGCGAATGAGATGGCTAGGGGATCTTGAAAACGACTGGAAGTACAAAATCAAATAACCACTTTCTTTGAATTTTTCCAAGTTTGGTTCTGCCTTTGTGTGCCTCCAAACCCTGTTCTTTTTGGCTGCAATTGTTCACTATATACCAAGGGATGAATTAGGTTTAAAAATATGATCTCAATCTTTGCCAATTATGATTTTTGATCTTGATTTGATTCACTTGAAAATCTTTCCAAAATAGGCCAAAATCAATATTTTTGTGCCCACCTATGCCTTGCACGAATTGATTCACTTGCTAGCTGGATATAGGACCTGAAATGCGCACATGATCTTGAGGTTTCAATGATTTGGATTTTTTCATGATTTTTTTTATTTAAATGATTTAATTAAAATAAAAAATCAAAGTAAATAGAAAAAATAAGATAAAGACAAATGGGAATATCTAGGGCTCGTGGACCATGCTACCAACTCAAAAGAAGTGCAAAAAGTTAGGCCCATTTAGCAAAAATTGCAATTTTGAGGCATTTTTTACTTTTGGCAATTTTGCAAAAAGGGTCAACTTCACCAATGCATAACTTCTTCAATTTTGACTCTTTGAGGGTGTTATTGGACTTTTTAGAAATATTGAGATGTCCTCTAAGCAACCATTTTGGTCTCATCTCAATTGAGTCTTCCATGTTCATGTATGAAGCTTTGACAAAAAAAGGTGTTTTTGTTGACTTTTCAAAATGACCTATAATGTCCAAATTAATAACTTCTTGTGAGTGCATATTTTTAACTTGGGAGATGAATATGGATTGTAGAGCATTGCATCATCTTCAAAATGAGCTTTGGATGGGTCATTTCTCATAAAGTATGAGAAAGTTATGCTTGGTCAAAGTTGAGTTGACTTTTCCTACAAAACCCTAATTTAGCAACTTTTGGGTTTTGATGAGTTGTGAGCAATACTTGATGAATCATAATCAAACATTAATCAAATGATGAATAATACTTCAAAATGAGAATGTTGACCAAAAATCTTGAAGTTTGACTGTATGTGGGCCACAGTTGACTTTTGCCCTAGCATAGTCGATTTTCAAGCTATTGAGCAATTGACTGAGCAAACTTCCTCTGCAAGGCTTGAAACTTGACATGGATGACATTGAGAACATATTAGGACAATGGTGAGAATTTGGGATCCCTTGGACTCAAGTATCTTGATGTAACATGAAACCCTAATTTGAGGTAGACTGCCTTAGGAGAGAGTTTGTCTGGTCAACCCTTGGACTTCGTTGAGCAAATTTGAGGACCTCACTTGAAAATGTATTGAGAAATATGGGAGGGCAAATTTTGGGGTGCAAAAGATGGTAAATATGGATACTTATGGGTCATCTTCCCCGTACTTTTATATCCATCTTCCCATTATTATGATCTAAGGGTTCTGATTCCCTTTACTTCTTTCGAAGCAGAGTTTTTAACTGTTGCTAATATCAATCCCTCCCAAGTTACTCTAAATACATGGGGTATACTTAATACCTTTTAGATAGTTTGTTGTAGTTTGGACATATCTCCCTTTGTTAGAGTGTTTTCTACTTATTTAGGAAGAAATTCCTTCCTACCAATGGCTGGGTGGCCTTGCACCCCTTTTCATGGGAATTGTCTGCAAAAACAATTTGTCGATCCTTATAAGGATTGTAAAGACAAGTTTTAAAAGATAATGGGTCGGGATAACATCGCTCCCGTTGTAGTAGGGGCGAAGAGCGAACCCATTTTCCCCATGTCTTGTTCTTCAGATCTATGGCTTACGATGAGGGGTGAACCCACACGTCTTTTCTCCCCTCGACCGAGAAATGGTTAAGGTTTCAGAGTGCTTATGCCCCTAGATTTTAGCATCCTTATCAACCGAGATAGCGAAGACGACATGGGAGTGGAAGAATATTTAGGTATGGAAAAATATTTCCTAGCCTGACACTGCATGTCGTTGTATTTTAATGATGTTTGTTACATGTAGGTGAGATGATGGGTCCCTGTTGACAAGAAAAAAGAGTGATCGGTAAAGATGCATGTGGCTCATCAGTGGGTGATGTGTTCCTTAGCTCGAGACATGGTATGTGCCCGGGTAGTGGAACTAGGTGAGACTTCTAGAGCAATTGAGTTTCTTCCTCCCAAGGTTCCTAGGATAGAATAGGATCCTTCTAGGCCGACAAGAAACCATGAGGCGACGCCGAATGTGGAGAGAAAATCAGATGATTTGCCCCCCCTAAGCCCTCCTTATGGAACAACCAAACTTTCAATATAGTGGAGTTCACTGACCACTTTTTTTTTGGTTCCCGAGATCTTTCCTGACAATTATCAAATGCTTTATGATATGTCTCTTTCCTAGTTGTCCAATCTAATGGAGACTTAATTCCTGAAGTGCTTATTAATGGAAATAGCACAGAGGGAGAAATATTTCTGCACCCTCGGGGGGCTCTGGTTTGGGGATGTCAATGTGAGAAAACGCACTCGCGAAGGAGAGGCAATGATAAAATAACTAAAGGAGAGGCGAGATGCACTGAAGGCACTTGCTGAGGGGGCAGCCACTCAGGTATGTACTCAACTTGCAGAAGTGAAGGCTTTGAAGCAATCGCTTGGGAAGACTCGTGATGTCTATAAGGGTTTGGAGGAGTGGACGTCCCTGCTTATGGACGAAGCCGTGGCGACCTCTGTCTATCGTTTTGAGGAAGTGAAAAGGCAATTTGTCCTCCTTTATCCTCATATGGACTTGAGCTACATGGATCCTTTCTAGGTGGTTCGAGATGAATGACTAATGGATGAAGAATGATTCTTATCCCCGCCTTTTTTTGGTTGTATTTCTTTTGCCCATTCGAAGATTTTTTAATTGTATTCTTACGCCCCTTTAAAAAATTTTGTAATCGTTATGAACGACGACGTTCCTTTAAGAAAGCCTTTATATTAACTGCTTTTATCGCTATCGACTTTAACCTTTGTCTAAAGGCGTTTTCCATCATGATTGTCATGCAATAATACATTTTTATTTGATTTTAATTAATATACATTTTTCATTAAATTTTTTTATACTATCAATACATTATAATTATTTAAATAATTTATATTAAAAAAATTAAAATAAAAATCAAATATTTCAAATAAATTAGTAGTTTTAATTGACTTTTACATTGTAAAATATTTATATGGATGGGTATCTAACTAAATTCATTTTATTTTCCAAATCAATTTTCAATCTAATGTATTGTCGGATTGGACATGAAAACTCTTGATTCAAGGTAAAAAATTTGGTCTAATTGGGGGACAAAATACAGATTTACCTAATCTACAATAAATAATGAAAATTAATTAAACAAAAATTTGGTCTAATTGGGGGACAAAATACAGATTTACCTAATCTACAATAAATAATGAAAATTAATTAAACAAACAAATAAATAAGACTCTCAAAACTTGAAAAGCGTTAACAGTGTTCCATTCCTTGAAGAAATTCATTGAACGCGTGCAACCCTAGTTAGGGTTTTCTTCTCAAACTTCGATTCTCAATTCAAAAAGGGTTCGTTCTCTCAATCGCACCGCTGGATCCGTATCGTTTTCCTCCGTCGGTCGAGTCCCCTTTTTCCCGATCCTTCAGCGATCGTGGAAACATGTACGGGCCGAGGGGGTAAGTCGCCTAAACTTCATCTTTTTCTTAATTTTTTCGTTCTTGCTTTTGGGGTTTGATTTATGTGGATTAGGAATCGTATTCGTGATTGGGAATTGAAATTGGAGCTTTTTAAGAATTTTTGGATTGTGATTGAATGCGTTTTTTTTTTTGTAATTCATGTCTAGTTTATGAATTAACTTTGAGATTTGATTCATTGATGCATATGATATATAAGGGTTTTACTCTTTTTATTTGTTTTATTTAATGTTTTCTACCAATGAACATTGCTGTGAAAATGTGGAAAATCTGTAGGCATACTCAGCTTGTTTGGTTTTCTTTCAACCATGTGATTATGTTCTCTGTCCTGTCAGTGTTAGTGTTATGTCCGACTAATGGTTTGTGTCTTGGATGTTGACTGATCAAATGTTTTTCTGAGAAAATTGTATTGATTTGGTGGTTGTTGTCTTTTTAATTTGTTTTAAAATTGTTGTTTTGGGTTTGAAGTTGTGATGAATATGATAAAATTTATAACATTAGAAATTGAAATTAAGTATCAGGAAAACATGGGTTGGGTTTGGTTTTTATTAACATGTTGAGTGGGGGATTTTTTTTTGGGTATGGAAATTTGAAGGGCAATGTTGGGAAGCGGGGGGGTTTCGGACGGGTACGAGGTTGGCTCAAAGAGACAAAGAATGATGGAATCCAATCCATACTTCGCAGTGAGCAGTGGAGCAGGCAGCTTTCAACCTTATGGATATGCTGGTGGCTTTCAGCCTCTTCCTCCTTTTCCTGTGGTTCGTCTCAGGGGGCTTCCGTTTAACTGCACAGACATTGACATTTTGAAGTTCTTTGCTGGACTGACTATAGTCGATGTGTTGCTGGTCAACAAGAATGGACGATTCTCTGGGGAGGCCTTCGTAGTCTTTGCAGGAGCAATGCAGGTTGAGTTTGCTTTACAGAGGGATCGACAGAACATGGGTCGCAGATATGTGGAAGTTTTCAGGTGTAAGAAGCAAGATTATTACAATGCTGTTGCTGGTGAGATCAGTTACGAAGGAATATACGACAATGATTATCAAGGAAGCCCTCCTCCTTCCAGGGTCAAGAGGTTCAGTGATAAAGATCAAATGGAATACACTGAGATATTAAAGATGCGTGGACTTCCATTCAATGTGACTAAATCTCAAATTATTGAGTTTTTTAAAGATTACAAACTGATAGAAGATAGGGTGCACATTGCATGTCGCCCAGATGGTAAAGCTACTGGAGAGGCATATGTAGAGTTTGTTTCGCCAGACGAGGCTAAGAAAGCAATGTTCAAGGATAAAATGACCATTGGATCTAGGTATGTGGAACTGTTTCCTTCTACACCAGATGAAGCTAGACGGGCAGAGTCAAGATCAAGGCAGTAATCAAAGATGTTTTGTCAGGCATTGTGCATTTTGTTTTAGATGGTCAACCTTTTTATTCTGCAGTATTCTACTTCGATATTCTAAGTTTTAGATCAATGTACTTTACTATTTACTAGTTTGACTTGGTGGTGGTTATCTTTTAATGTCTGAAATGGATGCATGAATTGACTATTTATGGAAAAGGGCCTTCGAATATGTGGCTTGGTAAGGTTTAGGGATTTATCCATCAAAGTTGTTTTCTGTCATAGTAGGCTTTTTCTACACTTCAATTTTAATTTGTTTGGATGAATAATTTCGCAGGAGTATAGTGTGTACATTTACAGGCTATCCAATCCTACACTTTCAAGTTAAAGAAAGTATTACTAAAATTAAAATCAAAACTTGGGTTGATGATATTTTAATTTAATATTCTCCTCATAAAAAATAGTGCGTGGTTTTTTTTAATAACAATAATTTATGTTAATAATTAAATAAATTTTATTTATTAAAATGTTCTTATAAATTATAGTTATTGGATAAGTTTGAGGGACTGAGATTCAATAAATGAAAAAAATGGAAAAGAAAGTGAGATATTTTTATGAGATGGAAATAGTATATTGAGTTTTTAATTTGGAGGTAACATTCATCTTCCCATTGAATGTTGGATCAAGTAAATATTGATGGTGCAACTAAAGGCTATTATGACACCATCTTGTGAGGAAATTTTTAGAAACATAAAAGTAGGATTTAAAGGTAGTTTTGTTATTGATCTTGGTAACTACTGCTACTTTCTTTCATGTTATATAAATCGGAGGCATTAAATCTAATAGAATTTTTTTGATGGACCTTAGATTTATATTACAATTTGTTATTTATAGTCTAATACTTACGATACTTCTGATGATCAATGTATATTAATCATTTCAAATTTGTAAGTAATCATTTCAAATTTGTAAGTAAATTGGTTGAATAGTTTATCGATAAATTATTTGTTATCAATCTAATATTGTTTCCTTGAAATATCGATCGATTTCAATTTATTTTATCCTGCCATATTGAACAAGATTATATTCGATATTGATGATTGATTTATCATCGAAAAACAACTTTATAGACTCTTCTCACTGAATCTTTAAGTCTTTTAACACTTGTTTTATCTATAATAATTCACAAATTTTGTGTTATATTTCTAAATTTTACTTCGCTTAATCGAGCAATTATACTTTGTTTATTCTCCACACAACTAGGTTCTCGTAGAAGAAGGTACAATAGCATGAATTATATCTTCTTACTTAATGAACTTGCATAATCATCTGTGGAGTAAACTTTCAATAGTTCAACTTTCATCTCTTTAAACAAGCATCATCTCCTTGGAGTGACTTTGAGATATTATTGGACACGTTCTACAACTTACAAGTGTCTCACGTTCTACAACTTACAAGTGTCTCTCCTTTAGATTGTGCATAAATTGGCTGATCACACTAACTATATATGCTAAATCTGGCATAATATGCGTCAAGTAAATCGATTTTTCCACTAATTTTTTATATTGATTCTTGTCAACTTTAGTACTTTCCTCCTAACGCCTTATCCTATGATTTTGTTAAATGGGTGTACTTACTGATTTGCATCCAAGTTTCCAGTAAAAGATTAACACATATTTTTCCTAAGAGATAAAAATGTATTGTTTTGAATAGGATATTTCAATAATCAAGAAATACTTGAGTTGTCCAAGGTCTTTCATCTCAAATTTTTCTAATAACATTTCTTTGAGTAGTTGCCTCTCAATCAAATCATCACCTATAACAATAATATCATCAACATAAATAATAATTACATTTAGTTTTCCTCATTGCGAATGTTTAAAGACCAAATTGTGGTTTCCTTGTCTTTTCTTATAGCCCAAGCATGCTATGACATTTGTGAATCTTTTAATCTAAAGTTGGTGTAATTGCTCTAATTTATATAAGGTCTTCTTCAATCGACAAATATTTTTGGTTTCACTTGTAATATCAAAACCATGTGAAATCTCCATATATACCTCCTCCTCTATGTTTGCATGCAAAAAAATTTTTTTTACATCAAATTAATGGAGTTCTCAACTAAACTGAGCAACAAGAGATAACAATATCCAAACAATATTCATCTTTGTAATTGAAGAAAAAGTCTTATCATAATTAATGTCACGTGTGTGAGTATCCTTTTGCCATTAGTCTGACCTTATAAAGATCAAGGGAGCTATCGTCCTTGTATTTTCTTTCGAACAATTTTTCAAGTCTCATTCTTTTAAAGTGCCTTCATTTCTTTCATCCATTTGAGTCCAATTCTTTTCCAATGTCTTTTGGACATATTGTGGAATTCTCATTGTGTCAACAACTGTGATTAAACTAATATTATGGAGAAAGTTGTTTAAAGGAGACAAATTTAAAAATAAGATATTTATATATAGAAGGACACAATCTTTTATTCTTTATCAAAGTAATAACTAAACCGTCTAAGTCAGTATCACAAGTATCAGAAATATAAGAATAACCAATAGTAGAATCTTTTTTAGTATTTATCCCTAATTCAGCTAATTGAATTTGTTCCTAAAGATATTAGGTTTACTTCTCCTCTAATACACTAGAGTTGGTGCTGAAAGTATTGGTTCTTGCAAACAGAAGATATTGGAGGATGAATAGTTATATACTTAGGTTAATTTTAACCATTGGATAACTAGGAGCACTTATTATTGGTGTAAGCTTTAAAGGTCAATAATTTTATTAGAACTTAGTACTTGTATTGAATTATCTATTAACAATAAGTTATTTCTTTGTTATGTTTGCTTTTTAAAAATAATAACGTCCCTAGAATAGCTATTCTATTTAATAAAATATTAATTTTCACTTAATTATGAGATCCCATTAAAGATAAGGACATTATTTTTAAAGTATACATAGTCAAGCTTCATTGTGAAGTGAAATAAATTAAGGTATTACGACTATTATGTTGATAGATCGGTGATCACATCTTATGGATCATGGATAAACAATTATCAAGTCTTCATATATGTATGAATATTATGAGTAATATTTACACTAGATTGACCCACTATGAGAATAGTACGTAAAATATTATGCAAGTATCCTGAGTTATTCTCAAGGTGACAGTGGTGTACACAATTATGGTGTATACCACCCTTAGACCTGAAACCAATATGAATCTTAGACGTGGAGTCGAATAATTTATTGTCTATAAAAAATTGTTTGTAACAAGGTGACCATAAAGATGGTTGATGAGTACTACAAGTCATGCTAAGGACATGAGTGGCCTAGATGAAATTTTCCCATCATACACAACATGATATATGTATAAGGATCCAATATTGAATTGAACAACAGTAATATGTCTTGTTTTCAATATATACATGAGGGAAAAATGGAAACTATACACATAAACATTATCACATAATTTTTTTATATCACATGACTTTTTTGTGACTTAAGTAGCAATGACGTGTTGTTAGATGCCACTCACTGTTTATTATATTAAATATATGATTGATATAATTTCTAATGTGACGAGAACCTATAGGGTCACATACATAATGACAAGTCAATGAGCGATAAAATAAATAAGTTAAGCTTAATCGATTATGCATTATTGTGAAGCACTAGCGTTAATTAGAGAAACGTGGTACACCGTAAGATATTGGGGTACTTAGGCGAATTACATAGCACTTTAAGGTATAATGAGATTAAGTTAACTTTGGAACATCGTAAGCTACAATGAGCTTAAGTAGAATATGGAATACCATAAGGTATGGTGCACTTCAGTGGAATGTGAAACACAACAAGGTACGATGGCACTTAAGTGGATTTGTTTAGCTTGCAGCTGTTGTACCCCAAAATTTTCTCTCTCTTTTCTCAAGATATTTTCTCACAAGGATTTTCAAAAGTCCAATTTTGCACAAATACAATTGAATTTTTGATTCCCCATATAGTTTCCATGGATCACATTGGGCTTTCAGGCATCAAATCAAAGAAAAAGCAAACTTGCTTCGATTTCCTAAGTTTCCACCGGACTTTGGTCTCCTTCTAGTTTGCTTCGATTTCCCAAGTATCGATTGGACTTTTGCCTCCTTCAACTTGCCTTTGATCCATAAGGAAAAGACTTCCTCTGTGCTTGCCTTCGATCCACAAGGAAAAGGATTCTTTTGTGCTTGCCTTTGATCCACAAGGCAAAGGCTCCCTCTGTGCTTGCCTTTGATCTACAAGGCAAAGACTTCCTCTGTGCTTACCTTCGATTCACAAGGCAAAGACTTCCTCTGTATTTTCCTTTGATCCACAAGGAAAAGACTTCCTCTTCATGCTTGCTTTCGATTCACAAGGCAAGTATTTACTTCATGCCCGCCTTCGATTCACAAGGCAAGTACATCCTTCAGGCTTGCTTTCGATTCATAAGGAAAGTACATCCTTTAGGCTTGCCTTCAATCCACGAGGAAATACTTCCTTTATGCATGCCTTCAATTCACAAGGCAAGTACATCCTTCAGGCTTGCTTTCGATTCACAAGGCAAGTACATTCTTCAGGCTTGCTTTTGATTCACAAGGCAAATACATCCTTTGGGCTTGCCTTTGATTCACAAGGAAAGAACTTCTTTCATGCGTGCTTCGATTCACAAAGCAGTGGCTTCCCTCATGCTAGCTTTGGCTCCACCTCTAAACCCTTCAACACACAGTTTCTACACTAAGACACACAATATGGTCCATTCAAAGAAACATTCAAAAGGTCCATTCGAAGAGCATGAATTTGGTGGATTTGAAGGATATACATTGGTGGCCTATTCGAAGAATACACAAGCGGTGCCTTCTAAGGACACACAATTGGTCCACTCGAAGGACACACAATTGTTGGAAACAAGTTTTGTTTTGTCTTTTGATGAGTCTGGTTTAAGATGCTTGCTGGCCAAAGTCCTACATGCTGCCAAGTCCAAGCCTCCGGCACAATTACATTCGAAGGAAATAATAAAAGAAGCTTCGATTGACCAGAATGAAATGTTCGATTAGGCTAATAGGAGAACTTTACAGGTCAAACAACCAACGTAGATGGACTCAATCGAAGGAACCATGAGGATGAAACTGTGAGCAAATCGAATTGAAGCCCTGAGCCATCGAAGAAAGCCACTCAGTCAATCGAAGAACAAGGCTTGAAGGCATTCAAAGGAGTCAAGGAGTGAAACCTGTCCAGGTTCATTCAAAACCCAAAAGGGTAGGAAATCATCAAAAAAAGGCAACCTTTTTAAGGCTTTCGATTCTGCCTTCAAAGCCTGATTAATGGATGTTTCATTCCATTTCCATTCACCACTGCCCTCTATAAATATAGAGCTAAAGACACATTGTCAGGGACGGAAAAAAAAGAAAAAAACATTGCCACAGAAAAAAACATTTTTCCAGACACCCACACAATCAGCCAGACAAACCATTTCCTCCATAGATGCATTGCCTATACACAAGAGGTTGTCCCAGAAAACCATACCAGATTCTTAAAATACATTAAAACTACCAAAATCGAAACACACCTTGGTAGACCTTTTCAATCAAAAGTAAGCATCCCACTGGTAACAGGCCTTCGATCTCAAATTCATTTCATATGTAATTTAATTTTGATTGTATATTCATGTTGCATGACGTTTGTGATTGTTAATGTGTTACATGTAAAATATAAGGTAACAAGATACCTTTACTAAGGCATGTGAAACGGATTCTTACGAATCTCAAATCCAGGCATCCATGTCCTTTTGGCTTGTGCAGCACACATGTGTGGATTTTGAATTATATATATATATATATATATATATATATATATATATATATATATATATATATATATATATATATATATATATATATATATATATATATATATATATATATATATATATATATATATATATATATATATATATATATATATATATATATATATATATATATATATATATATATATATATATATATATATATATATATATATATATATATCTGATTTGTTTGCTAATGGAGTGTTATGATTTTATTTGTACTGATGAATGAATAAACAACTCAGATGGTAAAGGGGAATGTGTGCAGTCGAAAGGGCCTAGGTTCGATACCCAGGTCATGTATTATGTTTTTTCTAACATGTCATTTTCAGATCCAGTGTTCCCAAATTGAAGGATTATATCATGCACCATCATTCCCCTACTGCCAGATGCTGGCCAATCCAGATCCAGTGCCCCCAAATGTGCAACCCATCATGCGCCTTCGACCAAATTCTTCATTGGATCAAAAGACAGCTCTAGGCTTCTTTTTGATCCGGGCCTGCATTCTATAATTTGCACCCTTTTTCTTTTTTTACTGCATGGTCCATTTATTTTGTTTTTTTTTAATTATTTTATTTCTTCTAGTTTTAATCAACATTAAAATCAAAAATCATAAAAAAAATATTAGGCTTAGTGTTTTCTATTTGAATTAAATTTTGTTTATTAATTAATTAATTAATTATTTTAACCTTTTCTTTAATTTAAAACTAAATAGACTTAGGATTTTAATTAAATCATTTTTCCAAAATAAAAACAAACAAAAAGATTTCCTTTCACTTAGGATTTAGACGTTATTTTCAATTCACGCGTATTTATTTACTTTCACACTTTTTCATATTATTGTAACTGCTTAGTGGTTTGTAATAGTTTAATCTATGACTTTTACTTTATTGCTTTATTTTCTTCCCCATTTTGGACTTGTAAATCCCCCCTCCCCGAAGCCTTGTAATAGTTTAGGATTTATCTTCCTGCATTTTAAATTCCTGCAAACTATTAACTGTCTAGATGCATGACTAATAGGATTGTATGGCAAGAACATAATAATCAAACGCTAGCAAACCTAAATGCAAAGATAAATAACTGAATACAACACAATTGCACATGTACACCTCTAGGGTATCCCACTTTGGTTGCCTTCGGAAAAATAGTTACGACTCTCGAAACGTGAGAGATTTTAGTGGCTACCCTCCGGTTTAAAAAGATCATAAGTCCCTCGATTACCCTCTCAACGTTGCCTCGGTAAAAATGATCTTAAAACCCTAGGGTAGTTACTAATATTTCTTGCCAAGTTACCTTCGTGACTATAAACGTCCCTTCGAATGTCCCTCAAACATCCAAACGACTAGGGCTACCTACTCACTAATAGTAGGATAGCACTGTCTAAAGAAAAGGAGGAAAAGAACGAACCTTTCGAGTAAAGTAGATAGTTCTTAGATTTTATGTGTTGTACCCCAAAATTTTCCCTCTCCTTTTACTCAACACATGCCCATTGAGGTCCCCAGCTGGCCCAAGGATGACCAAGAATTGACCAGACAAATTCTCCTCCTAAGGCAATAAACCTCTAACTAGGGTTTCAATTTTCATCAAGATGTGTGAGCTCCAATGGTCTCAAATGTTTTCCATGGTCCTAATATGTCCTCAAGATTATCCATGCCAAATTTCATGCCTTGCCCAACAAGTTTGCTCAGTCAACTGCTCAAATTCCTGAAAATTAACTGTATTAGGTCAAAAGTCAAATGTGGCCTATATACAGTCAAACTTCAAGATTTTTAGCCAACATCAACATTTTGAAGTGATATCCATCATTTTATCAAGGATTGATCATGATTCCTCATGAAATGCTCCTAATTCATCAAATGTCAAAAATTGCTAATAGGGTTTCTATAGGAGAAGTCAACCAAACTTTGACCAGGCATAACTTTCTCATACTTTATCAGGAATTTTTCCACCAATGCTCATTTTGAAGAGAATCTAATTCCCTACAATTTCTATTCAGCCCTCAAGTCCAATAAATTACCATTTGAAAGATACAAGCTCAGACATTACAAGTCACTTTCAGAAAGTCAACAAAAGCCACTTTTTGCCAAGACCTTTTACATCAAGACAACATCTTCAAATGCAAAATTGATCAAAAGAGGGATTGAAGTAGAGGACCTCTAATCTTATTTTTGCACGGCCTTCCATTTTATACCTATTTTTTTACATATTTATTTTAATTTATTTCAAATAAATATAAAATGAATTGTACAAAATAATTGGAAATGGGCTTTGAGCTTTGGGCTGATGATTTGGTTTTCCTTAGGGCCCGTGATTTTGGGCACAAGTGTCCAGGTTCATTCAAGCATGGAAAGGGCAAGATTTTCATGTTTTGGAAACTATTAAATTTGTTTGATTTTGACATAAAAGCATGGCATTATGGTGAAGATTCTTGCCATGAAAGATTGTCTCTTCCCTCTCCACTATAAGTACAAGATATTTCCAAGCCAAACTCACGCTGAAAACAGCCTAAGAGAACTCTACAAAAATTTGCAAAAATATTCAAAGTTTATCATTTTCCAAAACCACTGATCCAGTCTCCTTCAGCCTAAACAAAAGGCTCCATCATGTTCCTGAAGGTGCCAATAGTCACTTCCATCCATTTTCAAAGTCCATAGCACCCTCAAACTGCCAAATCGCGTGTCACCGGCCAAACAAGGTTTGTCACATTTGAAATTTTAGATTTATGCGCTGTTGATGTTTTTGATGTTTTGATTTGTGATCAGGAGGTCCATTAGATCATGTGGGACGTGTAACATGGAAACTTTAGGGCCTGAATGGTGTGATGCCATTGTTAGGGCATCACAAACTGAAAAGCTTCACATCTCATAATCAAGGAGCTTTCAGATTAAATAGACATCACCACTGAATTTGTAGACCCCAAAATAGGGGGGTAGCCTTAGACTCCAACCTTGATTTTGCTTTTTTTGCAGGTTAAAAGTTTTGGGGTAGCCAAAGAAGGTGACCGGAGTTTGACTCTGGCACCTCTGAAACTTTGACTCTGTTGGCCCTATGTTTCTCCTGCCCATTGGCTCGTTCCAGTCAGCACGCGTTTTTTATTTTCAAATATATTTCTGATCTTGTTTTGTATATTATTTTGTTTGGTTAATTATAATAATGAATGAATAGGATGGCTGAGTGGTAAGGTGTGTGAGTATGCAACGTGGGAACCTGGGTTCGATTCTAGGAAGCCGCGTTTTGCATTTTTCTAACAAGTTTATTTCAGATCCAGTGCAATCAGGTCATATGCGTACATCATGTGTCACCAGATCTAGACCCTCCAATGCCAATACAACAAGATCCAAGCGTAGCAAAGGCGCGTCCTCATCATGGGCATCCAAGAATCCCCTCACTGGATTCCATTACAGCCCGGGCTTCACAATTTGGGCCCAACGAATTTCCAACAGCACACCCCCCATTTATTTGTTAATTACCCAGGCCCACTTTGCATTTTTCATTTTTTTGTATTGTTTTTATTTTGTTTTTTTCTTTATTATTCATTTAATTAACTAAATAACCAAAAAAAACATAGTTTTAGTTTTTTTTATTAAATTAATTTCTTGAAATTAATTAATAACTATCTTAACCATTTTTTTCTTTAATTAAATTTTAGGTATTGATTAACTTAGTTATTTTGGTTTGTTTTATAATTTAAAAAAATAATTAGACATAGGTTTTCTTTTAACCCCATTATTCTTAAATAAAAATGTCAAATATATTAGGATAGTTTAGAATTAATTTTTAATTTTTAATTTCCTTTTTTTCATTTAATTAATTAATTATATTTAACATAGCTTACTATTTTTCAAATAAACAAAAACAACAAAAATAATTTTATTTTTATTTAATAGTTCTTAGACTTTTTAGACGTCTTTTCAATTTCGCGCGAATTTATTTATTTCTCATAATGTAACTGTATACTGGTTTATAATAGTTTAAACAAGGATTTCATCGCTTTCTTTACTCCACCCCCCCCCCCCCCCCCCCCCCCCCATTTGGACATGTAAATATTCCCCTCCCCGAAAGCCCTGTAATAGCGTAGAATTAAATTTCCCGCACTTTAAATTCCTGTACATATTAACTGTTAGTAACTAGGCGTGTATGGAAAGACTAATAAACAAACGTTAGCAAACCTAATAACACAAGATAAATATCCGAACTAAACACAATTACACATGCGTACCTCTAGGGTATCCCACTTCGGTTGCCTTCGAAAAAACAGTCATGTCCCTTGAAACAGGGACGCTTTAGCAAAGACCCGTAAATCAAAATATCATAGTCCCTCGATGACCCTACAGTTGCCTTTCGGTAAATGATCTAGTCCCTAAACAAAATTGCTAAAGCGTCTCCACATGTTGCCTTTATGACTGTACGTCCCTTCGAATGTCCCTCAAACATCCAACGACAAGGCTACCTACACACTAATAGTAGGATAGCACTGTCTAAAGGATAAGAGGAAAAAAACAAATCTTTTCGAGTATAAGTAGATAGTTCTTAGATACTATACTAAAAAAAAACTTTTCACACTACACTTTCAAAACATTTTCAAAAAAATACTTTATCAACACTCTTGAGGACTGATACAAGAGTTATCATAAAGCAAACAAACTTTTCAAAAACAAAAAGCACAAAGGTATTTAAAAATGAGCAAGCATCTAAGAGCCCGTAGAAAACTACGGATGGAAGGGGTGCTAACACCTTCCCTTTCCATAATCTACCCCCCTAACTCAGAAAATCTCGAAAAGGTCTTTTTCTGTTCTTTTCACCCTTTCCTTTATTGGATAAAAGAAAAGTCGGTGGCGACTCTTGCTTACGACACATTTGAGAATACAAAACACAAACTAGTGTATAACAGTCGGTTCTACCACCGTATCACGCTATGCTCAAAAACAAACTTTTACACATACATGAAATTCTTTCAAAAACATTTTCAAAAACGTTTTATCAACACTCTTGAGGACCGATACAAGAGTTATCATAAAGAAAACTGCCTCACTATTGGCATTTCAAAATACTTTTCAAAAACACACAAAAGCACAAGGTATTTCAAAAA
Organism: Vicia faba; assembly: GCA_948472305.1. Lineage (NCBI taxonomy): Eukaryota > Viridiplantae > Streptophyta > Magnoliopsida > Fabales > Fabaceae > Vicia > Vicia faba. The sequence goes on from OX451739.1 coordinate 719,938,858, forward strand.
ATGAACTAAGCATCTAAGAGCCCGTAGAAAACTACGGATGGAAGGGTGCTAACACCTTCCCTTTCCATAATCTACCCTCCTTACTCAGAAAACTCTCGAAATGTCTTTTTTTGTTCTTTTCACCCTTTACTTTGTTGGATAAAAGGAAAGTTGGTTGCGACTCTTGCTTACCATAACATTTGCGAACACAAATGCAAAACCAATATAACAGCCGGTTCTACCATCGTATCATAGAACCGGCGACTTTGCTGGGGAGATACTTATAAAGTGGGGTTACCTTAGAGATTAGTTCATTTTAATCTGCTTTCCTTGTATGTTTTGCTTGCTTTACTTTTGAGGGTTTGTTTGGGTTTACTTATAAAGATCCTACACCCGGATCTGGGGAACATTTTTAGGTAAGTAGTAATAGATCGTGTGGACTGTACGGGGTATACTGAAACAGTTGAAACAATAGCTACGTTGGTGTGACACATTTTTTGGTACCGGTAGCCCTTGAGTAGTCAAGGAGAATATGGGGCCGCTGTGTGGTGTCATGAAGCACCAACTGGTCTTATAACCTTCAATTGAACAACTTGATCATTAGGAAGTAGTGAGGTAGTCGGCTTTGGTGCAGTCCAAAGTTGGTTGATACTCAATACTACACTCGTTGAGATCTGACTTCCGGGATATTTCAGTCGCCGATAAAGAGGCTTACGCTGAAACAATACCCGGTGAAGAAAGATCAGTGATATTGAGATTCCCTAGAACCCAGTTACTATTAATAGGACAGGTTGAGCCAACTAAACTTCAAGAGGATACTTACCTATAGAACTCATGCAATCCTAAACCTAAGGATCTGTTTGTGTGTTTGTATATATTTGTTTGTACATAACATCATAACATCATAATATGGCATGTCACACTAACCATTTCAAGGACTTTTAGGACTTATCTTTGTGTCTGTTTTGTAGGACATGGCTCCCATTCGCAGAAATATTATCCAAGTTAAGCTCGTAAGGGTGCCTCCTCAACTCAAAGAGTTGGAATCAAGGGTTCCTGAGAATTCTCCATTCACCAAAAGACATGGTCGAATCCTCAGTTTGGTCACCTCAAGGCGTGATGAAGACATGGTGAAAGTTCTCTTTCAGTTCTTTGACCCTTTACATCATTTCTTTACATTCCCCGATTACCAATTGGTGCCTACAATGGAAGAGTTTTCTCAGTTATTGGGAGTTCCTATTCTCAATCAATTACCTTTCAACCATATGGAAAGAGACCCAAAGCCTAAGGAGATCTCTCAAGCCCTGTATTTACAACAATCTGACGTTGTGACAAATTGGGAAACAAGAAGTGGTGTCAAAGGGTTTCTAGCCAAGTTTTTGTTTGAGAAAGCTCACCATTTTTGGGATACTTTGGACCTATAAGTCTTTGAAGAGGTGTTGGCCCTTCTCATCTATGGGATGGTACTGTTCCCTAATTCGGACCAACTCATAGACGTGAATGCGGTCAAAGTTTTCATGTCTCGTAACCCGGTGCCTACTTTACTTGGAGACATTTTGCACTCTTTTCATACTCGCACCATAAAGAGAAGAGGAACCCTTTTGTGTTTCACTCCTCTGTTGGCTAGGTGGTTTATTTCGCACCTACCTCGATCTGTGTTGAAGAATGAGCAAGGCATGAGGTGGTCTAATAGGTTGATGTCCCTCACGCATTCGGATATTCACTGGTGCCCTCGATTTGTGGAAGATGTTACCATCATTGATCGCTGTGGGGAATTCCCTAATGTCCCTCTCCTAGGCATTAGGGGAGGAATCACTTATAACCCTTGTTTGGCATTGCGACAATTTGGATATGCTAGGAGGGATGGTCCTCATGATGCACTGGTTCAGGGAATTGCCTTCGACTATGAGAACAATGTCCAATGGTACCATTAGAGGTTCATTCGAGCTTGGGGAATAGTGAAAAAAGTGGATAGCAAGACATTGGGGCATAAGAACTCCATCCCTTTGGAGCCTTATCTTAAGTGGGTATGAGCACACACTTAAAGTCTCATGATGCCTTACCCCACCATCCTACCTATCATCATGGAACCTATTGCCGAGACAGATGTACCTCATACTATTCTCCATCCTGACATGCCGACTACTCTCGAGGAATTGCAAAGATCTTAGATTCAACTCAAAGAGGAATGAGACACCTTTGAAACTCAGTTCTACGCAAGAGAGAAGAAGGTTTTAGAGCTTACAAGACAACTGCATGAAGAATAGAGTTTGAATGCCTACATTGCACCAAAGAGGATGCGCTCATGGGAAGCCCGAGTCCTGTTTAATTTAGGAGTTTTATTTTATCTTTGTTTCTTCCATTGTAAGCCCAAGAGGCATCATTGTAACCATTTAAACTTATAAATGCAATTAATGTTTGTTCTCTCTTTGTCTAAGCAATAAAATCTTAAAAGTCTTTGAAAACATTGCATAAGCATATCATGCATGTCATTACATAAGCAGGTATTTCAAGACAGGTTTCTTATTCTTTTCGCAGTTTATTTCAGCAAAAGAAATGGATCTTGAACAAACAGTAGGACCTTCAAGCTCAAAACGCTCAGTTCCAACAAATGTTCCTGGCTCTGGCTAAGGGGAAAGAAGATCTAAAAGCTCTTATCATCAAGGAGAAGACCAAGAAGGCAAAGAAACCAGCTGGTGTATTGAATTTGGGAAGAAGGTTCATAGGACCTACTAAGCGAGCTATAGATTTTGCAACCCCGCCAAACGAGGGGGACAATCAAGAAGAGAAGCCAACAAAAGAAAACAACAACCCTGAGACTGATGAGGAAGAGGCTGACTACTCGGAGGAACATTATCCTCCTGCTGATGATAAATACAAACAGCTGGAGGATCGTCTCAATGCTATGGATATTCAGAGGGTACCCAAGCTGGATTTTGAAGAGTTAGGACTGGTCTCAGGAGTGGTCATCCCGCAGAAGTTCAAAGTCCCCACATTTTCTAAGTATGATGGTGTCTTCTATCCTAAGATGGACTTAAGGTCATATGCCAGGAAGATTCAACCCCACACTACTGATAGGAATCTATGGGTACATTTCTTCCAGGAAAGTTTGTCAGGGACACAATTAGAATGGTTCTATCAACTGGAGGGAACTAACATTCGTAATTGGGAAGACCTGGCTGCTGCTTTTTACAAGCAGTACCAATATAATGCTGACCTCGCTCCAACCTGTACACAATTACAAAGTATGTCTATGGGTTTCAGAGAGGATTTCAAAGATTATACCCAAAAGTGGAGAGACCTTGCGGGAAGAGTCCAACCTCCTCTGTCTGATAGAGAGCTGGTAGACATGTTCTTGGGCACTTTATCTGGTCCATTTTCAACCATCTGATTGGAAGCTCTTCAGTTGGGTTTACTGAGCTGATATTAACCGGTGAGAAAGTAGAAGCTGGTATTAAGAGTGGTAAGATCCAGAGAGATGCATCCTCAAGTATAGTAAAGAAACCCTTCACTGGAAAGAACGAGGTCAGTGCTACTTATGGCCAGAGAAATCAAAGCAAAACTGAATGTCGTTCGACGGTAGGGGCTGTTATGATCTCTAATCTTGCATCAAATCAGCAACAAAACAATCAGCACAGACCAGAGTCGCCCAAAAGACAGTTCATTCGGATCAACATGACCTTATCTCAGGTTTTGTCACACTTGTTGAAATCTAATCTGGTCACCCTAAAGGAGGCTCCTAAGAATCCAAATGCTGCATTTCCCCGCTACAACCCAAATGCTCGATGTGCCTATCATTCCAAAAGTCCGGGGCATGATACAAACGATTGTTGGGCTTTGAAAAACAAAGTGCAAGATATCATTGAGGCAAAGGAGATTGAGTTTGATCCTCCTAAGACCCCCAATGTTATAACTGCACCAATTCCCAAGCATGAACCGGGAGTCCGTGCTATTGATGTTGTTTCCTCTACAGAAGATACCGATAGTGACTGCAACATGGACAAATGGATCTTCCCAACTATTAGTGGTGGACTCAACAATTGGGAGGCCAAGGATTTTGTTCCTATTACTTTTATTCAAGAGTAATTGTCTTTTAGTTTTTTTTGGGATATCTAATATTTGAACAATTGAAACTCTAAAGCCTTATGTCTTACCCGAGGCACAATGGTCTATTTGTGAGGGTTATTACTTCATCTTCATATGTCATTAATAAATCATTGAACATTTTGCATTCAAATTTTACGCTCTCTATCTTTCTTTTCTGTTTCTTACTTTATAAAAAATAGCTATGCTCTCTTACACACACCCACATATCAAACTGCAGATCTATATCCACTATGGATCCCATTGATAACGGTTCTGCTATTACCAATGATGACTTTGAAAATTCGATCTATCAAGCCGAGGACGAAGGTGAGGAATATTGTGAAGTACCATGAGAACTTGCCAGACTGTTACAATAGGAGGAAAGGGAAATACAGCCTCATGAAGAGCAGGTTGAGACAGTAAACTTGGGCACTGAAAAGGATAAGAAGGAAGTCAAGATAGGTGCCGATCTGGAGCATAGTGTCAAAAAGCGTTTTATTCAGATGTTACATGATTACATTGAGATCTTTTCCTGGTCATACAAAGACATGCCGGAACTTGACACTAATATTATGGTTCATCGCCTACCGACAAAAGAAGACTACCCTCTAGTAAAATAGAAGGTTCTTCATATGCGGCCAGAGATGTCAGAAAAGATCAAAGTTGAAGTCATGAAACAGTTCAACGCCAGTTTCTTAGCTATTACTTCTTATCCACAATGGGTTGCTAATGTGGTTCTGGTGCCTAAGAAGGACGGTAAAGTACGTATGTGTATGGATTACAGAGACCTGAATAGGGAAAGTCCCAAGGATGACTTTCCGCTTCCCCATATTGATGTTCCAGTTGACAACACCATACAACATAAGGTATTCTCCTTCATGGATGGTTTCTTCGGGTACAATCAGATCAAAATGGCACCTGAGGACATGGAGAAAACAACTTTCATCACACAGTGGGGCACTTTCTGCTACAAAGTTATTCCATTTGGGTTAAAGAATACCGATACAACCTATCAGCGTGCCTGTAGCTTTGTTTCATGATATGATCCATCACGAGATAGAGGTCTGTGTCGATGATATGATAGCCAGGTATCATACTGAAGAGGAGCACCTTGATCACCTACAGAAGCTGTTTGAAAGGCTGGAGAAATACAAACTGAGGTTGAACCCGAATAAGTGCACCTTTGGAGTAAGATCTGGTAAAATCTTAGGCTTCGTTGTCAGTGGCAAAGGTATTATAGTAGACCCTGCACAAGTCAAATCTATACAAGAAATGCCAACTCCTCGCACTGAGAAGGAGGTTAGGGGATTCTTGGGACGTCTAAACTACATTGCCAGATTCATTTCCCATCTAATCGCTACTTGTGAGCCAATCTTCAAATTACCGAAGAAAGATCAAGCAGTGAAGTGGAATGACGATTTCCAGATTGTATTTGTCAAAATCAAGGAATATCTTCAAGAGCCTCCAATTTTGATGCCGCCGATTGAAGGAAGACCTCTAATCACGTACTTAACAGTATTAGAGAATTCAATGGGGTGTGTGTTGTGGCAGCATGATGAGTCTGGTTGAAAAGAGCATGCAATATACCACCTTAGCAAAAAGTTTACCGACTGTGAAACAAGATACTCACTGCTCGAGAAAACTTGTGGAATTTTGGCATGGGCTGCTCATCGACTAAGACAATATATGTTGACTCACACTACCTTGTTGATATCTAAAATGGATCATATCAAATACATATTTGAGAAGCCCGCTCTCTCAGGGAGAATAAAAAGATGGAAAATGATCCTGACCGAATATGATATTCAATATACAACCCAGAAAGCAATTAAGGGAAGTGTATTTGCCGATCAATTGGCTCAACAGGCTGTAGACGACTACCAATCCATGAATTTTGAGTTCCCGGATGAGAACGTCATGTTAGTAACTGATTGCGAAGAACCTGGACCGGATAAAGGACCTGAAAGAGGATCCCGATGGACTATGGTTTTTGACGGAGCTTCCAACGCACTCAGCGATGGCATCGGTGTTGTGATCATATCTCCCGAAGGCTGTCATACTCCTTTCACTGCCAGGCTATGTTTCAATTGTACCAACAATATGGCTGAATATGAAGCATGCATTATGGGTTTAAAAGCTGCTATCGACTTGAGGATCAAATTCTTGAGTGTATTTGGAGACCCAGCCTTAGTAATCAGTCAAATCAAAGGTGAATGGGACACGAAGTATCCTAATCTCATCCCTTATAGAGAGCGTGTGTTGACACTGATTCCGCACTTTGAAGAAGTTACTTTTGAGCATTTTCCACGAGAGGAAAATCAACTAGCAGACGAGCTAGCTACTACGTCATCCATGTTCAAGGTCATGTGGGATGATGAAGCTCCTCAGATCACTATCGAGAGAATGGACGAACCAACATACTGTCATGAGATTGATACTGAAGAAATAGTGGACAAACCTTGGTTCCATGAAGTCAAAAGATATCTCAAAGTCGAAGAGTATCCCGAGGGAGCTTCAGTCAATGATAAGAAGTTCCTAATAAGGTTCTCTGCCAAGTTCTTCCTCAGTAACAAAGTCCTCTACAAGTGCAACCATGATTCTACTTTGCTTTGGTGTGTAGACAAGAGTGAAGCAGAGAAGATTATGGCAGATTTGCACGAAGGTACCTTTGGCGCCCATTCTAGTGGGCATACAATGGCTAAAAAGATCCTATGGGCAGGATACTATTGGTCCACTATAGAAGCAGACTGTTATCAACATTCATGAACTTGTCACAAGTGCCAGATCTATGCTGATAAAGTACACGTGCCTCCGGCTCCCTTGAACGTTTTGAATGCTCCCTGGCCATTCGCAATGTGAGGCATCGATATGATTGGGGAGATTAGACCTACAGATTCTAATGGGCAACGCTTCATCCTCGTCTCCATTGTTTACTTCACAAAGTGGGTCGAGGCAGCCTCTTTTGCTTATGTTACCAAGAACGTTGTGGCCCGATTCATCAAACATAACCTTATCTATCAGTACGGTATTTCAGAAAGAATCATTATGGATAATGGTACCAATCTCAATAATACTATGATCACTGAGCTCTGTACGCAATTCAAGATCCAACATTATAACTCTTCTCCTTACCGGCCGAAGATGAATGACGCTGTAGAAGCTGCTAATAAAAATATCAAAAAGATCATACAGAAGATGACGATGACATATAAAGACTGGTATGAGATGTTACCATTTGCTCTTCATGGTTACCGTTCCATAGAGCGTACATCAACAAGGGCAACTCCTTTCTCTTTGGTATACAGTATGGAAGTTGTCCTACCCATTAAAGTCTAGATCCCTTCCTTGAGAATCATGAAAGATGCAGGTTTGAATGAAGATGAATGTGTTCAAACTCGACTTGACCAATTAAACCTGATTGATGAGAAGAGGCTCACGACTGTCTGCCATGGTCAGATGTACCAAAAATGTATGATTAGAGCTTTTAACAAGAAGGTTAGATGTCAGGTATATCAGGATGGTGACCTAGTGTGATGTGGTGGGAGAACTGACTTGAGGTTTTGTGTTTGTGTTTGCAAATGTCGCGGTATAGCAAGAGTCGCCACCGACTTTTCTTTTATCCAAAAAGGAAAGGTGAAAAAGCACAGTAAAGACCTTTAGAGATATTTTTGAGTTCGGCGGGGGGGGGGGGGGGGGGGGGGTAGATTATGAAAAGGGAAGGTATTAGCACCCTTTTCATCCATGGTTTTCCATGGGCTCTTAGTTACTCGCTAGATCACTTGCTTTTGTTTGAATGTGATTGTGGTGTGAGTTTTGAAAGTATTTTGTAAAAGAGGCCATTATTTAGGCAACCTTTGTAATGATTCTCGTTCGTAAGAATGTATACAAAGATGTTTGTCTTTTTGAAAATGTTTTCATTGTTTGTAAGTGTTTGTTTTTGAAGATAGCAAGGATAGTTGTTTGAAATGGAGCAAGTAACTAAAAGTAATCTACCTACTCAAATATCTTTCTTGTTCATTTTCTTTTCCTTTGACATTGTTGTCTTACCATTGATTTAGTAAGCAACCATATCTTTGGATATAAACGGGACGGGAGTGGGTCATTGTATAACCATGATTAGCAATGTTACAAAGTATCTTAGCATTTTTTAGGGACCAAGATCATTTTGTAAGGCAACTTTGAATAGCGTCATCGAGGGACTATGATCTTATACTTGTTTGTTTTGCCAAGATACTTCACATGCGTAATATGGCCATTTTTGTATAAGGCAACCAAGTGGAGTAACCCTAAGGGTGCTTGTGTGCAAGTGTGTTATTTTTATGCTTGATTTTGTCTTGGATTAGGGTTATCTATTTGATTTGTTTTTATCTTGCCATGCAAACCCTAATTACTAGCATGGCATATAAAAGCGGTAAATTGCGTAATTTAAAGATTACTACGCTATTACCATATTTTATGGGGGTATACAAATTATGAATGGGGATTTGCAATAATGTAAACCTAAGTTATTATTACAACCATATTGAAATGTATAAGAATGTACAAGAAAATATGAAATGAACTTGTTTTGTTTTAAGAAAATATTTTTGGTCTTTTGTTTTAAGAAACAAAACAAAGTGTGAAGGAAATACTTTTGATGTTTACTGATTAATGGAATGGAGAGTGATAGCAAAAATAATGAAAAAAAGGAAAAGGAATTAGCGTGTTGCTGATAAAAATGAAGTCAGAGGTTCTGACCCTGGCACGCTGCAAAACAGAAACCTGTTAGCGAAAATGTATAAAGTCAAAAGTTCTGAACCCACTGGGAACGCAGTAGTTCTCAGAAGTTCTGATATTACTGGTAAAAAAACAGACTCCAAAAATGCTGGCGCCACTGACAGAACTTGGTCTCTCTCTCTCTCTCTATGCTAGTCAGAACCTCTGTAATTTGGTTATTTCTCCACAAAACAGAAGACATGCATAGAACAGTTATAACAAGTGTCATGGTGCTTCAAAAAATAAGAAATATCAGAACTAAAAAGCAGAGGCAAGCATGTATTTTCTAATCCTAACTCTGAGTTCTAGTTTCTTCAAGAAGTTCTGAACTGATTTATTCTCTACTTAAACAGGCAGGTGCATGAAATCTCAGAATATGTACAACATCAGAAACATGACATCTACATTGTATTTTTGAGCATGTAAATCTTGTAATGATTTGAGTAATTTGATAAGAGTCAGCAGAAGCTTACCTTGCAGCTGAAAAGATTCTATGGGACAGAGGTTGATCCTGAATTCTGGTGAGGTTCTGATCAACTTCTTCACGTGCTCAGCAGGATGGAGGTTCTCAACTTCTGGTACAGCAGAGAGGTGATGTTCTGATTTCTTTGAGTAGATGGATGGAGAATGTGAGGTAGTATGAGTACAAAAGTTTAGGCAGTTTCCAACGTGTGGATCAGAAACTGTGTGAATGGTTTTTAGTCAAGAAATATTTGAGAACAAGTGGAGTTTTGAATGCAAGGAATCAAAAGTTAACAAGGTTTTATGTGTTGTGTTTACAGTTCTTGGAACTCTTGGAATTTTGGCAGGAGTTCAAGGCTTTTCTTTCTCAAATTTTTTCGACCTCTTTTCAATGGCTAAAGGTGTTCTATTTATAGGCAAAGATTTTGTCATTTTGGAGAGGTCAAGTAGTGCCAACATCATACGCTAGATGCTGACTTGTTCTTGAAGCAAGTTCAAAAAAAAAAGGCGTGATAGTTGACAATTTTTTAGCCTGGACTGGATTAGCAAGAAGGGATTAAGGAAAAGTAAACCCGCAAGCAAAAAGTAACGCATGGACCCTCCCATACTTCTGTACAAAAGTTGCTTTTAAGGATAACAAGGGTATTTCTATGCCACACGTGGGGAGATCCTTTGGATAAAGACTCAAAAGTGGTTGTGAGCATTAAACGAGCATTAAATGATGATGAGATTTGTCAAAATCAGAGATCATGTAATTTGAGATTTTGCATCATTGCTTAATTCTGGATCAGAAGTTCTATCTAGGACAAACATCCAACTTATGATCTTTGTACCTTGTTGCCTCAGCATACTCTGAAGGATTACCCAGGCTTTCCAGTGACCTTCTTTGATTTACCTTTGAAAACTTTGGATTAGAAGTTCTACTTCAGTGTAGCATCCAATCTTCTGATCCTCTTACCTTCTGGATCCAGCATGTTCTGAAGGAGCTTTCAGGCTTCGTATTACGCTTTATTACCTTCTTTGCATTACCCTAGCAAAAATATGACTGAACTTGCGTAAATGCTGAAGAGCCATGTTCTGACTGAAGACTATGTGCTGAACCATGTTCACAACTTCTGACTGCACCTGCCTGGAGGCTGGCTCAGAAGTTCTGAAGTGTCATTTTTCTTAAATACTTAGAAAAAATCCCAAGTATTTAGAAATTTGACTTTTCCATAGTAAATTTGACTTTTGAACTTTTTGATGATACAAAATTCATATTTCAACATATCTTGATGAAATATGATTTTCGAGATTTGATTTTGATCCAAAAGTCAAAGTTTGACTTTCCTGTGTGCCAAATGATCATTTTTCCCTTATGAGTGATTTGCTTGGAAAAATGATAATTCAAGGCTTGGAATTGGATGGAAGCGAACTTGAGGATCCTAGGGTGATTCCTTGAGAAAAGAGAGGGCAAATTTAGGGGTACAACAGCTGCCCCTGTTCAATCTTCTTAAACCTGAAGAGTTAGACTGACGAGTCTTGCTATTCGTGACTCGAAGGTGGAAGATGATTGGACACTGGCTGCCCATAAATTTGCACTCTATGATATGATGATAGAAGGAATGGGCTTACAGATGCCATTTAGAGAAGTGATAGAATCTTGTCAGAGATGGGCTTGTAGATGCCATCTAAGAATGTTTCTTGAATTGTAAGTTGTAAGCTGAAAGAATGAGTATCAGAACAGAGTCCATGTCTGGAGCGTATCTGAATTGTATCTGTAAGTTGTGTCTGAATGAGTGTCATAATGGCATCCGTGTCTGGAGCGTATCCGAACTATATCTGAAAGGTTGTATCTGAATGAGTATCAGAATGGTATCCGCGTCTAGAGCGTATCTAAACTGTATCTAAGAGTTTAATTTGAATGAGTATCAGAATGGCATCCGTGTCTGGAGCGTATCTGAACTGTATCTGAGAGTTGAATCTGAATGAGTATCAGAATGGCATCCGTGTCTGGAGCGTATCTGAACTGTATATGAGAGTTGAATCTGAATGAGTATCAAAATGGCATCCGTGTTTGGAGCGTATCTGAACTGTATCATAATTGCATATTGTCAACGGTAACTGTTAATCTTATCCTTAAAAGGGTAAAATGTTAGCTAAAACACAAAGTTATGTTGCATGAGATGTATGATGCAATGTATTTGCTTTATCAATGTTTATGATATATGGATGCAATGTATGCGCATGTGAGCTGATTTATTGTATTGTTGTTTGATTGAGGAAAATAAATCCATGAATGCTGCTGAGGATATGTCAATTTTCATATCTTGAAGTTGAAGTACTAATGAACTTTTGTTGAGAGAAATAAGTTCTGTTGTAAGGGAAATTCCATGTACTGCTTGTAAGATCTGCTTGGGGAATCCTGAGAAATTTGACGACTTCTACTGGGGATTAATAATTTGAAATTTTGTTCCGCTGGGGAATTTAAATGACGTACTTTAGGGGATTTCTTATGGAATAGCCTAAAGACATTTTCCTATTCTTTCAACCTATCAGTAATTATCTTTCTCATTTTGTTTATTTGTAAACAGTAATCATGTTCAAATGCATATGTTCATCAATGAATCATTGGACGTTTTTGCAAACAAAACACAAGCGTAAAGAAAAAGACAAATAGTTTTTGCACTTTCAAAGGGGTATCCTTGTATTGACTTTGAATAAATATTTTTGTACAAAGGGAATAAACATTCTAGTAAGAGAATGCTGTCGTAAAACAAGAAAATTTTGATACAAAGAAAGATAGCTATGTGTAATAATCCCATGGGGTTCCCATTCTGCTATAGCCTTCGTATTTCTGAGTATCTTGTCTATTTTCCTTGTCCGAAGATGATTGAATTGATCAGAAACTCTGAGTTTGTTAGTAGAAGCCAAAGGTTGTCCGTCAAGTGATCCGATGGGACATAGTCATACGCTTTAATTCCCTAACTTTTTCCTGGACCGCCCTTTCGGGTTTTCAGTCCACCGAGAAACCCTTTTTTGCCCAAGTCTCCCTTTCGGGTTTTCAACTTGCCGAGTGTACAGATTTTTTCATTTTATCCCTAATTTTTGCCCGAACCTTTTGGTTTGTCGGGATGCCCTTGTTTTTCCTAGGTGTGTCAACCTAGTGGGTCTCTTATGCGTAGTATCTTTTGACTATGTCCGCGTTCGCAGGGTGTGGCAGGTCGTCGCCATCAATGGTGGTCAAGATCATTGCTCCACCGGAGAATATGTTTTTTATCACAAATGGTCCTTCATAGGTAGGAGTCCATTTTCCCCTGGGATCACTTTGTGGCAAGATGATACGTTTGATCACTAGATCCCCAACTTGATATACTTGGTGTCTGACTTTCTTGTTGAAAGCCTTGATCATCCGCTTTTGATACATCTGACCATGGTAAACAACAGTAAGTCTCTTTTCATCAATTAAGTTCAGTTGATCAAGTCGAGTCTGGATCCAATCGTCTTTGTTCAAACCTGCATCCTTCATAATTCTCAGAGAGGGGATCTGGACCTCAATAGGTAGGACAACCTCCATGCCATAAACCAAAGAATAAAGTGTTGCCCCAATTGATGTGCGAGCCGTGGTACGATAACCGTGGAGATAAAATGGTAGCATCTCATGCCAGTATTTATACGTGACTGTCATCTTTTGTATGATCTTTTTAATGTTCTTATTTGCAGCTTTGACAACACCATTAATCTTGGTCCGGTAAGGGGAAGAATTGTGATGCTGGATCTTGAATTGCTCGCACAGGGAGGTAATCATAGTATTCTTTAGATTCGTACCATTGTCTGTGATGATCCTTTCCGGGATACCGTGTCGGCAAATAAGGTTTTGCTTGATGAAGCGGGCAACAACATTCTTGGTAACAAAGGCGAAGGAGGCTGCTTCAACCCACTTTGTAAAATAGTCAATGGCCACTAGGATGAAGCGGTGTCCATTGGAGGCTGTAGGCTTGATCTCTCCAATCATATCAATTCCCCACATAGAAAAGGGCCAAGGAGCCGTCAAGACATTCAGAGGAACCAGAGGTACATGCACCTTGTCAGCATAAATTTGGAACTTATGGCAGGTTCGAGAATGTTGATAGCAATCTGCTTCCATGGTAGACTAAAAATAGCCTCCCCGTAGGATTTTCTTCGCCATCGTATGCCCACTGGAGTGGGTGCCAAAAGTACCTTCATGTAATTCATCCATGATCTTTTCAGCTTCAACCTTATTTATGCACCAAAGCAAAATGGAATCATGATTGCATTTGTACAGGATGCCATTACTAAGGAAGAATTTAGCAGAGAATCTCAAGAACTTCTTATCATTGATTGAAGCTCCTTCTGGATATTCTTGAGCCTCGAGATACCTCTTTACTTCATGAAACCAAGGTTGGTCCACAACCTCTTCAGTATTAATCTCGTGACAGTGCGCTGGTTCGTCCATTCGTTCAATGGTGATTTGTGGAGCCTCATTATCCCAATTAAGTTTAAACATATATGACATTGTGGCTAGAGCGTATGCTAGCTGATTTTCTTCTCGTAGAAAATTCCCGAAGGTAATCTTCTCAAAATGTGATAGCAATGTCAAAACATGTTCTTTGTAAGGGATAAGGTTTGGGTGCTTAGTGTCCCATTCCCCTTTGATCTGACTGATGACCAAAGCTGAATCTCCAAATACATATAAAGATTTAATTCCCAAGTTTATGGCAACTCTAAGACCAAAGATGCATGCTTCATACTCTGCCATGTTGTTTATACAGTTGAAGCAAAGTCTGGAAGTAAAGGGAGTATGACACCCTTCTGGAGATATGAGTACAACACCGATGCCATTACCAAGTGCATTGGATGCTCCATCAAAGAACAGGGTCCATCGGGATCCTTGTTCAGGTCCGTCATATGGCCTGATTTCTTCACAGTTGTCTAATGTCACGATGTCTTCATCCGGGAATTCAAACTTCATGGACTGATAGTGTTCTACAGCTTGGTGAGCGAGATGATAAGCTAATACACTGTCCTTTATAGCTTTCTGGGTGGTATACAATATGTCGTATTCTGTTAGGATCATCTGCCATCTAGCTATTCTCCCAGAAAGAGCAGGCTTCTCAAAGATGTATTTTATCGGATCCATCTTAGATATCAACAAGGTAGTATGAGTCAACATATACTGTCTTAGCCGGCGAGCAGCCCATGCCAGAGCGTAGAAAGTTTTCTCGAGCAGTGAATATCTGGTTTCACAGTCGGTAAACTTTTTGCTCAGGTAGTAAATAGCGTTCTCTTTTCAGCCAGACACGTCATGCTGCCCCAATACATACCCCCATTGAGTTTTCTAAAATAGTCAGATACATGATCAACGGTCTTTCTTTGACTGGTGGCATCAACACAGGAGGCTCTTGTAAGTATTCTTTGATTTTGTCAAAAGCAACTTGACATTCATCATTCCATCTGACTACTTGATCTTTCTCCAATAGCTTGAAGATTGGCTCACAAGTAGCTGTTAGGTGAGAAATGAATCTGGCAATATAGTTCAAGCGTCCCAAGAATCCTCTGACTTCCTTCTCAGTACGAGAAGCAGGCATCTCTTGTATTGCTTTAACTTTGGCAGGATTGACCTTAATACCTTTGTTACTGACGACAATGCCTAGGAGTTTACCGGACCGCACTCCAAATATGCACTTGTTTGGATTCAACCTTAGCTTGTACTTCTTCAGTCTCTCAAACAGCTTTTGTAAGTGATCAAGGTGCTCTTCTTTTGTTTGTGATCTGGCTATCATATCGTCTATGTAGACCTTTATTTCATGATGTATCATGTCGTGAAATAAAGCTACCATGGCGCATTGATAGGTTGCCCCAGCATTCTTCAACCCGAATGGCATCACCTTGTAGCAGAATGTGCCCCACTGTGTGACAAATGTTGTTTTCTCCATGTCCTCAGGTGCCATTTTGATTTGGTTATAACTTGAGAATCCGTCCATGAAGGAAAACACTTTGTGTTATGTCGTATTGTCAACCAGTATATCAATGTGGGGGAGTGGAAAATTATCTTTAGGGCTTGCCCTATTCAAATATCTATAGTCCACACACAGTCATACTTTTCCTTCTTTTTTAGGTACGGGAACAATGTTGGCAACCCATTGAGGGTAGGAAGTGACAACCAAGAATCCAGCATTGAATTGCTTCATGACCTCCACTTTGATCTTTTCTGATATATCAGGTCTCATGCGGCGAAATTTTTGTTTTACTGGCGGACAATCTTCTCTTGTAGGCAAATGATGTACCACGATGTTCGTATCAAGTCCTGGCATGTCTTCATATGACCAGGCAAAGATCTCAACATAATCATGCAACAGCTGAATCAGACGCTCCTTGACACTGGGTTCCGTATTGGCACCCACCTTGACTTCTTTTTTATCTTCCTCAGTACCCAGGTTGATTGTATCCACAGGTTCCTCGTGAGGCCGAATGGTTCTTTCCTCTTGTTGTAGTAGTCTAGCAAGTTCCCCTGGTACTTCACAATCTTCCTCACCTTCGTCTTCGGCTTGGTAGATTAGATCCTCAGAGTCACAAAAGGCCATAGCAGTATCGTTACCCATGGGATCCATAATGGATGGGTACCTGCATTTGTGAGTCTGGGTGTGCGTAAGGGTATATCTATCTTTAAAAGAAAATAACATGTAAAAGAAAAACAATGAGCACAAAATTTTATATTCGAAAAACGTCCATGATTCATTGAATGTCATATGAAGATGAAATAATAACCCTTACAAATGGACCATTGTGCCTCGGGCAAGACACAAGGTTTTAAGAGTGCGAATTGTTTTTGAATATTACATATCCAACAAAATGTAGAAGATAAATTACTGAGGGATGAAAGTTATTGGGACAAAGTCTCTGGCCTCCCAATTACGGAGTCCTCCACTGATAGTCGGAAAGATCCAATCCTCCAAGTTGCAATCTTCTTCACCATCTTCTACCGCATTAACCTCTCGGTTGCTAATCTTCAAGGGTGGCCCTCCAGCACGGGCACGACGTACAACCTTCTGAGCACTTGAAATGAAACATAAGCCAAACTCGTCAGACTTATACGGGATATCCGGAAGTTTCCCCCAGATGGTGCATCCACCTTCCTCTACTACTGCTTTGGCGTCATTCAGAGATGACATCCAGAGTGGAGGTCTTGTAATCAGGGACACAGTCTTGGTCATTGCTACCTCTTGGGGGACCTCTTCGAAGTGTTGAAAAGGAGTTTCAATGAACTCACCGTCCAATTCCACATACCTGAATGAATTGAGATGGCTAATCATATATTCTTCCTCTCCGTGGATAGTGATAATCTTTCCTTGAACCGGATATTACAGCATCTGGTGCAATGTAGAGGTGACAGCGCCAGCATTATGGATCAATGGCCGTCCTAGCAGACATGAGTAAGAGGGGCGGATGTCCATTACATAAAAGGTTGAATTGAAAGTTTGAGTCCCAACATTTATGGGGATATCCACCTCCCCATGTACTATCCTCTTCGAGCCATCAAATGCCCTTACGACTATGTTACTTGGCTTTAACATCAGTCCTTCGCAGTCCAGTCTGTCGAGAGCTTTCTTTGGTAAAACATTCAAGGATGAGCCAGTGTCTACCAAGACATGGGCCAGAGTTGTGCCTCTACATTCCACAGAGACATGTAATGCCTCGTTGTGATTTCTTCCCCTTGGTGTCAGATCAGCATCCGGGAAGCCTAGGCCGTTATCCGTTGTCAAGATGGCCACGCAATCTTGAAATTGATCAACAGACGTCTCTTGAGGCACATGGGCTGTCTTTAGGAACTTCACCAAGGCTTTCGCATTTGCCTCGGAACACAGTAGCAATGCCAGCATGGAGATTTTGGAGGGAGTTTGCCCCAAATGTTCAACTACATTGTAGTCGCTCCTTTTTATAATTTTCAGGATCTCCTCCATTTCTTTCTTGGAGGTCTCGGGGATAGTCAGTGATTGAGCCTTCGTATGGACATGCTCCACTTGAATACTTTTTCCTCGAATTTCAGTAGTATGAGTGTTGGTAGGAATGACAACAGGGGTTGTAACGGCTTCGTCAATAGGAGCACTTGCATAGATGATTATGGGTATGGAAGTAACCTTTGGAGCAGCCACGGGTCCAAAAACTGCCTTTGGGGGGGGGGGGGGGGCAATTTCTGGAGAAAAGATCTTACCGCTTCGGGTAATTTTACTAGTTCCGGCAATATTGCTAATGTTGGAATCTTCTTCTTCAGAGTTTATCTCTTCGGCGGCCGACCCATCTTGTTTGATGCCATGGTAGTAAATGTCCCCACCCTAATTCCACGACACAGTTTTGTCTGATTCATATGGGAATGGCCCAGGCATTGTGATTATTAGAGGAGTAGTTTTCGGAACCGATGTAATTCTAACGTGTCTTTTGGGGACCCTGGAAGAATTGGCGGAGATGGTAATGATTGAAACATCTTCAACAGGAATAGGTGAGACAGGAGTACTTTCGAACATAATCTCTTTGTTGTCTATCAAGCGTTGAATGCCTGTTTTCAACAAAGGGCATTCAGTTGGTAAGGATAAGCAGAGGTGGCAGTCTTCTTTACAACCCGGAAATACATCGACTTTCAACAAGTTTATCTTAATGACTGGGAGTGGAGTGACGAGTTCATCAACTGTTGCAACAAACAAGTCTTCTTCAATAGCATTGGTGTTGTGACCATGTCTGGGCATAGGAGCAGAAATGACGTTTGGCTTCTCGGGCGCATCAAACTCAATTTCTTTTGCTTCAATGAGGTCTTGTATTTTGTTTTTCAAGGCCCAACAGTTGTTAGTATCGTGACCAGGACTTTCGGAGTGATATGCGCAATGAGCATTGGGGTGATAATGAGGGGACGCTGTGTTGGGGTCTTTTGGAGCTTCTTTCAAAGTTTCCAAATTTGATTTCAGAAGATGCGGTAACACTTGAGATAGAGTCATATTGATTCTGGTGAATTTCCTGACTGGCCTTTCCACCCTTGGTTAATTACCTCTTTGTTGATCAGACGTAGGCTTTGGAATCATAACATCCCCTACCATTGGTCGGCGTTCGACTCTCCCTTGGTTTCTTTATGGATAAACAACAACCACCTCTTTCTTCCTAATAAAAGGCTTCCTCACAGCTGTAGAAGAAGATGAATCCTTCTGAATCTTTCCACTTTTTATGCCAGCTTCCACCCTTTCTCCGGTTAATATTAACTCAGTAAATCCTGCAGATGAGCTCCCAATCAAATGGTTAAAGAAGGGGCCCGATAAAGTGCCTAAGAACATGTCCACCAATTCCCTTTCAGACAGAGGGGGTTAAACTCTTCCAGCCAGATCTCTCCACTTCTGCGCGTAATCCTTGAAACCCTCATTTGAAGCCATAGCCATACTCTAAAGTTGAGTACGGATAGGTGCCAAATCAGCATTATATTGATATTGCTTGTAGAAAGCTGCAGCAAGATCGTCCCAGTTGTGGACGTTGGCTCTTTCTAGTTGGTAAAACCAGTCGAGTTGTGTTCCAGATAGACTATCTTAGAAAAAATGCACCCACAAGTCTTTATCAGCGGAGTGTGGTTGGATCTTTCTCATATATGATCGCAGGTGCATCTTAGGACATGACACCCCATCATATTTTGCGAACAAAGGCACTTTGAATTTCGGAGGAATCACAATCCCCGACACTAGTCCCAATTCTTCAAAGTCTAAGCCTGGCACCTTTTGTATTTCCATTGCGCTCAAACGCTCTTCAAGATGTATGTACTTATCATCAGCTGGAGGATACTGTTCCTCAGAGTAGTCTTCCTCTTCTTCCTCCTCTTCAGATTCTGACGGGACCGCTGTTTCCTTTCCTTTCCCCTCTTTCAAACCCAAACAAAGAACCACAATGTAAAGCAAACAAGTCAAACAATGTAAGCAAATAAATGTGATCTAGCCTTAAGGTAACCCCACTTTTATAGATTCCCCAGCAGAGTTTCCAGTTCTGTGATGTGGTGGGAGAACTGACTTGAGGTTTTGCGTTTGTGTTTGCAAATGTTGCGGTTTAGCAAGAGTCGCCACCGACTTTTCTTTTATCCAAAAAGGAAAGGTGAAAAAGCACAGGAAAGACCTTTAGAGATGTTTTTGAGTTCGGGGGGGTAGATTATGAAAAGGGAAGGTATTAGCACCCTTTTCATCCATGGTTTTCCATGGACTCTTAGTTACTCGCTAGATCACTTGCTTTTGTTTGAATGTGCTTGTGGTGTGGGTTTTGAAAGTATTTTGTAAAAGAGGCCATTGTTTAGGCAACCTTTGTAATGATTCTCGTTCGTAAGAATGTATACAAAGATGTTTGTCTTTTTGAAAATGTTTTCATTGTTTGTAAGATGTTTTGGAAATGTGAGTGTTTGTTTTTGAAGATAGCAAGGATAGTTGTTTGAAATGGAGCAAGTAACTAAAAGTAATCTACCTACTCAAATATCTTTCTTGTTCATTTTCTTTTCCTTTGACATTGTTGTCTTACCATTGATTTAGTAAGCAACCCTATCTTTGGATATAAACGGAACGGGCGTGGGTCATCGTATAACCATGATTAGCAATGTTACAAAGTATCTTAGCATTTTTGAGGGACCAAGATCATTTTGTAAGGCAACTTTGAATAGCGTCATCGAGGGACTATGATCTTATACTTGTTTGTTTTGCCAAGATACTTCACATGCGTAATATGGCCATTTTTGTATAAGGTAACCAAGTGGAGTAACCCTAAGGGTGCTTGTGTGCAAGTGTGTTATTTTTTATGCTTGATTTTGTCTTGGATTAGGGTTTTCTATTTGATTTGTTTTTATCTTGCCACGCAAACCCTAATTACTAGCATGGTATATAAAAGCGGTAAATTGCGTAATTTAAAGATTACTATGCTATTACCACATTTTATGGGAGGGGGGGGGGGTATACAAATTATGAATGGGGATTTTCAATAATGTAAACCTAAGTTATTATTAAAACCATATTGAAATGTATAAGAATGTACAAGAAAATATGAAATGAACTTGTTTTGTTTTAAGAAAATATTTTTGGTCTTTTGTTTTAAGAAACAAAATAAAGTGTGAAGGAAATACTTTTGATGTTTGCTGATTAATGGAATGGAGAGTGATAGCAAAAATAATGAAAAAAAGGAAAAGGAATTAGCGTGTTGCTGATAAAAATGATGTCACAGATTCTGACCCTAGCACGCTGCAAAACAGAAACCTGTTAGCGAAAATGTATAAAGTCAGAAGTTCTGAACCCACTGGGAACACAATAGTTCTCAGAAGTTCTGATATTACTGGTAACAAAACAGACTCCAAAAATGCTGGCGCCACTGACAGAACTTGGTCTCTCTCTCTCTCTCTCTATGCTAGTCAGAACCTCTAATTTGGTTATTTCTCCATAAAACAGAAGACATGCATAAAACAGTTATAGCAGGTGTCATGGTGCTTCAAAAAATAAGAAATATCAGAACTAAAAAGCAGAGGTAAGCATGTATTTGCTAATCGTAACTCTGAGTTCTAGTTTCTTCAAGAAGTTCTGAACTGATTTATTCTCTACTTAAACAGGCAGGTGCATGAAATCTCAGAATATGTACAACATTAGAAACATGGCATCTACATTGTATTTTTGAGCATGTAAATCTGGTAATGCTTTAAGTAATGTGAAAAGAGTCAGCAGAAGCTTACCTTGTAGCTGAAAAGATTCTATGGGACATAGGTTGATCCTGAATTCTGGTGAGGTTTTGATCAACTTCTTCACGTGCTCAGCAGGATGGAGGTTCTCAACTTCTGGTACAATAGAGAGGTGATGTTCTGATTTCTTTGAGTAGATGGATGGAGAATGTGAGGTAGTATGAATACAAAAGTTTAGGCAGTTTCCAACGTGCGGATCAGAAACTGTGTGAATGGTTTTTAGTCAAGAAATATTTGAGAACAAGTGGAGTTTTGAATGCAAGGAATCAAAAGTTAACAAGGTTTTATGTGTTGTGTTTACAGTTCTTGGAACTCTTGGAATTTTGGCAGAAGTTCAAGGCTTTTCTTTCTCAAATTTTTTCGAGCTCTTTTCAATGGCTAAAGGTGTTCTATTTATAGGCAAATATTTTGTCGTTTTGGAGAGGTCAAGTAGCGCCGACATCATATGCTAGATGCTGACTTGTTCTTAAAGCAAGTTAAAAAAAAAGGTGTGTTAGTTGACAATTTTTTAGCCTGGACTGGATTAGCAAGCAGGGATTAAGGAAAAGTAAACCCGCAAGCAAAAAGTAACGCATGGACCCTCCCATACTTCTGTACAAAAGTTGCTTTTAAGGATAACAAGGGTATTTTTATGCCACACATGGGGATATCCTTTGGATAAAGACTCAAAAGTTGTTGTGAGCATTAAACGAGCATTAAATAATGATGAGATTTGTCAAAATCAGATATCCTGTAATTTGAGATTTTGCATGATTGCTTAATTCTAGATCAGAAGTTCTATCTAGGGCAAATATCCAACTTCTGATCTTTGTACCTTGTTGCCTCAGCATACTCTAAAGGATTCCCCAGGCTTTCCAGTGACCTTCTTTGATTTACCTTTGAAAACTCTGGATTAGAAGTTCTACTTCAACGTAGCATCCAATCTTCTGATCCTCTTACCTTCTGGCTCCAGCATGTTCTGAATAAGCTTTCAGGCTTCATATTACGCTTTATTACCTTCTTTGCATTACCCTAGCAAAACTCTGACTGAACTTGCGTAGATGCTGAAGAGCCATGTTCTGACTGAAGACTATGTGCTGAACCATGTTCACAACTTCTAACTGCACCTTCCTGGAGGCTGGCCCCGAAGTTCTGAAGTGTCATTTTTCTTAAATACTTATAAAAAATCCCAAGTATTTAGAAATTTGGCTTTTCCATAGTAAATTTGACTTTTGAACTTTTTGATGATACAAACTTCATATTTCAACATGTCTTGATGAAATATGATTTTCGAGATTTGATTTTGATCCAAAAGTCAAAGTTTGACTTTCCTGTGTGTCAAATGATTATTTTTCCCTTGTGAGTGGTTTTCTTGGAAAAATGATAATTCAAGGCTTGGAATTGGATGGAAGCGAACTTGAGGATCCTAGGGTGATTCCTTGAGAAAAGAGAGGGCAAATTTTGGGGTACAACACCTAGTAATCAAGCGTATCATACTTCCGCAAGGTGATCCCAGGGGCAAATGGACTCCTACATACTAAGGACCCTTTGTGATCAAGAACATGTTTTTTGGTGGAGCCATGATCTTAAGCACTATGGACGGTGACGACCTTCCACACCCTGTAAACGCGGACTTAGTTAAAAGATACTACACATGAACAAAGACCCGCTAGGTTGATTGACCTATGCAAAAATAAGGGCATCCCGGAGAACCAAAGGGTTCGGGCAAAAATTAGGGATATAGATATGGAAAAAATCTGTACACTCGGTAAGTCGAAAACCTGAAAAGGCGGCTTGGGAAAAAAAGGGTATCCCTATAGACTGAAAACCTGAAAGGGCGGTCCAGGAAAAATTTAGGGATTTTAAGTGTATAAATATGTCCCGTTGGATCACCTTACAACTAATCTTTAGTAAAAACTATCAAGCTCAAGTGGTACTAATTAATCCAGTCAGCTTCAGACAAGCATCAAAAGAGATGAGACGCTTAAAGACATAAAGGCAATAGCAGAATGGAAACCCATTGGGATCAATTCACATAGCTATTTTTATTTGTATAATATTTTTGTATAGTTTTCATTCTTACGACGACATTCTCTTACTAGGATGTTTGTCTTCTTGTACCAAAACGCCTATTATAGGCAAAACCTATTCTAATTAATACAAAACTATCTCTTTGAAAGTGTAAAACTATTTGTTTTTATTTATTTTTTTCTTTCTGTTTTGTTTGTGAAAACGTCCAGTGATTATTTTTGAACATATGCATTTGAATGTGATTACCGTTTATAAATACACGCATAAAAAAAGAAAATAGTTACTAATGGCTTTAAGAAACGGGACAATGTCTAAAGGCCATCCACAAAATCCCCGCAGATAATTTCTCCAGCAGGTACAGAGGCAGGGGCATCCTACTATAAAGTCACTGCCATATCCTCAGCATACAGTCTAATGATGTCAGGTGTTCTTATATCCCCGGCGGAACAAGAATCTCCAATTACTGCCCCGGTATCTTAAAGAATTCCCTAACCTAGTTCACAAGCTTTTTAGGATTCCCCAGGAGGATTTCATAAAAATCCCCAAGCAGTTCATGGAGTTTCCATTCCTCAACAGAGTTTATTTCTCTAACAATGGAAATCCATCTCCCAGCATTTCAACTTCAAGAAAAATTTGAAGACTTACAATCTCCATCCCTAGCAACAATCAGGGATTTATTTTCCCTAGTTCAACAATACAACAATAGAATGACTGAGACGTTCATACATTGCATTCATACACCATTTTACAAGCGTCATAACATATGCAGCACGAGTGCATACATCACAATCTCATTTATTTTGAGAACATCATTTGCACTTCATGCATCATGACATTGCATGCATCTAATTCTTTACCTTTCAGGAAAGATCGATAGATGAATACCGTTAACAATTTTGAAAAGTTCCAGATTAATACCTGAAACAAGACATGATAACTATCTGTGGGCGAGTGATTATATATTAATATCTGAAAGAAGACAGGACAACTATCTACATGAGCATATTAAAGATTAACTCCTGAAACAAGACGAGGAAACTATCTTTCTTTCTCAGGTCAGAGATTAATTCCTGAAACTAGATAGGGCAGCTATCTCAACGACCAACACGAAAGCAAGTTCCAGATTAATACCTGAAACAAGACAGGACAACTATCTGTGAACAGATGATTGTAGATCAATTCCCGAAACAAGACAGGGTGACTATCTACATGACCAGATGAAGCAATCTTACACGGGTTCCTTCTCTCCAGGGTGCAGCTTTACACGGACCATCCTGAAGCGGCCCTATGCAGGCTCCTTCTCATATATCTCCAGATGCAGTCTGGCACAGACTCATCCTGAAGCAGCCCTACACAGGCTCCTTCTAATACATTTCCAGATAACAGTTAATTTCATTCTCCCCATAAAGTTACTGTGAAGCCTGGATTTTAACCAGAAAACAACAAACTTTCATCTCTCCAGTCCAGAGATAACTCCTCAGTAGAGCCATGGACAACTAAAGGTCCTAGACTCTATTCCCCACAGAGTTTTCCTTGAGCAGGAGAATAACAGAAATCAACTTTCCCTAGTGGAGTCCTCCTCAGACAATAGGAACAAGAATCTCCACAAAGAGACCCCTTACGAAGTTAGCATCTACTTTGGATGGCATATTTAAGCCCATCTCCGACAACTCTCAGTCATCTTCTCCAAATGGCATCTACAAGCCCATTCCTGATATCATCAACCAACGATGTTACTACACACGAGTGCAAATTTCTGGGCACTCTAGTGTTCAATCATCTTCCACTGTCAAGTTACGAATGGCGGACTCTCCAATCTAACTCTTCAGGTTTAAGAAGATTGAACAGGGGAAGCTTTTGTACCCCAAAATTTTCCCTTGCTTTTCTCAAGATATTTTCTCACAAGGATTTTCAAAAGTCCAAGTTTGCACAAATACAATTGGACTTTTGATGCCCCATATAGTTTCCATGGATCACATTGGGCTTTCAGGCATCAAATCAAAGAAAAAGCAAGCTTGCTTTGATTTCCCAAGTTTCAACCGGACTTTGGTCTCCTTCAAGTTTGCTTCGATTTCCCAAATTTCGATTGGACTTTGGCCTCCTTCAACTTGCCTTCGATCCACATGGCAAAGGCTTCCTCCGTGTTTTCCTTTGAAACATAAGGAAAAGGCTTCCTTTGTGCTTTCCTTTGATCCACAAGGAAAAGGCTTCCTCTGTGCTTACCTTCAATCCACAAGGCAAAGACTTCCTCTGTGCTTGCCTTCAACCCACAAGGCAAATACTTCCTCTTCATGCTTGCTTTCGATTCACAAGTTAAGCATTTACTTCATGCTTTCCTTTGATTCACAAGGCAAGTACATCCTTCAGGATTGCTTTCGATTCACAAGGCAAGTACATCCTTCAGGCTTGACTTCGATCCACAAGGAAATACTTCCTTCATGCCTGCCTTCAATTCACAAGGCAAGTACATCCTTCAGGCTTGCTTTCAATTCATAAGGCAAGTACATCCTTCAGGCTTGCTTTTGATTCACAAGGAAAATATATCCTTCAGGCTTGCCTTTGATTCACAAGGCAAAACTTCTTTCATCCGTGCTTCGATTCACAAAGCAGTGGCTTCCCTCATGCTAGCTTTGACTCCACCTCTAAACCCTTCTATACACAGTTTCTACACTATGACACACAATATGATCCATCCGAAGAACATGAATTTGGTGGATTTGAAGGAAATACATTGGTGGCACATTCGAAGAATACACAAGTGGTGCCTTTGAAGGACACACAGTTGGTCCACTCGAAGGACACACAATTGTTGGAAACAAGTTTTGTTTTGTCTTTTGATGAGTCTGGTTCAAGATGCTTGCTGGCCAAAGTACTACATGCTGCCAAGCCCAAGCCTCCTGCACAATTACATTCAAAGGAAATAACAAAAGAAGCTTCGACTGACCAGAATGAAGTGTTCGATTGGGCTAATAGGAGAATTTTCTAGGTCAAAAAACCAACATAGGTGGACTCAATCAAAGGAACCATGAGAATGAAATTGTGAGCAAATCGAATTGAAGCCCAGAGCCATCGAAGGAAGCCACTCAGAGTCAATCAAAGAACAATGCTTAAAGGCATTCAAAGGAGTCAAGGAGTGAAACCTGTCCAGGTTCATTCAAAACCCAAAAGAGTAGGAAATCATAAAAAAAGGCAACCTTTTTAAGGCTTTCGATTCTGCCTTCAAAGCCTGAATAATGGTTGTTTCTTGCCATTTCCATTCACCATCTCCCTCTGTAAATACAGAGCTAAAGACACATTGTCAAGGACGGAAAAAAAGAAAAAAACATTTCCATAGAAAAAACATTTTGCCAGACACCCACACAATCAGCCAGACGAAACATTGCCTCCACAGACACATTGCCTATACACAAGAGGATGCCCCAAAAAACCATACCAGATTCTTAAAATACATTAAAACTGCCAAAATCAAAACACACCTTGGCATGCCTTTTCAATCCAAAGCAAGCATCCCACTGGTAACAGACCTTCAATCTCAAATTCATTTCATATGTAATTTAATTTCGATTGTATATTCATGCTGCATGACGTTTGTGATTGTTAATGTGCTACATGTAAAATATAAAGTAAGAAAATACCTTTACTAAGGCATGTGAAATAGATTCTTTCGAATCTCAAATCCAGACATCCCTGTCCTTTTGGCTTGTGCAACACGCATGTGCGGATTTCGAATTATATATATATATATATATATATATATATATATATATATATATATATATATATATATATATATATATATATATATATATATATATATATATATATATATATGATTTGTTTGCTAATGGAGTGTTATAATTTTTTTTGTACCAATGAATGAACAAACAACTCAGATGGTAAAGGGGAATGTGTGT
Organism: Vicia faba; assembly: GCA_948472305.1. Taxonomy (NCBI): domain Eukaryota; kingdom Viridiplantae; phylum Streptophyta; class Magnoliopsida; order Fabales; family Fabaceae; genus Vicia; species Vicia faba. The sequence goes on from OX451739.1 coordinate 719,965,792, forward strand.
AGTCGAAAGGGCATGGGTTCGATACCCAGGTCATGTATTATGTTTTTTCTAACTTGTAGAATCGGTGTTCCCAAATCAAAGGAATATATCACGCACCATCATTCCCCTGCTGCCAGATGCTGGCCAATCCAGATCCAGTGCCCCCAAATGTGCATCCCATCATACGCCTTTGACTAGATTCTTCATTGGATTGAAAGACAGCTCTAGGCTTCTTTTCGATTCGGGCCTGCATTCTACAATTTGCACCCTTTTCCTTTTTTTACTGCTTGGTCCATTTATTTTGTTTTTTTCTCATTATTTTATTTCTTCTAGTTTTAATCAACATTAAAATCAAAAATCATAAAAAAACATTAGGCTTAGTGTTTTCTTTTTGAATTAAATTTTATTAATTTATTAATTAATTATTTTAACCTTTTCTTTAATTTAAAACTAAACAGACTCAAGATTTTAATTAAATCATTTTTCCAAAATAAAAACAAACAAAAATATTTCCTTTCACTTAGTATTTAGATGTTATTTTCAATTCGCACGCATTTATTTACTTTTGCACTTTTTCATATTATTGTAACTGCTTACTGGTTTGTAATAGTTTAATCTAGGACTTTTACTTTATTGCTTTATTTTCTTCCCCATTTTGGACTTGTAAATTCCCCCTCCCCGAAGCCTTGTAATAGTTTAAGATTTATCTTCCCACATTTTAAATTCCTGCAAACTATTAACTGTCTAGATGCATGACTAATAAGATTTTATGGCAAGAACATAATAATCAAACGCTAGCAAACCTAAATGCAAAGATAAATAACTGAATACAACATAATTGCACATGTACACCTCTAGGGTATCCCACTTTGGTTGCCTTCAGAAAAATAGTCACAACTCTTAAAACGTGAGAGATTTTAGTGGCTACCCTCTGGTTTAAAAAGATCATAAGTCCCTCGATAATCCTCTCGATGTTGCCTCGGTAAATATGATCTAAAAACCCTAGGGTAGTTACTAAGATTTCTTGCGAAGTTGCCTTTGTGATTATAAACGTCCCTTCGAATGTCCCTCAAACATCCAAGCGACTAGAGCTACCTAATCACTAATAGTGGGATAACACTATCTAAAGGAAAGGAGGAAAAGAACAAACCTTTCGAGTAAATTAGATAGTTCCTAGATGCTATGCTCAAAAACAAACTTTTACACATACACAAAATTCTTTCAAAAACATTTTCAAGAACGTTTTATCAACACTCTTTAGGACTGATACAAGAGTTATCATAAAGCAAACTGCCTCACAATTGGCATTTCAAAATACTTTTCAAAACACACAAAAGCACAAGGTATTTCAAAAAATGAGCTAAGCATCTAAGAGCCCGTAGAAAACTATGGATGGAAAGGGTGCTAACACCTTCCCTTTCCATAATCTACCCTCCTTACTAAGAAAACTCTCGAAAGGTCTTTTTATGTTCTTTTCACCCTTTCCTTTGTTGGATAAAAGAAAAGTCAGTGGCGACTCTTACTTACCGCAACATTTGTGAACACAAACGCAAAACCAGTATAACAGTAAGTTCTCCCACTGTATTACAACAACCCACACAAACAGTTATATAAATAGAACCCTTGTGCTAAAGTATTCTGACTTGATTAAATTCGATTTATGATACCCTAGTTGTAATGTCTATCTCTCTCTCTCTCGTTCTCTCTCTCTCTCACCACCCCCTCTATCCCTCTCTCTCTCTCACAAACACAAACATATAAACACACACACACAAAATCGTCATTTATAGTCGTTAACACTGAGATTGAAGGCACTTTGTTTGTGTAATAGAGTAGATGCATTTTCGCTCAGTGCTCACAATTGTTCTTTTGATTTTGCATCAACAATTATGGCATTAGCTAAGGGAACTTTTTATTTTCTACTGCATTTTATAATGCAATTTCCCTTCACTTATAGACTCAGGTTCATGGATATGTACTCTAGGAAGGCTAGTACCAAGGGTAATGAGTCGGGCTCAAACTCTAGATCATTTATGTTCTCCCTCTAAGACCGAGTATGAGTGAACTACTCATTAGTCATCATTTTTATTAATTTTATCTAAATATTTTTACTAATTTATTGATTATATTTTATATTTAATTATTAATTGATTAGATTTTTTTGATAAAATTGAAGTATTTAAATGACTAAATGATATTTTCTAAATTAATGTACCGTTTTGGAGGTTTTTAACCTATTTTGTAGGTCTTTGCAGTCAAAGAAAGGACCTGAAAAGGAGAAAACATGTTGGGGGCCAAACATACGTACACTTGGAGTAGCATACATATGCATACCGAGAAATATACAAGTGTACATAGTCCCCCATTTTTGTATGTACCCCCAGACGAACAATAAACCTTGCACTCATAGACCCTATAAGTATACATACGTCATATAACCTCTAGTAAAAAGTATATGTATGCCCTTGATCACGTACATACGTAAACTCAACATCAAGCAAGCATATGTATGCCCTAGAGGGCGTACATATGGAAACATACATATCTGGTCAAAAGCATAGATACACACCATCTGGCCTATGTATGCCAATTCTGGCTATTTAAAAGGAATCCTCATTTTTCATCTGTACATCAGACTTTTGACAAAAAAAAAACTCTCGAGAGAAGAAAAATACATTAAGAGCTACATGAAATAGAATTTAACAAATTTAGGGGTTGAAGCTTCCTTAGTTTCTCTGTATGTGTAATATTTATAATTTATGAAATTGTTGTGTTATAATTATGAGTATCTAAACTCATTAGTGTTAGGGATGAGATACTGTAATTGAAAAATCAAGTATTCTTAATTGATTCTAGTAATTGATGTTTTATTATTATTGTATGAATTATTTTAATTTGAGTTTAATACTTTTTATTTTCTGATCAACTTTAACTGATTTATGATTATATGTTAGAAAAGAATTTCAATAGATAAATCTTGACTTGAATATTCTTGCTAGTTATCACCTAGGCCTAGGGATAACACATTGAAACTATAATATTCCTAATAATTTAATACTTAATCTTATATGAAATTATCTAATGGTCATAGAGGATTAATTTAGGTTTAAAGGTTTGTTCACTAAGGAATTAGGGACATATAATATAAAAAATCAATAGTCATAACAAATAGTCAACAACAAGATCAATTTAGGATACTAGGAGACATAAGTTAGTCTTATCCCTAACATATTACATTTAATTAAAAATCAATTAGGTTTAATTTTAATTTATTTTTAAAATTCCAAAATAAACTTAACCAACATAACTCTTTTGTTCTACTAAAACATAACACCAAACTCAATCTTTCTGTTTTACATTCAGGATTTATCAATTTTACTACTTGTATGATTTAGTATACTTGTTACAAAGGTACACATGGCAGAACGAGGATCCAACTTGTTGTGATATTTTTTATGAACATGAACAAATGCAACACAACTAAACATACAATACTCAAGGTTTTGCTATATGAGAACAAAGAGAAATATGATAGGATAAATTGAATATGACTAAAATTATTTAAGACTCGAGATGAGACCCGATTAATCAGATAAGTAGCAGTAAGAACTTCCTCTCCCAAATAAGAATTGACAAAATACATTTTAAATAGGAGAGATCGAACAAATTCAAGTAACTGATAGTTTTTTCTTCCAACAACCCCGTTTTGTTAAGGGGTGTCGACACATGTGAATTTATGAATAATACCATATTTATCGATGAATTTGGAAAATGCATGCTTGACATATTCTTTACCACTGTATGGTCGAATTATTTTTATTCCTTTCCCAAATTGTGTTTTGTACCATATTATAAAACTGGGTAAATAATTCTGGTACTTATGATTTAGTATTCATTAAAAAATCCAGGTTACTCGAATATAATCATCAATAAAGAAAACAAAACACTTTCCACCATAAATATTGAGGAATGAGGAGGTCGCCAAACATTATACTGAATAATATTAAATAGTTTAGTACTTTTATTAAAATTGTAAGGAAAAGAAGCACACTTTCATTTTCCTAACTAAAAAAAAGCCTACTTAAATGACTCAATAAACTTTTGTAAAACAAAGATCTAAATGTAGACTTAATTGTATAAAATGGAGGATGTTCAAGACACTTATACTAAAGTCAAATTTGTGAGGTAGAAGAAGATCTAGGTCGGAGACAAGAGGACAACACTTTTTACAATCCGACTCCTCAAAGTAATAATAGAACACATAATTTTATTTAGGAATTCCAATTGTCTACCTCGTGGTAAGGTCCTCAATAACAAATGAGAAGTAAAAAAAATTATTTTGCAATTTTGATCACGGGAACGCTTATGGATGGAAATTGAATTGTTGGAAAGTGTGGAAACATGAAGCACAAACTTTAGCTTGAATGAAGTTTGTGATTCAATATTTCCAATGCAAACAACAGGAGCATGAGAGCCTTTAACAACACTTATATAAGAAATACTCGAAGGTGAAGTATAATAAGATATTAATGAGGAATCAAAATTCATACACTTAGTAGCCCAAGAGTTAAGAATCCAAGCATTCTTAGGTATAACACCATAAATAGAAAAATATAGGGAGCACAAACTCTTACCAGTAATTACTAACGATATAGTTCTAGAAGGATTACTAATGGAATCAAGAATAAACTTAAAATATTTTAGTTCATTCTAACTGAAAGAGGAAAGATCATTTCCCCACTTAGAAAAGCTTTTAATATCAGGGGCAAGTATAACTACACATGCATGATTAGGATGAATATATCAAGATCATCCTACTCAAATAAGAAGATGCTTACTTCCATGTAGTTTGAAACACGTGTCCTTTGTATTCCAAGTTCATTTGCAATGTTCATAGTAGTATTTGTTAGAACAAGATTTGGATCTGTGTTTAATCTCTAAGTTTTGATGATAACAAGCATATATTTTAGGAGAAACAATTTTAGTTCTAATGGTTTCATTGAGTGTGCTGATACATTATTAGAATCTAGATAGTCTTAATCAAGATATCATCAGAATCACCTTTTCACTCAGAAGAAGAACCATTGAGTTATGTTTCTAATGTAACATCAGTAGTTCTATGGCATGATAAAATTTCAACAAGAAAAGAATCTCAATGAGTGTCCAAGAAGAAAGAATTTATGATAAGATGTTGCTTCAAGATAAAAAATAAAAAGGATACAAGAAACAAGCCTCTAACATAGAAGATCAGAAGTCAAGACTAGTTCATTAGAAGAGCTGCTGCTTACAAGTCTAATAACGGAGTCAAGATTCTGAACACATATAGAGAAAGCTTCTACTCCAAGATCAGAAGTCAATACCAGTTCATCAGAAGAGTTGTTACTCATGTTTCTGAAGACAAATTCAAGATTCTGAAGGCTAAGAGAATTCATGGAATACGCACCTTTATTCCACATCAGAATTATTCCATCAGAAGAAAGGTCAAAGAAAAAAGATCTTATGGACTTATTTCTAATCAACATATTAAAGTCCATCAGAAGACAAGATCAAATGATGATATCTTCTCAAGCAAATCTACTCAACAGAAGTAATATTCATAAGAAGACATATATCATCAGAAGTACCACTGCATTCAACAGAAGAACTATTGTGACTATTTCTAATAGAAACATTAGCAGTTCTAAGGAATACTGAATGTTCATCAGAAAGGGAATCAAGTATGTTCTCAGGAAAGCGTCACTCTCATATCAGAAAACATATACGCTTCCAAAGAAATAAAAGAAATCATGATCAGACAATAAGATGTAACTGACATAAGCTATTGCTTTCAGCTTAATCCAATGATCAAATTTCAAGAGATAAGAAAGAAGGAATTCAAATCAAAATCATATGTACTGATATAAGTTGTTGTTCAGAAATCAGACATCAGATATGCAGCTTAAAAAAGCTGATTATCAAGAATCAAGGATCAATTCAAGAAGTATATAAGAAGAGCTTTCACCTAAAGAAGTCGTTCATCAGATAAGTCGTTGCTCGTATATCTGAAGACAATGCTCAAATATTTGAAAGACTATGACTCTACAACAAAGAAGAATCTTCTAGATCATTATCACTCCTCAATTAGAATTAATCCAGCATGAAGAAAAGAACCAAAGCTTAATAATTCAAAGACTTGATAATTAGATAGGTGTAATACGGTGGGAGAACTAACTTGGGTGTTTTGTGTTTTATCACAATTGTTGTAGATATCAAGAGTCGCCATCGGCTTTTCTTTTATCCAATAAAGGAAAGGGTGAAAAGAACATGAAGAACCTTTTAATAATTTTCTTGAGTTCGAGGGGTAGGTTATGAAAAGGGAAATTGTTAGCACCCTTTTCATCCATAGTTATCTACGGGATCTTAGTTTCTAGTTCACTTTGAAATGCTTTGTAAATGCTTTTGTGTTTGTTTGAAAGTATTTTTGAAAAGTGCCTTCGTTTAGGCGAACTTTGTAATGATTCTCGTCTCTATAAGAATGTATACAAAGTGTTGACTTTTGAAAATATTTCATGAAAGTGTTGGTGTGTTTCAAAAGATGTTTTTGTTTTGAAATGTTTATGAGCAAGAAACTACGAGCGTTCTACCTACTCAAAAGAAAGTCTTTGTTCTTCTCCTCCTCCTTTAGATAGTGTTATCTTACCATTAGTTAGTAAGAAACCTTATCATTGGATGTGAAGGGACATGCGTGGGTCATCGTACAATCATAAAAGGTAATATTGTAGGATACTTTAGAAATTGTCGTAAGGGACTAAGATCATTTACCGAAGGCAACATCGAAGGGTCATCGAGGGACTACGATCTTGTAATCCAGGGTCTTTGCTAAAGTATTCTACGTTCGAGGGACATGACTGTTCTATTTTAAGGAAACAAGTGTGGGTTAACTCTAGAGGTGCGAGTGTGCGAAGTGTGTTGTTTTCATGTATTTATCTTGAATTAGGGTTGTCTACTTGTTTTATGTCTTGCCATACAAACCCTAATTACTAGCAATAATATTGAAAGCGATAAATTACGAAATTTAAAATCCTATGCTATTACAATACTTTAGAGGACGGGGGTATAAATTACAAATGGGGGATGACAAGTAAATAAACCCTAACTATTACAAGGCTTTGATAATTACATCTATAATGTGCAAAAATAATAAAATGTGCAAATAAATATAGAGGAAAGAAATTGGAAAGAAAATGGTTTTTGTTTGAGTTTTTGAGAGGTTTTAAAGTTGACCTAATTAAATTAATAAAAAGAAAGAAGTTAATTAATTAAATCCCTAAATTCTTAGTTAATTTAATTTAAAAGAGTTAATTAAAACAAAACCTAAGTCTTAATTAATTTTAATTAATTTTTAAGAAAGAAAATATTTTTCAGGGTTTTATGTTTGAAAGAAATTAAAATGAAAATAGAAACAAAATAATAATTTAGTCTAAGTATTTAATAAAATATATTTTTATATTTTTTAATTAGAAATGATAATAATTAAAAGGAAATAATAGAAAATAAAATGAAAATATAAATTAAAAGTCATGGGGTTTTAAGAAGAGATTGGGAGGTTTGATAGAAAAAAGTTTTCGTTTTGGGCCGAAATAGTTTTTTCTAATCAGCAATAAAACAAAAAAAAAGAATGTTGGGCTGCATGGTGTGAAGTGATCAAGGGGTATGATAAATAAAATTGGAAAGGCCCAAGAAGAAACAGGCCCAACGTGCATCAACAAAGAAACAAGAAAAAATGTTAGAAAAAGAAACAAAAGGTGTCACTGGGGCTCGAACCCAGGATCCTTAGCATCAATGCCCTACGCGCGCTCCTCCTGCCACTGGGGTGACTGTTTCATACGGTATAAAGACAACTTGCATTAAATATAATATAAAACAAGTTCATGACTGTACTTCATCTTCTTCCTTGTGCCAGCCGTAACTCTGTAACTTTCTCAACTCTCAACCATTTCAGAAATTATAAACATCAAACTTGTTAGAAATTTCACCACGATTTCAAATATGTAAATAACTTAAGCAATGGATCAAAGATGAGCACGAATTTTAAATGGTACCAAATTTAACCTATTTTTTTTAGAAAGTTCAGGCTCAAAATTCTCATTTCTCAGGCAACATAAATGAATTCTAAGGACATGGTTAGTTTCAGGGCTATGATGTCTACATTTTATCTTTTAAAATGGAAGCCAAATGATGCTTGTATGAAGAGTTAGAATTTCAGAAAACTCACCTTGCATATGGAGATCGTGTTTTGAGTTAGAGCTCACTCCAAGGTGCTGCAATGATCATAATAGCTTCAGTGAACCTCCAGGAAGTTAATGCAATGCTTAACTGGATATGAGAATGCCTGGATTGTTCTGGAGAAGTCAAGTTACAGTGATGCAAAGTGAGGTTTGGACAATGGTGATGGAGGTGTTACAACTGTGAAATAGGAAGGGGTGATTTATATTTGATGTAAGGAATCTTTAGGATTGATTTGGAGAAGAAATGCACAAGTGGTTTATGAGATGGAAATTCTTGGGCAGAGATGACAAGTTATGGAGGTTTGAATGCAATTATGAGTTTGAGAGAGTTTCAGGGAGTTTCAATGCTTGCCAATTCATACCCTTAGTTGCAAAATAGTGTCTCAATTTATAGGAGAAGGTTTGAATGATTAAGGTGGTCAAAATCACAAGATCACATGTTTATGGATTTTGACTTGTTTTTGAAGTAACATTGACAAACATTATTCCAATGCATAGTACAAGGCTTGTAGGGTGGCTAAAAGCTTTAAACATGTTGCTACTGACTTTGTGTGTTGAGTGTATGCAGAGGGAATAAGTTAGAGGCTCCATACAAGTTGACTTTGTGATTAAAGTCACTTTTCCAAAATGGAAGTGTGAACTTTCTTCCTTAAATGGTAAGATGTATTGGACAATGCTTAAGTCAAGTGGTTCATAACTCAAAATCTTGTGTAATCTTATGAATAGCGATAGATACACAATTTAGAAGGCCTGCAAAGTGATATTGTACAACATGTCTTGCAATTTGGTTATGTGTTCTTCATAAAAATTACTTGAAAATCAAGAATGGATGCCTAACTTCTTGCCTTCGATTCTCTTAGCTCAAGTATGATCTCTTCAAGTTCTTGGACATTTTGAAAAGCTTGAAAAATCCTATACAACTTTCATGTTTTCCATTTTTTCTAAATCAAATTGGAGCTATGTGAAAAATGGCCAAGAAGTTAGAACAAAAAATCTGCCTAAACTAGGTCAAAATTTCACTAAGTGTTTAAGAAAAAATGCACGACTTCACGGGCCTATAATTCAAAATATAAGCATTTTTTGGATATGAGCCCTCTAATACAAAGTTATAGATCTCATCAAGATCTACAACTGTCATGTTGAAAGTTTCCTTTGAATCATCTTGCATCTTGGTAAAAAATTGGTATGAAGTAGTGAAGTTATCATGTACAAAAACACTTAGAAAAATTTCTATGTCTTGAAAAGTTTGACTTTTAAATTGACTTTTGACTTTCTTGATTTATTGATGATCAAGCTTAGTATTTTTTAATTTCTTGATGAATTTTGATCTTTGAAACTTAATGTTGATCAAAAAGTCAAAGTTTGACTTTTGGTGTAACAGTTGACTTTTCATCAGTTGACCAAAATTTAACTATCAATCCATTGATCTTGAAAGATGATTTGAGTCATGAAATTAGGTCAACATGTTAAGATTTAGTCCTTGATATTGTGCTTCAAACCATTAGATCATGTCTTAAGTCAAAAGTCACTGATCAGTCTATTACAGTAAAAACCATAAATTTTGACCATTTTACCCCTTTTATGATTTGGGCACTTTTCTTGAGGAATTGTGATCCAAATTTGATCAATTGGTGAATATGACTTCAAAATGTTAATATTGGACAAAAATATTGAAGTTTGACTGTAAGTTGATCTCAGTTGACTTTTTACCCGATATAGTTGATTTTCAGTCATTTGGTCAATTGACTGAGCAAAATTGTGATTCAAGACTTGAAACTTGACATGAGTATTATTGGAGGTCTATAATGATATATAAAAGTCATTTGAGGAATTATAAGTCCAATTGTTCTTGTGAAAATCAAAACCCTAATTTGAGGCATCAGTGTTTAGGAGGTGATTTGATCTAGTCAACACTTGTGCAAACTTGTGCCATTGGAGATTTTGTGAGAAATGTCTTGAGAAAAGAGAGGGAAAATTTTGGGGTACAACAGCTACCCCTATTCAATCTTCTTAAACTTGAAGAGTTAGATTGGTAGGCCTGCCATTTGTGACTTGAAGGTGGAAGATGATTGAACACTAGAGTGCCTAGAAATTTACACTCGCTGATGCACGAAGTAAGATGTTGGTTGATTGTATTAGGAACGGCCTTAAAGATGCCATTCAGAGTGACTGTTGGTAAAAATTGGAATAAGTACCAGGATAAATCTTTGGAAGAAATAAATCTAACCCATAAGAGGTCTTTTGTTCGCCAGTCTTTAACTGGAAGGAGTAAATCTAAATCAGAAGAGGTCTTTCGTTCGCTTGTATTTAACTGGAAGAAGTAAATCTAAACCAGAAGAGGTCTCTTAATCGCCTGTCTTTAACTGGAAGAAGTAAATCTAAACCAGAAGAGGTCTTTCGTTCGCCTTTCTTTAACTGGAAGAAGTAAATCTAAACCAGAAGAGGTATCTTGTTCGCCTGTCTTTAACCGGAAGAAGTAAATCTAAACCAAAAGAGGTCTCTTGTTCGTTTGTCTTTAACTGGAAGAAGTAAATCTAAACCAGAAGAGGTCTTTTATTCGCCTGTCTTTAACTGGAAGAAGTCAATCTAAACCAGAAGAGGTCTTTCGTTCGCCTGTATTAAACTAGAAGAAGTAAATCTAAACCAGAAGAGGTCTTTGTTCACCTTTCTTTAACTGGAAGAAGTAAATCTAAAATAAAATAGGTCTCTTGTTCGCCCATATTTAACTGGAAGAAGTAAATCTAAACCAGAAGAGGTCTCTTGTTCGCATGTCTTTAACTGGAAGACGTAAATCTAAACCAAAAGAGGTATCTTGTTTGCATGTCTTTAACTGGAAGAAGTAAATCTAAACCAGAAGAGGTCTCTTGTTCACATGTCTTTAACTGGAAGAAGTAAATATAAACCAGAAGAGGTCTTTCATTCACCTGTCTTTAACTGGAAGAAGTCAATCTAAACTAGAAGAGGTCTTTCATTCGTCGATTGATTTTTCCTAAAAAGGAAGAGAATTAGTTATATGTAATGTTATGATGCGTGCATTTTGTAATGATGTTCTAAATATAAATGAGATTATGCTATATGCATTTTGTATGCATATGTCATGATGTATGAATGTGTAATGTTATTGAAATGTGTCTTAATCTGGAAAATAAATCCCTGACTACTTCTAGGGAGTTTCGAGAAGCTGAATCCCAGACTTCTACTGGAGACGAAGAGTTTGTGTATGTTCAACTTTGTTTAGAGTGTTTCCACTGGGGATTCCTGCTAATTTGTTTGAGGAAACTCTATAGGGGATGTTGATTTCTGCTAGAGGAGTAGGGTTCAGGAACCTTGGTTAACCATTATTCTACATGGGGAATTTAATTCTCAAATACCCTGACTGGGGATAAAAGAGATGAATAAAATTATGATTTGTCTGGAGAGGATAAAGTTAACTGGTATCTGGTCAGACCCTAGGCTTTGCAGTACCTTTTTGCGGATAGTATCAACTTTATTGGGGAAGAGGGGTTTTGTCAGTTGATCTGTAGTAGTCTGAGGAGTAAACTCAAGCTGGGGGATATTGTAGTCCATTGAGGAAGGTATTTTGAAGACCTTACTAGGGAAATCAATTCAGCAGGGGAAGAACTTTTTGCAGAGTTTCTTTCTCAGCTTTGGAAGACCAATCTCAGTTAGGGAAGAGAATTTCCAAGAGATATGCTGATTGGAACTTTGTATGGTTTCACTCTGTGGGGATAATCTCATTGAAGTGACTCTGTGGGGATATCCCAAATCCTTAAGTAAATGCTTATTTCTATGTTTGTGCTTACATTTGTTTACAATTAATCATGTTCATATGCATATGTTCAATCATAGTCATTGGACGTTTTTGCACTCAAAACAGAAAAAAAGCAAAAAGTTTGCACTTCAAAGTATATTTGTATTGATAATCTTCCTATAAACAGGCGTTTTTGTATAGGGAGACAAAAATCCTAGTAAGAGGAAGTTGTCGAAAAAATGAAAAGAATACAAAGTGAAAGCAAAAATTGTATAGCCATGTGGTAGTGATCTCATTGAGTTCCAATTCCGCTATTGCCCCTATGTCTTCAAACATCATCCCTTACCGTCGAAAGAAGTTGGTTGAATTGATCTTGTACAATTTGAACTTTTTACCTTGGTAATAAAGCTGATTGTTAGTGATCTAACGGGACATAGTCGTACACTTTAATCCTTAACTTTTGCCTGGACCATCCTTTCGGGTTTTCAGTCCACTAGGATACCCTTTTTTGCCCAAGCCTCCCTTTCAGGTTTTCGAATTTCCAGGTGTACAATCTTTTGTATATATCCCTAATTTTTTCCCGAACCTTTTTGGTTCGCCGGGATGCCCTTACTTTTTCCTAGGTATATCAACCTAGCGTGTCGTTCTTTATGCGTAGTATTTTTTGACTATGTCCGTGTTCACATGATGCGAGAAATTTTCGCCGTCCATAGTGGTTAGCATCATAGCAATGACAGAGAATACTTTCTTGACAAAAAATGACCCTTCATAAGGGGGAGTCCATTTTCCCCTAGGATCACCTTGTGGTAAAATGATGCGCTTTATTACCAAGTCTCCAACTTGGTATACTCGAGGTTTGATATTTTTGTTGAGAGCCTTGATCATACGCTTTTTATACATTTGACCATGATAAACAACAACTAGTATCTTTTCATCAATGAAGTTTAATTGATCCAACCTAGTCTGCATCCATTCATTTTCGCCTAAGTCTGCTTCTTTCATAATCCTTAAGGAAGGAATCTGAAATTCGACAAGTAGGACGACTTCCATGCCATAGACTAAGGAGAATGGGGTTGCCCTAGTTGATGTTCATGCCGAGGTACGGTAGACATGAAGAGAAAATGGCAGCATCTCATACCAGTCTTTATAGGTCACCACCATCTTTTGCACGATCTTCTTTATGTTTTTGTTGGCGGATTCCATCGCGCCATTCATCTTAGGTCTGTATGGAGAAGAATTGTGGTGTTTGATTTTGAAATGCATGCAGAGTTCAGTAATCATGGCATTGTTGAGGTTGGTTCCATTGTCAGGGATAATCCTTTTGGGGATTCCGTACTGACAGATGAGGTTATGCTTGATAAATCAGGCTATAACATTATTGGTAACTGAGGCAAATGAAGCAACTTCGACCCATTTGGTGAAATAGTCAATGGCGACGAGGATAAAACGATGTCCATTGGAGGAAGTGGGCTTGATTTCTCTAATCATGTCAATGCCCCACATTGCAAATGGCCACAAAACAGTCATGACGTTTAAGGTTATGTTAGGCACATGAACATTGTCAGCATAGATTTGACACTTATGGAAAGTCCTCGAGTGATGGTGACAATCAGTTTCCATAGTCGACCAATAGTAACCAGCCCTCAAAATATTCTTGGCCATAGTGTTCCCGCTAGAGTGAGTGTCGAAGATACCTTCATGCATGTCTTCCATGATCTTTTCTGCTTCCTTCTTATCCACACAACGAAGTAGAGTAGAATCATGGTTGCGCTTGTACATAATCCCACTACTTAGGATGAATTTAGCTGTGAACCTTCACAGGAATTTCTTTTTGTTGATTGAGGCTCCCTCAGGATACTCTTGTGCTTCAAGGCACCTCCTCACATCTTGATACCAAGGCTTCTCCTCATCAGTGTTAATCTCATAATAGTGCGCAGGTTCGTCAAATCTTTTGATAGTAATTATGGGAGCTTCGTTGTCCCAATTGACCTTGAACATAGACGACATAGTTGCTAAAGCATCTGCCAACTAGTTTTCTTCCCTCGGGAAATGTTCAAAGGTGACCTCCTCGAAGTATGGGATTAAGGTTAGCATAAGCTCTTTGTAAGGGATCAAGTTTGGATGCTTGGTATCCCACTCTCCTTTAACTTGACTTACCACCAAGGCTGAGTCTCCGTATACACTTAAGAATTTTATTCTTAGGTCAATGGAGGCCTTTAGACCCAAGATGCATGCTTCATACTCGACCATGTTATTCGTGCAATCGAAAAAAAGTCTGGCAGTGAAAGGTGTATGGAAACCTTCGGGAGAAATGATCACATCACCAATTCTGTTGCCAAAGGTATTGAAAGCTTCATCAAAAACCATAGTCCACCAGAATCCTTGTTTAGGTCCTTCATACGGTCCAGGATTTTCATAATCAGTTATCAGTATGATATTCTCGTCCGGGAATTAAAAGTTCATGGATTGGTAGACATCAACAGCTTGATGGGCCAAATGATCCTCCATCACACTTCCCTTGATTGCTTTTTGTGTAGTGTATTAGATGTCATATTCAGTCAAGATAATTTTCCGTCTAGCTATTCATCCGGAGAGAGCTGGTTTCTCGAAGATATACTTGATGGGGTCTATAATACGGTGGGAGAACTGACTTGGGTGTTTTGTGTTTTATGCAATTGTTGCGGATAACAAGAGTCACCACCGACTTTTCTTTTATCCAATAAAGGAAAGGGTGAAAAGAACAGGAAAGACCTTTTGAGAATTTTCTTGAGTTCGAGGGGGGGGGGGGGGTAGGTTATGAAAAGGGAAGGTGTTAGCACCCTTTTCATCTGTAGTTATCTACGGGCTCTTAGTTGCTAGCTCATTTTGAAAATGATTTGTTTGAAATGTGTTTGTGGTTTGTTTTTGAAAGTATTTTTGAAAACTCCTTCGTTTAGGTGAACTTTGTAATGATTCTAGTCTCTATGAGAATGTATACTAAGTGTTGACTTTTGAAAATATTTTGTTTTGAAAGTGTTGGTGTGTTTTGAAAGATGTTGTTTTGAAAATGATTGTGAGCAAGAAACTATGAATGTTCTACCTACTGAAAAGAAATCTTTGTTCTTTTCCTCCTCTTTTAGATGTTTCTATCTCACCATTGATTGGTAAGAAGCCCCATCATTGGATGTGAAGGGACGAGCGTGGGTCGTCGTGTATTCATAGAAGGAAACCTATGAGACGATTTAGCAATTGTCGTGAGGGACTAAGATCGTTTTACCGAAGGCAACATCGAAGGGTCATTGAAGGAATACAATTTTTTTATCGAGGTTATTTACTAAAGCGTCCCACATTTGAGGGACATGACTATTTATTCGTAGGCAACAAGCGAGATTACCCTAGAGGTGCACGTGTGAAAAGTGTTTGATTGCATGCATTTTTGTCTTTGAGATTAGGGTTTTCTAACGGTTGATTTTATCTTGCCATACACACCCTAATTACTAATAATTATATTAAAGCGATAAATTGCGGAAATTAAAATCCTACGCTATTACATCACTTTGGGGATGAGTGTACAATTTACAAATGGGGATGAGATACAAGCCTAATTAAATTATTACAACCATATTGAATAGAAATAAAAAATATAAAAAGGAAAATAATGTACAAAGAAAGAAAAACAAACTTTATGTATTGACACATATCCTTATGCACCGATACATGCAACTTCTTGTTTCTGAAAAAAACAAAATCAACTCAGTATGAGTCAATACATAATGGTATGTGTCGACAAATTTCTTGTTTGTTTCGACACATTCGTGTTTTGTGTCAACTCATACACCTTTTGTCTCTCTGTATTATGCCTGGATAACAGTATGCATTGATGCATAAGGCCCTGTATAGACTCATACCTTTTTCTGTACCTAAAATGAGTCGACTCATGCGTGTTTCGTGTCGACCCATAACCTATTTTGCACCATATATGTGTCGACACATAGAGATATGCATCGACTCATAAGTTGTTTTTTCACTTCTAACATTATTCTGTTACATGTACAAGTCATTTCTTAACATATAATTGATAAAAATGAAAAGCAAGCATATGGTTTGCTTCAAGGCTATGATATCTACATTTATCTTAAAAAATGAATCACTAATGATGTTTGAAATGAAGATCTCAAAGTCAAGAAGACTTACCTTGAAATTGAAATTTGTGTTTTGAGTTTGAGTTGCTTTCAAGATGCTGTGATGATCAGAGCGACTTCAGTGAACCTCTAGGAAGTTTCTCCAGCCCTTACTTTGCATTGAAAGCTGCTGAGTCACTCCAACCTAGTCAAATGGTACAATGTTGTTTTTTGTTTGTGTTTGGAAGGTTATGGTAATGGCACTACATAAACTATTCTTGTGTTTGAACAATATCTATGTGATGTGAAGTGTTTGGATAATTGGTTAATGGTAAAGCTTGCAAGGTGGAACAATGGGTTGAGGTTTTGTTTTTACGAATGAAGATATAGTTGAATATGAGCAGAGGTTACAAAAAGTTCTGTTGGATTTTTCAGATTTCTTTCTCTTTCTCTTTCAACAAAAACCTCTCTTTTCCTCCAAAACCCCCTTCCCCTTGTGTGTTGTGAAACAGCTTATTTATAGATGAAATGGACTGAAATTTGGGAGGAAAATAAATAAGTTTTTTTTGAACTGTTTGGCTATACTATTTCATTTCTTTTTAGATGCAACTCTTATGTGCTAATTTTGTGCAAATATGGGACTGATATAGTGCAGGTTTGGACAGGGTTAGAGGCAAAATAGCAGGATTGTTTTGTAGCAGTTTTGGAGTGGAGTGACAGCTTGGTGCAGGGCTGGATTTGTACAGAACAACAGATTGTTTTTTAACATGGTTTTGGGCTAGTAGCAGCAGGCTTGGACTTGGCAGCATATCTATTTTTGGGGCTTTTCTGGACAACAACATTTGTAGCATGATACAAGTCTGGTTTTGTGGACAGATTTATGCAGCTTGTAACAAAGACAAGGCATATTTATGGATAGCATAGTGGCAAAGTTTGAAGATTGAGTCAAAGGGAAAAGTTCAAACAAGACAAAGTTTAGGATTTGTAACTTTGCAATTTTTAACTTAAAAAATGCAGCCTTGTTGTTTACTTGAAAGCTTGTAACAACTTGAATTGTCTTGAATTGTGGTGAAAAGATGCCATGAAGTAATGAAATGAACATGTATGGAAAACACTTAGAAAAATTTCCAAGTCTTGCAAAGTTTGATTTTTGATTTTCTTGATGATCAAATTTCATATTTTGAATGTCTCAATGAAATGCGATCTTTGAAACTCAAATTTGATATAAAAAAATTAAAGTTTGACTTTTCATTGTACTGTTGACTTTTTCATCAGTTGACCAAATTTCATCTATCAATCCACTGATCTCAGGAGATGAATTGAAATATATGATTAGGTCAAAATGATGTACTTGAACCCTTGAGATCATGTTTCGAACCAATAAGTCATGTATTGGGTCAAAAGTCAAAGATTGGTCATTCTCAATAAAAACCCTAATTTGGAGTCTCAGTGCTTCGGAGATGATTTCTTCTGATCATTTCCTTGAGAATCCTTGAGCATTGGAGATCCTTTGTGAGGAATGTCTTGAAAAATAGAGGGAAAATTTTGGGGTACAACAACTTCCCCTGTTCAATCTTCCTAAACCTGAAGAGTTAGATTGGCGGGTCTGCCATTCGTGACTTGAAGGTGGAAGATGATTGAACACTAGAGTGCCCAGAAATTTGCACTTGATGATGTGTTAGATGATTGTGTCAGGAATGGGCTTAAAGATGCCATTTGGAGAAGCGATAAGGAATTTGTTGGAGATGGGCTTGCAGATGCCATCCAGAGTTACATAAGAGGTCTGTTGTTTGGCAACTTCACTGGGGAAATAATCTGAACCAGAAGAGGTCTATTGATTTCCTGTCATTAACTGGAAGAAGTAAATCTATCCAGAAGAGGACTGTAGATTTCCTATCATTAACTGGTAGAAGTGGATTCTAACTAGAAGAGGTCTATTGTTCGCCTGTCTTTAACTGGAAGAAGTAAATCTAACCAGAAGAGGTCTTTATCGGATCGGGTGACTTTTCCTGAAAGGAAGAGGGCTAGTTGCATGAAGATGTATACATGGCACCATGATCTTCTCAAAATAAATGATATTGTGTTGTATGCATTCGTCATGTATGTAATATGATGTATGAATGTGAAATATTGTTAAAGTGTATCTTTATCTTGGAAAATAAATCCTTGACAAATGTTGGGGAGCTTTGGGATTTTAAATCCCGGACTGCTGTTGGGGATGAAGAGTATGCCCATCTTCAAACCTTGTTTAGAATGCTTCCACTGGGAATTCCTGTTTTGTTGTTTGAGGAGAAATCCGCTAGAGAACATTGATTTTGGCTCTTTGCTTGAGGAAACTCTGTGAGGAGTGTTGATTTCTGCTTGGGGAATATAGTTTAGAAGTTGTCCATTACTCTACTGGGGAATTATATTTAACTGGGGAGAGTGAAATTTAGTTGTTATCTGGCCAAAATCCAGGCTTCATAACAACTTTCGACTTGCTAGGGGTAATAAAGTTAACTGTTATCTGGTCGTATTCCAGGTTTCACAATGACTTACTAGGGAATATGAAATTAACTGTTATCTGGTTGGGTTCTATGCTTTGTAGAAAATTACTTGGGAGAATGAAGTTTAACTGTTATCTGGTCGGATTCCAGGCTTCACAACAACTTAGCCGAAATTAACTGCTATCTAGTCAGATTCCAGGCTTCGCAGCAAATTGATGAAATTAACTGTTATCTGGTCGGATTCCAGGATTCACAGTAACTTGCTTGAAAGGATAAAGTTGACTGTTATCTGGTCAGATTCCAGGCTTCTCAGTAACTTTCTTGAAAGGATGAAGTTAACTGTTGTCTGGTAAGTTTCCAGGCTTCATGGAAACTTAGATGAAATTAATTGTTATCTGGTCGGATTTCAGGCTTCGCAACAAATTTTTGAATTTAACTATTATCTGGTCGGATTCTAGGCTTCACAATAAATTTTCGAGAGAATGAAGTTAATTGTTATCTGGTTAGATTCCAGGCTTCGCAACAACTTACTGAAGTTAACTGTTATCTGGTCGGATTCCATGCTTCACAGCAAATTTCTGAATTTAACTGTTACCTGGTCGGATTCCAGGCTTCACAGCAAATTTCTGAATTTAATTGTTATCTAGTTGGATTCCAGGCTTCACATCAAATTTATGAGAGAATGAAGTTAATTATTATCTGGTCGGATTCCAGGCTTCACAACAACTTACTGAATCTAACTGTTATCTGGTCGGATTCCAGGCTTCACAACAATTGGCTTGAAAGGATGAAGTTAACTGTTATCTGGTCGAATTCCAGACTTCGCAGCAACTTACTTAAAAGGATGAAGTTAACTGTTATCTGGTCGGTTTCCAGGCTTTACATTAGCTTGTTTTAAAGGATGAAATTAACTATTATCTAGTCAATTTCTAGGCTTCACAGTAACTTGCTTGAGTAGTAACAATTTTGTTGGGGAATGCAAGGACTCTGCAGAGGATTAAGGGGTTTTGTTGATTGATTTGTAATAGTTTGAGAGGCCAACTCAAGCTGGGGAATTTGTAGTTTGTTGGGGAAATAAACCCGGTTAAAGAGAATATTTGACGACCATCCGGGGAAGTGACTTCTCTAGGTAGAACTCCACAAGGCTTCTTTTTAAGACCAACTCAGCTGGGGAGAGGATATTTCGAGAGATTGGAGCTCTGGCTGGGGATTGCATGGATCCGTCTCTATGGGGGTAATCTTATTGAAGTATCTCTTTGGGGATATCCCAGATCCTTTATGTATACATTTGTTAACAATTTAATCATGTTCATATGCATATGTTCATTCAATTATAGTCATTGGACACTTTTGTACTCAAAACAGAAAAAACAAAAAGTTTGCACTTCAAGTATATATTGATGTTTGCTTATAAACAGGCGTTTTTGTACAAGGAGACAGAGATCCTAGTAATAGGAAATTGTCGAAATAATAAAGTGAATACAAAGTGAAAACACAAATAATAGCCATGTGGAAGTAATCTCATTGGGTTCCAACTCCTCTATTGCCCCTATGTCTTCGAACATCACCCCTTGCCATTAAAATAAGTTGATTGAATTGATCTTGGAACTTTTGAACTTTTGACCTTGGTAATAAAGTTGGTTGATGAGATCCAACGGGACATAATTGTATGCTTTAATCCCTAACTTTTTCCTGGGTCGCCCTTTCTGGTTTTCAGTCCACCAGGATACCCATTTTTGTCCAAGCCGCCCTTTCGGATTTTCAACTTGCCAGGTGTACAATCTTTTGTATATATCCATAACTTTTTCCCGAACCCTTTTGGTTCGCCGAGATGCCCTTATTTTTGCCTAGGTACGTCAATCTAGTGGGTCATTCTTTATGCGTAGTATTTTTTGACTATGTCCACATTCACATGATGCAGGAAATCTTCACCGTCTGTAGTTGTTAGCATCATGGCACCACCAGAGAATACTTTCTTGACAACAAATGGTACTTTGTAAGTGGGAGTCCATTTTCCCCTGGGATTGCCTTGTGGAAAAATGATGCACTTTATTACCAAGTCGCCAATCTGATATACTCGAGACTTGATCTTCTTGTTGAACGCTTTGATCATACGCTTTTGATATATTTGTCCATGACACACAACATCCAATCTCTTCTCATCGATTAAGTTCAACTGATCCAATCTAATCTGAATACATTCGTCTTCGCCTACATTCTTATTTCATAATCCTTAGAGAAGGAATATGAACTTCGACAGGCAGGATGACTTCCATGCCATAGACCAAAGAGAAAAAAGTTGCCTCAGTTGACGTTCGAGCTGAAGTAAGGTAGCCACGAAGAGCAAACGGTAGCATCGCATTCCAGTCTTTGTAGGTTACTACCATCTTTTTCACAATCTTCTTTATGTTTTTATTGGCAGCTTCCATTGCGCCATTCATCTTAGGTCTGTATGGAGAAGAACTGTGATGTTTGATTTTGAACTAAGTGCAGAGTTCTGTAATCATATCATTGTTGATATTGGTTCCGTTTTCAATGATGATCCTTTTGGGGATACCATTTGGTGAAGTAGTCAATAGCAACAAGGATGAAACAGTGTCCATTGGAAGCAGTAGGCTTGATCTCTCCAATCATGTCAATGCCTCACATTGCGAACGACCATAGAGAAGTCATGGAATTCAAGGGTATTGGAGGTACGTGGACCTTGTCGGCATAGATCCGACACTTGTGGTAAGTCCTTGAGTGACAGTGACAATCAGTTTCCATTGTCGACCAATAGTAACCAGCTCTAAGAATTTTCTTGGCCATAGTGTGCCCACTAGAGTGGGTTCTAAAGATGCCCTCGTGCATGTTTTCCATGATCTTCTCTGCCTCCTTCTTGTCCAGACACCAAAGTAGAGTAGAATCATGGTTGTGCTTGTACATGATTCCATTACTTAGGAAGAATTTGACTAAAAATCTTCGTAAAAATGTCTTATCATTGATGGAAGCTCCTTCAGGATACTCTTGTGCTTCAAGATATATCCTTACTTCATGGTACCATGGCTTTTCTTTGTCGGTGTCTGTTGTATCCCAAAATTTTCCCTCTCATTTTACTCAAAACATACTATTTGAGGTCCTCAACTTGCTCAAGGATGCCCAAGAACTAACCAAACAAATGCTCTCCTAAGACAATGAACCTCAAACTAGGGTTTCCATTTTCATCAAGAGGGGTGAACTCCGAAGGTCTCAAATCTTTTCCATGGTCTTAATATGTTCTCAAGACCATCTATGTCAAGTTTCATGCCTTGCACAAGAAGTTTGCCCAGTCAACTGCTCAGATGCTTGAAAATCAACTGTATTTGGTCAAAAGTCAACTGTGGCCCACATACAGTCAAACTTCAAGATTTTTGGTAAACATCAACATTTTGAAGTTAAATTCATCATTTGATCAAAGGTTGATCATGATTCCTCAAGAAATGCTCCTAATTCATCAAAACTCAAAAGTTGCTAAATTAGGGTTTCTCAGGAAAAAGTCAACCAAACTTTGACCAGGCATAACTTCCACATAATTTATCAGAAATTTCTCATCAAAGGCTCATTTTGAATAAAATCCAATTCCCTACAACTCATATTCATCCCTCAAGTTCAAGAAATGCACTCATGAAAAAATATAAATTCAGACATCATATGTCCTTTTCAAAAGTCAACAAAAACACCTTTTGGGTCAAAGCTTATTACATGAACATGGAAGATCCAATTGAGATGAAACCAAATATGTTGCTCAGGGGGCATCCTAAGCTTTCTAAAAAGTCCAAGAACACCCCCTTAGGGTCAAAATTGAAGGAGATATGCATTGTCAAAGTTGGCCATTTTTGGAAATTTTCCCAAAGTCAACAATGCTCAAAATTGCATTTTTCTCAAATGGGCCTGACTTTTTATGCTTGCAACACACTCCTAGTCTGGTCCATGATCCAAACACCTTTCCATGCATTATTGGGTTTATTTGTTTAATTTATTTTGATTTTATCACTAATAAAATCAAATAAAATCAAGTAAATGATACAAAACAATAAAAAGTTGTTTTGATTTGATTTTGCATTAAAGGACAATCCAAATATGCTGTATAGCATCCAGTAAAATCGTGCCAAATCATGACAGGAAGGATATTCAAAATTATAAAGATTTGAAGCAAAATTGAAGGGCATTGATATCTTTGATCTCTTGGCATTTTTGTTGGCCTAAGGTGATTCAGTATAAAAACACAATAATCTCAACCCTAATGCACAGGGAGAGGCTGCCTCAAAACCAAGAACAGGGTTTCAAAAATTTAAAAGAAAGTGTAATTTTCAAAAGGGACGATCCAGCCTCCTTCAATCATCTCCAGCCATTCCATCATCCTTCTGAGGATTCCAGGAGGTTAACCAGCCCATTTGCGAAGGCCAAAGCACGCTGCATCACCCCAGTCCGATCCTCCCTCTTTTGGTAAGAACTTGGATTTTAAACTCACCTAATTCTTGATATCAATGCCTTTTGAATACACATTCATATTATCATGATTATTTGTGAATTTTATGACATATTACATGCAAGAAACAAGGTCAGGGTCGCGAATCACCATTGTTATGGCCAGGTTTCAGGAAAGCATTGTATCTCCCTGTACAGGGACTTTCAGACCAAGCTACCACCACCATGGGATTCGTAGCCTAGGAAATAGGGGGGGGGGGGGGTAGCCGGAGCCTGGTGTCTTGATTTCACATATTTGTGTCGTTTGTGTTTTTGTAGGGCTGGAGAAGACGACCGAAGTGCAGCTCTGGCGTCGTTGACTCAGGCGAAGACCCTACTTGGCACTTCCCTTCGTTTTGGTTGGTTGTTTTGAAATCCAGGGTCTCACTTGTTGGCGCGTGCTTGACAACTCAACATCAGTTTTGTTTTCATATTATATAATTTGGTTTTATTTATATGCACAATTGAACAACCAGCGCAGATGGTTAAAAGTGAGGGGTTTGAAGCAAACATCATGGGTTCGATCCCAGACGTGTTGCTTTTTGCATTTTTCTTGAATATTCCTTGCAGATCCAGCATGTCACCCTATTGAGGGTCCACCTAGCGCTCCCCATCATCCGTCTGTTGGATCCATCTCCAACCTGATCCAACGCCCATCATACGCAAGCTCATGATAGAACCTCAAAAGATGATCCCACTGGATCAGACGCAAGACCTTTGGGCCAAAGGATTTGGACTTAACACAATTTCATTCACACCCCCAGATTGCTTACACCAACAGGCCCACCTTTCTTTTTTGTTCTTTTTAATTTCTGTTTTTATTTCATTTATTTATTTTTATTTTTAAAATCACTTTTTATTTCAATCATAAAATCATAAAAAAATCACAAAAAAATAGAATTAGGTTTTTTTAATTAAATTTAATTTTGTAAATTAATCTAATTTAGCTACTTTAATCATTTTTCTTTAAATTAAAATTAATTAGAAATTAGGGTTAAATTTTAAATTTTGTTTCTTTTTAAAATAAAAAATAATAATATTAGTTTCATTAATATTAATTATAATTAATTTTTTCTTTCCTTGTTTAATTTAGTTAACTAAGATATTATAATTTAATATTTTTCATAAATAAAAACAAAATATTTCTTTTAACTTAGAAAATTTTTAGGGTTAACTCTCTTTCCATTCTTCGCGCGCTTATCTCTATTTTCAATTTTATATTTATTTTTTTTCAATTATGTAACTGTTTCCCGGTCTGTAATAGTTCTAATTAGGTTTAAATTTCGCATTTTATTTCTGGTGCTATTTATGTAATTGTCCCAAGGCCTTGTAATAGCTTAGGAGTTTTATTTTCCGCAATTTATTTTCTGCATTATTATTAACTGTTTAGATTAATAGGATTGTATGAAAAAGACTGAAATAAAAACAATTAGATAACCCTAAATGCGCAAGATAAATGAACTGAACCAATACACTTGCACATGCTCACTCCTAGGGTTTACCCCGCTCAGTTGCCTTGGAAATAATGGTCGTGTCCCTCGAACATAGGGATACCTTAGCAATGACCCGCGATTCAAAGTCGTCATAAAGATCGTAGTCCCTACTTGTCCCTCGAGTTGCCTACGAATTGATCTTATGACGATAGTCCCTTCGAAATGCTAAGGTGTCCTTACTTGTTGCCTTCAGAGACCATTTCGTCCCTTTCGATTGTCCCTTAAACCCCAACGATGAAGCTACCTACTCCTTAATAGTAGGATAGCACTGTCTAAAGGAAACGAAAACGAACATACTTTTTTTCCGAGTAGGTAGAAATCTTAAGTACTTGCTCAAAATAAAAAAATTTCACACAAACACCTTTCAAAAACAGTTTTCAAAACAACTTCGTCACACTCTTGAGGACCGATACAAGGGTTATCACGAAGTAAACAAAACTTTTCAAAACAAGCACACACAAGCAATTTAAAAAATGAGCAAGTACCTAAGAGCCCGTGGAAAACCACTGATAGAAAGGGTGCTAACACCTTCCCTTTCTATAATCTACCCCTCGTACTCAGAAATATCTCGAAAAAAGGTTTTTTCTGTTCTTTTTCCTTTTAATTTGTTGGATGAAATAAAAGTCGGTGGCGACTCTTACTTACCACGACATTTACGAATACTAAACGCAAACCAGTATAATAGTCAGTTTTGCCACCGTATCACAGAACTGACGACTCTGCTGGGGACAAATAAGTGGGGTATACCTTAGGATCTAGAACATTTTAAAATTGCTTCCTTGTTTGCTTTGTCTGCTTTATCCTTAAGGGTCTTGTTTGGGTATTGTTGAAGATCCTACACCCGGATCTATGGGGCACTTTTTAGGTAAACAACAATAGACCGTGGAGACTGTACGGTGTAGACCGATATGGTTTAAGCGATGGCTCTGTTGGTGTGACACTTTGGTTGGTACCGGTATCCTTTGTATGGAAACGAGGAGAATACGGGGCCGCCGCATGGTGTCGTGAAGCACTAACGGACCTTAGAACCTTAGTTGAACAAACTTGGCCATTACAAAGTAGTGAGATAGCCGGCCTAGGTATAAAGCTGAGGATTGGTTGATACTCGATGCTACACTCATTGAGATCAGACTTTTAGGATATTTCAGCCGCAAGAAAAGATTGCTTGAGCTGAGACAATGCCCGGTAAAGGATGATCAGTGATATTGAGAATCTTTAGAACCCGGTTACTTTTCTAATACAGGTTTAAAACCAATTAAACTTCAAGAGGGTACTTACCTTTAACCTCATGCAAGCCTTTGAACCTAAGGTCTATTGTGTGTTTTGCCTGTGTGTGATTTATTCTGTTTGAACATAACATCATGCATCATAACATATCATCCATTCTTATTACACCAATCATTTCAAATACCAAGGGAATTTATCTTTGTTCTGTTTTGCAGATCATGGCTTCCGCTCGTAGAAACACTATCTGAATCAACTTTGTGAGAATACCTCCCCAACTCAAGGAGCTAGTAGTAAGGGTTCCTGAAAATTCCGCGTTCACTAAAAGACATGGTCGACTTCTCAACCTGGTTACTTAAAACTTTGATGAAAAGATGATGGGTGTACTCTTTCAGTTCTTTAATCCCAAGCACCATTGCTTCACCTTCCCAGACTATCAGTTGGTGCCTACCACAGAAGAGTTCTCTCAGTTATTGGATGTACCCATTCTTGAACAATTTCCTTTCACATATTTGGAAGAAGTTCCTAATCCAGAAGTCATTGCCCCAGCCTTGCATCTGAAACAGGCTGATGTGGTATCCAATTGGGAAACAAGAAGCGGAGTCAAGAGTTTTTTAGCCAAGTTCCTAATAGACAAGGCCTAGCTGTTTTGGGATGATATGGACTTTCAAGCTTTTGAGGAGGTCTTGGCCATTCTAATCTATGGGTTAGTACTATTCCCTAATCCAGACTCACACATAGATGTGAATGATATCAAGATCTTCCTCTCTCGCAACCCTGTGCCTACCTTGCTCGGAGATATCTTACACGCTCTCCATACTCGTACCATGAAGAGAAGAGGGATTCTTATTTGCTGCATGCCATTGCTGTCAAGGTGGTTTATTTCTCACCTTCCTAAGTTTGTAATGAAGAATGAAGAAGGTTTGGGTTGGTCGTAAAGGATAATGTCACTCGCTCACATGGATATTCTCTGGTATTCCCGAGCTATGGGAGATACTGCTATTATTGACCGCTGCGGGGAGTACCCTAATGTCCCATTACTTGGCATTAGAGGAGGCATAACTTACAATCCTTGTTTAGCTCTGCAAAAAATTGGTTACGCTAGAAGGGATAGTCCCCATGAGTTACTTATCGAGGGCATTATATTTAACTATGAGGATGATGTTCAAGGGTATCGCCAAAGGTTCATACGAGCTTGGAGCATGGTAAACAGATCTGGCGCCAAGGCTTTAGAGCCGAAGGCTTCCATTCCTATGGAACCTTATCTCTAATGGGTACGAGCTCGCGCCAAGAAACTTATGATGCCTTATATGGCCATTTTACCAGTGATTGTGGAACCTACTACTAAAGGGGGTATTCATTATACGGTTCTCCATCCTGATATGTCCACTGATCTTGAAGAACTATAGAGGTTTTGGATTCAGTTGAAGAAAGAGAGAGATACTTGTAGGGATCAGTTCTATGCCCAGGAGAGGAAGGTTTTAGAGCTCACAAAGCAGCTTCATGAGGAAAGAAGCCTTAATGTCTATCTCAGCACGAAAAGGAAGCATCCATGGGAAATTTTATTTTTCTAGTTTTTTTAGAATTGCTTTTAATTGTAACGCCTAAAAGGCGATTGAACTTTGAATTCTACTAATAAAATATCTGTTTCATTTTGGTTCGCAAATTTAAATTTCCCAAAGTCTTTGAAATCATTAAATACGCATCCCATCCATAAACACTTCATATACAGGTACCATTACAGGCTTCTCATCTTCTTCGCTGTCTATTTCAGCAGAAATGTCTTCTGAATAAAGCATCAAAGATCTTCAGGCATAAAATGCCCAATTCCAATAGATGTTCATAACTCTGGCGAAAGGGCAGGAGGATCTGAAAGCCCTCATCCCGAAGGAGAAGAAGAAAAAGAAGAAGGTCTCTGGTATTCTGAATATGGGCAGAAGGTTCAGGGGGCCGTTAAAGCAACCAATCGATCTGACCTCCTCATCCAAGGAAGGGGAGAAATAAGAAAGAGAGACAAGGGAAAAGGAACCCAGTCCTGAAGTTTCTGACAATGATACAGACTACAATGATGAGCAGTATCCTCCCACTGAGGATAGGTACAAGCAGTTGGAAGATCGTTTGAGTGCTATGGAAGTCCAGAGGATACTTGAGTTGGATTTCGAAGAACTGGGATTAGCATCGGGAGTGGTCATTCCACAGAAATTTAAAGCTCTAATTTTTGCAAAGTACGATGGGGTGTCTTGCCCAAAGCTCCATCTCCGTTCCTATGTAAGGAAGATGCAGCCTCACACCGCTGATAGAAATTTGTGGGTTCACTTCTTTCAAGACAGTCTGTCAGGGACTCAACTTGAATGGTTCTACCAACTGGAGAGAACCAATGTCCGAAACTGGGAGGATTTGGCTGCTGCTTTTTATAAGCAGTATCAATACAACGCCGACCTTTCCCCCACTCGTACTCAACTCCAGAGTATGACCATGGGTGCAGGTGAAGGCTTTAAGGACTATGCGCAGAAGTGGAGAGACTTGGCTGGAAGAGTCCAACCCCTTTATCTGATAGGGAGTTGGTTTATATGTTTCTTGGGACTCTATCTGGTCCTTTATTTATACATTTGATTGGTAGCTCATCAGCTGGTTTCACTGAGCTGATATTAACGGGAGAAAGGGTAGAAGTTGGGATTCAGAGTGGTAAGATACAGAAAGACGCCTCTTCGAGTTCGGTAAAGAAGCCTTTCACTGGTAAGAAGGAAGCCAGTTCCATCTATAGCCCGAGAGGCCAAAGCAGAGCTGAACACTGTCAGACAGTAAGCATTGCAATGATACCTAGACCTGTGGCTGCTCCACAACACAACAATCAACAAAGGGTGGAAAGACCACAACGGCAGTTTACTCGGATTAACATGACGTTGGCTGAAGTTCTACCCCATCTACTAAAGTCCAACTTGGCAACCTTGAAAGAGGCTCCCAAGAATCCGAATACCATATCTCCTCGGTATAATCCAAATGCTCGGTGTGCCTATCATTCTGAGAGTCCTGGCCACAATACAAATGACAGTTGGGCTCTGAGAAATAAGGTACAGGATCTGGTCGAGGCCAAGGAGATTGATTTTGATGCTCCGGAAAAGCCCAATGTCATAACTGCTCCCATGCCTAAGCACAATCGTGGAGTTAATGTTGTTGATACCGATCTATTTGTGACCTCAGTTGATGAAGTTTCTACTCCTCTTATGACTATTAAGAAGAATTTGTTATTGGCCGGTTTATTTCTGGGTTGCGGTGAAGGTTTCCACATATGTTCATCTCTGCCTTTCAGTTACCATTTGCTGAAAATAGGTGTCCAACACCTGATGGACAGCATCGAGATTTTGTTCGAGAAAACTTTAATTCCAACTGTTCCATGTGAAGATATTACAATTATAACCATCTCCGCCAATCCTTCCAAGGTCTCCTCGAGAAGAACTGTTAGGATTACATCAGATCCAAGAGTCGCTCTGTTAATAATCACCCTTCCTGGTCCTGTCCCATACGCCTCAGACAAAGCTGTCCCCTGGCATTATGGCGCCGATGTCCACTATCATGGCGTTAAAAAAGACCTGAAGAATGAAGAGGTTGATACCGATGTTAGTAACATTGTCGGGACCAGTAATATCACCAGAAGTGGAAGGGTTTTCTCTCCCGATATTTCCCCAAAGACTGTCAATAAGCCTATTATTATTTCACCTGCTATTATTACCGATACTTCAACTACTACTCCTGTTCTTACTCCAATTGTTACCTCTATCGGTGAGTCATCTGGTACCCGATGAAAAGAAGCTATAGGTGAGCCTGCCCGGACGGAGGTGTTGTACCCCAAAAATTTCCCTGTCATTTATCAAGACTTTTCTCACAAGACTTCTTGGACTCAGGACAAGATTAGGGTTTGGTCAGCTCAAGACACCTCATCTTGCACTAATAACCTAAAATTAGGGTTTGAGTTTTCACAAGGATTTTTGGATCACCAATGCTTCATGTGACTTTCATACACCATCTTGGACCCCTAGGATGGCTCATGTTAAGTTTCAAGCCTTGAACCACATTTTTGATCAGTCAATTGGACAGTTGACCTAAAAATCAGCTATATTGGGGAAAAAGTCAACCATGGCCAATTTACAGTCAAACTTCATAATTTTTGACCCACAAAAACATTTTAGACTCATATGTACCATTTTATCAAGTTTGGATCACAACTCCTCAAAAAATTTGATCAAATCATCAAAAGGGCAAAATGGTCAAAATTAGGGTTTTGACTGAGAAAGGGCAATTTCTGATTTTTAACCTAGCCAATGACCAATTGGGTTCAAACATGATTTCAAGGATTCAATGGCATCATCTTGACCTAATTACATGGTTCAAAAGATCTCAAGTTCATTGGATTGACAGATGAATTTTGCAGTCAACTGATCAGAAGTCAACTGTACACTGAAAAGTCAAACTTTGACTTTTTGGTCAAAATCAAGTGCCAAGGGTCATAATTCATCAATATATGTCAAAACATGAAACTTGTTCACCAAGAAAACCAATTTTGAAAATTAGGGTTTTGAATTTGAAAATTTTCATAACTTAGAATTTTTCTAAGTATGGAAATCTTCTTATTTTTTCCCAACTTTTCACCACTTTTTCACCATGATGCATTTTGATTCAAAGAAAACTTCCAACATGAAAGTTGTAGTACTCCATGAAATCTACAAATTTTCATCACCAACTTTTCCCAAAAGATGCTTGGATCTCAAGTTATGAATTTGTGAATATAGGTCCATGAACTAAATGACTTAGTGAAATTTTGCCCTAATTTAGCACGTTTTGGACCCAACTTCATGGACATTTTTCACCTAGTTCCAAGAGGTATCTCAAAATTCATTTCAAAGATGTATTATATAGCACATTGCAAGCTTTCCAAAATGTCCAAGAACTCTCCAAGATCATTTTTGGTTAGGGAGAATCGAAGAAGGGAAGTTGGTATTTTATCACTTTTGTTCAAGCCATTTTCACATAGCATCAAGTTGCAAATCCAATCCATGTTGTTTGAATCTTGCTTTGCAGGTCCTAAACTCACTCTACACTCCATAATTAAATGAAAACTCAGAAGTTAAAGGCTTTATCTTTGCTTTTGGAACTTTACACAAGTTGCAATTCCATTTTAGGCATAAAGTTCACATTGCCATTTTCATAAAGGTGAGCTTTTGCAATTTTGTCAACCTTGAGCCTTGGACCTGTCTCTTTGGTGCAAGCAACTTACCCAACTCTCAGGAAATTGGTACAAGCTCTTTGCAGCCCTCAAGCAAGCAAGGACAGGCATGTGAGTATGGTCTTGTCACTTTACTTCAAAAGCAAGAAAGTTGGTAAAAATGTCAAAAACTTGTGCAGCTAGTAGGGAGTGGACTTTGTATCATTTCTATAGAAATACACGAACATTTAGCAAGGCGTAGCACGATTACATTGAAGCTAAAACTCCCCAAAACTCAGAAACACCATTTTTCTGTCCAAACATCCAGAATCTGCAAAACCAAAGCCAACTAACTTTTGGCTCGTGCGTTTTGTATTTTAACATTTGAAACACTTCATACACATCATACCAAAGCAAGCCAAGCCCTTACCCTGATTCTGTAAGCCCTGTTTCAACATCCACCATTTTCACTTTGGAAGCTTACAACTTGACTTGTGCAAAGAGTTTCAGCCATCCTCAGAGCAAGCTAGGTATTGGAATAGCTTGAAGGAAGTTCAAGGAAGCTCACACAATCCTCAGGCCTCCATTAAAGTCCCTACATTGCTCTATCCGAATTCAACTGAAGGATGTATTTTCTTGAACTCAATCTCTCTGAATAGGCATCCTCAAGCCACGATTTGTGAAGAAAAAATGTAGTCCATAACATGGTGAAGTTGTACATATGCATACGTTTCATTTATATTAACCATGCTGAGAGAGTTTGAAGTTTGAACATGCTGAAATTTTTAGGTCATGAATTAGGGGTTCCAAAATTCTCTCTGATCTTTGAGAGTTAGATTACAAAATTTATATTGTTGGAATCATGAGCTCAAATGCCACATATTTCATGTTATAAGTTTTTGTTTTTGTGCAAGCATGAACAAGTTGCAGGTTTAAACTAGTGCGCAAAGACGAACACAAAGGACAGGGACGAAGCAGTGTCCTGGGCTTTTTGGCGCTTTTGGGCTTTTTGTTTTTGCTTTTTGCACCTCCTGAATTGTTTTTGCACCCCCTTGACTAACTTTGTTATATTTTTATATTTATTTTATATTTTCATATTTTTATACTTTCATTTATTTTTCTGAATAATAAAAATCATAAAAAATAATTTCTTTATTTTTCACAATTTTATTTTATTATTTTATTATTTTTTACACAAAAATTAATTTATTTAATATAATAGAATTTATTTCCTCAAATAATTTGTAAATAAATATAATAAATACTTAATATTTTTATTATATTATTTATACACATAAAATATTTATTTTCTATACATATTTAATTTTTAATATTTGCACATAATATTATTTATTATTTTCTTATACACAAAAAAAAGGATAAAATAATAACATAAAGCATTATTTTCTTTTAATTAAAAATTAGGGTTTCATCCCTTCCAAAAATATTATTTATTTTTTTCCTTATTTTTTTAGGGTTTAATTCAAATCATTTTCTCATACAAAAAACACATACCAAAACATTTTTTACATAAATACATTGCATTTTAAATATTTGTACATTTATTTAATTCGCACAAAATTCGATTGGGTTGTAATAGTATATTTAGGTTTATATTTGTGCAAAATCCCCTTTTAAAACTTGTATCCCCCCTCCCATAATAATTTGTTGTAATAGTTTAGTTTATTTTACGCAATTTATTGCTTTCATATACCATGTTTAGTAAATTAGGGTTTGCATGACAAGAACAAAAACAAAAACAAATAGAAAAAAACCTAATGCAAGATAAAAGCATGAAAAATGACACACTTTGCACACAAGCACCCTTAGGGTTTCACCCACTTGGTTGCCTAAAATAAAATGGCCATGTTATGCATGCGAAGTATCTTGGCAAAACAAAACAAAAATAAGATCATAGTCCCTCGATGACGCTATTCAAGGTTGCCTAAAACAAAATGATCTTGGTCCCTCAAATATGCTAAGATACTTGGCAAGATTGCTATCATGGTTATACGATGACCCACGTCCGTCCCGTTTAACATCCAAAGATAGGGTTGCTTACCAAATCAATGGTAAGTCAACAATGTCAAAGGAATAAAAATGCACAAGAAAGAAATTTGAGTAGGTAGATAGCTTCTAAGTTACTTGATCCTTTTCAAACAATCCTTGATATTTTCAAAAACAAACACACACACATTTCAA
The DNA here is from genome assembly GCA_948472305.1 of Vicia faba. Taxonomy (NCBI): domain Eukaryota; kingdom Viridiplantae; phylum Streptophyta; class Magnoliopsida; order Fabales; family Fabaceae; genus Vicia; species Vicia faba. The sequence goes on from OX451739.1 coordinate 719,998,979, forward strand.
AACATTTTCAAAAGACAAACATCTTTGTATACATTCTTACAAACGAGAATCATTACAAATATTTCCTAAACGAATGGCTTCTTTTCAAAATACTTTCAAAATCACACCAAACACCATTTCAAATAAAGCAAAGCAAAGCAAGTGATCTAAGCAAGTAACTAAGAGCCCATGGAAAACCATGAATGAAAAGGGTTCTAGCACCTTCCCTTTTCATAATCTACCCCCCGAACTCAAGAAAACATCTCAAAGGTCTTTCCTGTGCTTTTTTACCTTTCCTTTTGGATAAAAGAAAAGTCGGTGGTGACTCTTGCTAACTGCGACATTTGCGACAAAATGCAAAACCTCAAGTCAGTTTTCCACTGTATCACAGAACTGGCGACTCTGCTGGGGATAATAGTAAAAGTGGGGTTACCTTAGGGTTTAGATCACCTTTATTTGCTTACAATTGTTTGACTTGTTTGCTTTACATTTTAGTTCTATTGTTTGGGTTTGAATCCTCCACCCGGATTTGGGAAACATTGTAGGTAAATAGCAATACATTGTGGAAAATGTACGGGGTATATTGACACGGTCTAAGCAATAGCTATGTTAGTGTGACATATTTGTGGGTACCGGTAGCATTTGAGTCAATCAAAGAGAATACGTGGCCGCTGAGTGATGTCATGAAGCACTAACGAACTTCTAGAACCTTTACTTGACCAACTTGTCCTTTTAGGATGTAGTGAGATGACCGACTTTGGTGCAGTCCGAAGTTCATAGATACTCGATACTACACTCATTGAGGGTCGGTTTCTTGGAATATTTCAGTCTCCAGTAAAGAGGCTTGAATTGAAACAATGAACAAGGAAACAATCCAGTGATATTGAGCTCCTTAGAACCCGATTACTATTTCTAGGACAGGTTGAGCCAACTAAACTTCAAGAGGGTACTTACCTATGAAACCACATGCAAGCCTAAACTAGGAACTTGTGTGATTGGCTTGTACATATATACTTGTGCATAACATCATGGACATCATGAACATCATATGCACCCACTAACCATTTCAAGGATTATGGAAATTCATCTTTGTTCTTGTTTTGTAGGATATGGAGTCACTTCGTAGGAAAACTATCCAAGTCAACCTTGTAAGAATTCCTCCACAACTCAAGGAGCTAGCTTCAAGGATTCTTGAGAATTCTCCATTCACCGAGAGGCATGGTTGTCTACTCAACTTGGTCACTTCTAACACAGAGGAAGACATGATGAAGGTTTTCTTCCAGTTCTTTGACCCTTTGCACCACTGTTTCACATTTCCTGACTACCAGCTTGTGCCTACTTTAGAAGAATTCTCTCAAATATTGAGGATTCCTATTCTCAGTCAACTACCTTTCAACGGTACAGAAAGAGATCCAAAGCCAGAAGAGATTGCTCAAGCCCTGCACTTGCACTCATCTGATGTCACAACCCATTGGGAAACTAGAAGTGGTGTAAAAGGCTTCTTGGAAAAGTTCTTGTTTGAGAAGGCCCAAAGCTGTTGGAACTCCTTGGATTTGCAAGCTTTTGAGGAGATTGTAGCTCTTCTCATCTATGGGATGGTCTTGTTCCCTAATCCTGATCAACTCATAGATGTGAGTGCTGTCAAAATCTTCATGTCACGCAATTCGGTGCCTACATTGCTTGGGAATATCCTACACTCTTTTCACACTCGTACAATGAGGAAAAGAGGTGTTCTCATGTGTTGCACTCCTCTCCTGTAAATATGGTTTATTTCTCTTCTTCCCCAATCAGTCTTGAAGAATGAGCAAGGTTTGAGGTGGTCACAAAGGTTTATGACACTTACACATTCAGATATTCATTAGTGTTCTCGATCCAAAGAGAATGTTTTCATTGTCGACCATTGTGGGGAATTCCCTAATGTCCCTCTACTTGGCATTAGGGGAGGCATCACCTACAACCCTTGCTTGGCTCTAAGACAGTTTGGTTATGCCCGAAGGGATGGCCCACATGACATGCTGATTCAAGGCTTGGTTTTCGACTTCGATAACGACAATCAAGGACTTCGACAAAGGTTCATCCGAGCTTGGAGAATGCCAAACAAGGTGGATAGTAAGACCTTGGGACACAAGAATTCCATCCCTCTTGAGCCTTACCTCAAGTGGGTACGAACTCGCGCCCAAAGTCTTATTATGCCTTACCCCTCCATTCTCCCAGTGATTATAGAGCCTGTTAAGGAAGGAGAGGTTACATACACCATCCTACATCCTGACATGCCAACATCACCCAAAGTCCTACAAAGGAGTTGGATACAGCTCAAAGAAGAACGCGATACTTTCGAAGCCCAATTCTACGCAAGCGAGAAGAAGGTTTTGGAACTCACTCGGTTACTTCACGAGGAACAGACTCTCAACACCTACATTGCACCAAAGAGGATGCACAACGTCTTTTTATCTTAGAATTTTGTATTATTTTGCCCTAGGGGCACTGATGTACTCAAATTCTATTTTATTAATATAACGTGTGTTCGTTTTTGTTTGACACAAATTTGAATTTCTAAATCCTTGAAAACATTGCATGAATACATATCATTCATCATGAGCATAAATAGGTCTTTGCAACGAGTTTCCTCATCCCTTTACTGTTTATTTCAGAAAGAGATGGATCTAGAACAAACGGTTAAAGACTTGCAAGCTCAGAATACACAATTTCAACAGTTACTTTTGACTTTGGCCAAGGGGCAGGAGGAGCTAAAGACTCTACTAGAAAAAGAGAAAGAGAAAAATAAGAAGAAGCCAACTGGTGTGGTTATCATGGGCAGAAGGTTTCAGGGACAAGCCAGAAGGACCTTAGAATTTCCAACAACCTCTGAGGAAGGGGAAAGAAAAGGAAAAGAGACGGCAGTACCATCTGATTCTGAAGAAGAAGAGGAAGAAGAGGACTACTCTAAACAATAATACCCTCCGGCCGATGACAAATACAAACATCTGGAAGAGCGTTTAACTGCTATGGAGATACAAAGAGTACCAGGGCTAGATTTCAAGGAATTAGGGCTGGTGTCAGGAATAGTAATCCCGCCGAAGTTTAAAGTGCCTTTATTTGCCAAGTATGATGGGGTGTCTTGTCCCAAAATGCACCTTCGGTCGTATGTCAGGAAGATTTAGCCACATTTTACGGACAAAGACTTGTGGGTTCACTTTTTCCAGGACAGTTTATCAGGAACGCAGCTTAATTGGTTCTACCAGTTGGAAAGGGATGATGTCCATAATTAGGAAGACTTGGCAGCAGCCTTCTATAAACAATATCAATACAACGCTAATTTGGCACCAACCCGTACTCAACTCCAGAGTATGGCTATGGTGTCCAATGAGGGCTTCAAAGACTACACCCAAAAGTGGAGGGATCTAGCCGGAAGGGTGCAACCCCCCTTTATCTGAAAGGGAGTTAGTGGACATGTTCTTGGGAACCCTATCAGGTCCTTTCTTTAATCACCTGATTGGAAGTTCCTCTGCAGGGTTCACTGAATTGATTTTAACTGGAGAGAGGGTTCACTAATTTGAAGCATAATTCTACACAATCGAGAAGAATGTTTTAGAGCTCACGAGGCAACTTCATGAAGAGCAAAGTTTGAATTCCTACATTGCACCAAAGAGGATGCACTCATGGGAAGCTTGAGTATTTTCTGTATTAGGAGTTTATTTTGTATCATTTGTGTTTCTTCCATTGTAAGCCCAAGAGGCGTTTGTAATTCATGAACTTATTAATGTAATTAACGTTTGTTATCTTCTTGTTGTTCAGCAAATTTAAATTTCTTAAAATCCTTGAAAACATTGCATTCACACAACATGCATCATATCATAAGCAGGTTTTCCGACACAACTTTCCTCATCCTTTTACTGTTTATTTTAGTATAATATGGATCTCGAGAAAACTGTCAAGGACTTGTAGACTGAAAACTCTTAGTTTCAAGAAACTATGCTCAACTTAGCAAAGGGGCAGCAAGAAATGATGGTTTTCTTGTTACGAAGAAGAAGACAAAGAAGAAAGTTCTAATCAACATGGGGAAGAGGTTTAAAGGGCTTGCCAGACAAGTCCAAGTTGAAGAAGATTCTTCCAAAGGGGATGAAAATTAAGATGAAGATGCTAGGAGCATCCGTGTTAGGGGTGGAAACAATCAAAATTCTGAAGACGAGGATTACTTTGACGAGCAATATCCACCGGCCGAAGACAAGTATAAGCAACTAGAAGACAAATTGAAAGCTGTAGAAATCCAAGTTATGCCTGGCTTGGACTTTGGTGATTTGGGTTTGGTTCCTGGGGTATTCATTCCCCACAAATTTAAGATCCCTGTTTTTGCCAAGTACGATGGTGTCTCATGTCAGAATCTTCACTTGAGATCATACGTTCACAAAATTCAGCCGCATACCACTGATAAGAAACTGTGGGTGCACTTTTTTCAAGAAAGTCTGTATGGGACACATTTAGAGTGGTTTTACCAATTAGAAGGGATTAACATCCATACTTGGAAGATTTGGCCACTGCCTTTTACCACCAATATCAATATAACGCTGATCTTGCGCCAACTAGGGTGCAATTGCAAGAATGACCATGGGTTCAGCCAAAAATGGAGAGATTTGGCTGGCAGGGTGCAACCACCTTTAATTGATACGGAATTGGTAGATATGTTTATGTGAACATTGATTGGACCATTTTAAACTTGCTAATTAGAAGTTCATCATCCGGATTCACTGAATTGATC